>CM037631.1:79390109-79806753 GCA_015227895.2 Colaptes auratus | reverse complement strand
ATCCCATTCTATTTAGTGTGCCTACCGCCTTTACCTGATGCCACTCCTGGGGAGAGGAGAGAGGCTATGTGACGACTTATCCCCTCCTCCAGAAATTAGTGTGTTGTCATCACAATCCTTCTCAAAAGCATGAAACACTATGCTTTTGCCTTTTTGAAGTGGTTAAAAAATTCAGATGCATTTGGTATTAACAGGATCAATTGACCAAGACTGCAAGGTCCTTCTCTCATCCATGAGGGTAAGGCTGGCCAGGCCCATCCCCACAAATAAGGAAAATACCTGCAGGCAAATGATAAGGATAAGAATGCCATAGCATTGTTATAAATATAGTTTGATTATACCAGGCACTATAGTTTTTATGTTCCCTCCCTGCTGGGGTAACATCCTGAACATTCTTGGCTTCGTCCAATGTAACATTAAACGTACCAGAATAATCCATTTTTACTGATCCTAACATATCAATTTCTTGAGGCTCTAACGCAGCCTTTAAAAGGCACTGGGTCCACTTATTTCAACCCTTAGCCATATATTCTAATGTTAAATGAGTCTTTTCAAATCCTTCCCAACTAAAACCATGATAGCTTTTAAGTCTTCCATAGGTTTTGTTAAAGATTCATAAAAACTGCATATAAAATGATCGTTTTAAGTTTCAGAAGTTCAATCTTCTCAGTAATGTCCTTCCATCCATCACCAGAACACCCACCAAGCAGTTGCTGAAAGGATTCGTGGCTGTTGATACTGAGAGGCACAGCGTATCTTGGTTCAGGGCATTGGCAAGTGTGACCACACATTCATCTGCAGTTGCTTCACAATCTGCATGACTGTTGTAGCAGTCAGTGTCCAGAGGGTGATAAAAACGCTGGTCAAACCCATCTTGCTCTATAGAGCTTCTGGAGGATCCCCTGCCATTCCCCCTTTTTTGTTTTTGCAATAGTTGTTTTAATGTGCTATGTGCACGTTCATGATTGCAAAAATGAGTTAACCTTTCTGGATACATATGCTGGACCATTGACTGTTTTTATCTGAAGGGGAGCTCCAGCAGTAGAAAAGGCTCACTGCCAATGGTGAATAACATCTTTGGCAGTTTCTCCTGTGTGAGCAGTAGCAATGATGACCAAAGAGAATGTATCAATAGACACATGAACAAATTTTAACCTGCCAAATTCAGCAATATGAGTGACATCTGTTTGCCAGATTTGGAAGGCTCGCAAGCCTCTAGTGTTGGTCCCATAGTAGTGAGGGATATGCTGGCCCTGGCAGTCAGGACATGCAGCAACAATACCATAAGCTTCAGGATTGGACAACCAAAATTGTCATTTTAGAGCATGATAGCCTTGATGAAAAAATTTATAGGAAGCTATGGCCTGTTGTTTAATATTTGGAGTCAGTCCCATTGTTACACCTGATACAAGTGATCTGCTTTTGCATTCCCTTCCACCAAAAAAACTGGTAAGTTAACATATAGCTCCACGTGAACATATTCCCTAATCACACAACAATTAAGCAACCATGATATTCAGTCCTAATTTAGATGCTTTCTGGTGACATCTCAGATTATTGGTGTTAGGTAGGTCTGCTAATTTTCCATGTCCCATCCTCTTGATTGTTGTGCTGTCTTCTGCTGAGATGATTGCAGCATTGAGCTGCAAAATCAATGTCTCCAGGTTGTGACATAGGTTGGCTTTTCCTTTAAAGCCTGTATGTCATAAAATAAGCAACCCCCCCACCTTTTTTTAAATATATATATATATAATCCTTATCTTAATGCTTTTATGAATACAAAGAAAAGACAAAAAAAAATTCTATAGTATACTTATATCAAACTCTTAACTTATGCTAATGCCAAAAATCCCTGAAAAACTTAAGTATGTTAACATTAAACTATCAAATCAATGCCCAAAAAAGAAACAACAAAAAGGATGTTACATTAACTAAAATATGCTGTTTTAAATGAAAACCCATTGACCACAACCTTCACCTATATTACATAGAGCTCTTTGAAGACGCCAAGGCACGCACAGAGTAAAAAGGAAGGTTCAAATCAGAGAAAACCTGTGAACTCCTAGAATAACTCAATCTACAGAAACTTACCCATTATCACTTATATCTTATTATTTTTACTCATTATTTGACATACTTCTTATAATCACTAAGTACCTAACATAAGCACCCATTATTCAGCATGCCTACTATCAAAACTTAATTAGTACAATCAAAATAACAAATCTCCCAAATCCCTTACAATCAGAAACAATTCCAAAGTCATCATCCACATCAGGTTTGCACCCACAAATGTTGAATATTTGTCTTAACAAAACTTAGTACTATTACTTAAATCTTATATACAGCTTCTGCAAAGCTACAAAAACCTGCAAGCTAGGTAAAGATTGCAGAGAGAGAAGGAGGGGCTGGCAGGATCAACAAAACTGCTGTAGCTACAGAAGGGGGGGAGGGGAGAGGAGAGGGGGGGGGAGGGAAGCTGCTGTCTGCTCCGAAGGTTCCTTTTCACTAGTTTCTAGACAATAAAAAACAGAGTAGTGTTCTTTAAACAATCAAGGCTGGTAGCTGCCACTGCTGCTGATCCAAATTCTGTGTCATCATGGATAGTTTGTTCTGTTTTGGAAACACAGCTCACAAGAGATACAAGTTGAGCAATTCGAGTCCCTTTAGCAATTGTTACAGGTGGTGTTACAGCAGATATCAAAGCATGTATTTGTCCTGCATAATCAGCATCAACCACCCCCACATACACCACCAATCCTCGCAGGGCACCACTTAATCGTCCCATCAAAAGAACACCAAGCCCTCCACCAATCGGTCCCCATGCATCCAAAGGCAGCCTGTGAATCCTTTTGTCTGAGATAGATATTACATCTGCTGTTTTGGCTGACAATTTGTCACACAAGGTAGGACCTGCTGAGCTGGGTATGCCCCACTCAGGAATGGATTGCTGAGGGGTACTGGTGTTATCAGAAACACTCATGTGGGGATGCATTTCTTCTGGAGCGGCGATTACAGGTGGCACTTCCAGCTTTTCCACCAAATCCCAATTGCCCTCTGCAGCAGCTTTCCAACGAACCTGCTGCCAAAAATTCACTGCTGAGCAAGGAGTCACAGTCACACTACAGGCAGGCAGGGTCCATGGAGCAGATATGCTGAAAGATTGACACACCCATCCTCCTTGGTCCCCCACAGTCTTTTGTGCTTACACATTCTGGGTCAAAACCTCCCCTTCATTCTCTTGCTCACTGTCAGATGGTAAAGAAGGAAGCTGCTGTGAAGTCTGTAGATTATTAAGCTGATTACATTCCTCTCTTTTTGCATGTTCTTTCAGCTGATCACTCAGAGATTGATAAGCCAATGGCATCTGAGCAAAGTCTTTGGGACTTTTCCAATTCATAGGGAGTTTAAGTTGATCTTTAGGAGAAGAAAGCTGCTTTTCAGCAGCGCCTGTTCATTTTCTGCACTGTTGAGTCTGCTTCACAGCAGCAGGGCAAGGGGGGGGGAGGGGGGAAGGTAGAGGGTGCCGACATGTCCTCTGCTGATTTATTCATCTCCCCCATAGCCAAGTCAATCATTTTCTTTCAACTCACCCATTATTTCCTCCTCTGTTTTGTCCTGATCCTGTTTAAGTGTTTCACTAAGTAAGTGCCAGGTAATAGCCATCTCCACAACCTCGTTATCTCCTTTGGATATAGCATCCCACAAATGACTACCCAGCTTTTTGCCATGCAGCAATGCTGAAAGCTGTAACCGAGGAAGGTTCAAAACTTTGCTGCTTACCCCACAAGAGTAATCTTAATTCATAATCTTTCATTTTCAGACCCCTATGTTTCAATAATGGTTTCCAGGTCCCAAGGACTAAGTCCTCGTCCTTTGTTAAATCTTGTCCCGTTATGTTCCCAGTGACTCACCTACCTCACCTGGGCAGGTGTCAAAGTTCAGGTCTGGACCAAAGGCAGTATCCCCACTGCGCTCAACTACCTGGGCTCTGTCACTACTGCATTTCACCCGCAGCCTTGAATCACATCAAATCATGTCTTGGGGTCACCACTTTTCACTGTATAGGGTGACAGACAAAGCAACAAAAAAGGCAAACGGAGTATAGAGACGAAGACAAGACGACTCCATTTATTCCAGAAAGCAACACATATTTGTGTGTATGTTATTAGTGTGGCTGTGGGTGATTTGTTAACAAACTTTTCTCAAGATTCTTACTAGTTAGTGATTGCATTGCTATGGTTACTTGTTAAGCTAGCCCCAGTGGCCTCTCTCATCTTGTGGTTTCTCATCCTCAAGCCTTCAGTCCAGGGACTTTTCAGATTCTCATGGGAACACAGTGATGTTTTCTCTGTTGAACTCTTCCTGGCTTATCAGAGGATCCACAGATTCATCACAGTCCCCCACAAGAAGATAAAGAAATAGATTTTTTTATGATGTTGAGGATGTGACTTAAGGATTTGAAATGGAAATAACACATTATGACCAAGAGGGCTCATTGCTGTCTCATGGTGTAATTCAAGTGTTAATACTGTAAAAGTTGTTTAAAATATATTTCCATGGCAAAACCATCTGTTTTTTTTTAAACTGAGATACTAATTCATTAGATATTTTAAACCAGAAATTATTGTAAGTCCTGACTGACGGCAAACATTTTCACAACAGCAGTCACAAATGTGTATTAAGCATGACAAAATGGTGTTTCTTTTCCATGCAGACCTCCTTTCAATTTTAGAATATTTGCCACATTTTTCTTTATTAAAACCTAATATTTAGATTATTAATTTAATAAAATATCTGTCAATCACGCTATGCATTAATGTAGGATTAATATTTACATTTTCTAAGATAGACAATTGTGAAATTTACATTATCATAAGCAAACCTAAGCATTATTAATAAATAAATAAATTATTTAATCACATAGTAATATGCTGAACACAAAGACAAAACACTCATAAAAAATGAAATAAATCAGAGACTAGAGACTGTTCATTAATGGAGAGGATATATTTCTTTTTTTTTTCTTGAATGGATTATCTTGCATTGTTATACTATGAATATTTACTGCCAAGGCTGAAATATGCATCTTCAACAAAGTTTTGCAGACTGGAAAATCCAATTACACGTGAAGAGATATATTTTAAACATAGAATTTCAATGAAGTATTTTAAATCCTTAAAAAGGAAGAGCAACCTCTCACAATCGTGCCTAAGCTTTAATTTTCTTAGAGACACTATTCAGGACTCGATAAGAATTCCTGACTTTAACAAAACAGAAGAACATATACCTTTAAGTGACATAAAATCATAGAATAGTTTGAGTTGGAAGGGACCTCTAAAAATTATCTAGCATAATCCCTTTGCAGTGAGCAGTGACATTTTCAAATACATCAAATTGTTCAGAGTCCTGTCCAGCCTGACCGTGAAAGCTTCCAGGGATGGGGCTTCTACCATCTCTCTGGGAATCTGTTCCAGAGTTTCTCAACCTTCATCATACAATACAATACAATACAATACAATACAATACAATACAATACAATACACCAGGTTGAAAGAGACCTTCAAGATCATAAAAAATTTCATCAAACATTTTTCATTTTACAGCCATTATCCTTGTCTTATCACAACAGGTTGTGCTAAAAATCTAACCCCATATTTCTTACAAGTGTCCTTTAAATATTTAAAGGCCAAAATAAGGTCTTCCTGGAGCCTTCTCTGAACAATCCTAACTTTCTCAATCTATTTCCACAGGATTGGTGTTCCATACCTCTGATCAGACTCACTCCAGCAGGCCATGTCTTTCCTGTCTCCAAATGGAATCTTACCAGCGTATAGTGGTAGAATCACCTCCCTTGGCCAGTTGGCAATGCTTTTTTTTTGATGCAGCCCAGGATATGTTTGCCTTCTGGGCTTTGAATGCATATTATTAGTTTATTTCCAGATTGCTATCCACCAGCACCCCAAGTTTTTTTCCTCAGGGCTGCTCTCAATCCCTTCACATCCCAACCTGTATTGATACCTAAAGAGGTGTTAAATTGGATTTTAAATGTATTATGTAGAAGAGTAGAGAAACAAGATTTTTTTCCCTGTTACACATGTACAGCAATAACACAGCAGTAAGCAATCTAAAGAACATCAAGAGGAACTACAAGGTGCTTGGAGTGGCACTGAAAATTTTGGGAACACAAGTAGGTTTTTTATGAGTTTCCCAGCTAAGGCAAAGTGGTTTGAAAAGGCTGTGATCGTTTTAGGCTGTACCTTGAAAATTTTCCACATATCTTGAACAGAAAGTAGCAGAATGTAAATAAATCCTCGTAAGATGTAAAAAGGAAAAAAAAATGATAAGGTTTAAATAATCCCATTGGATAAATTACAGACATATGGTAGTTGTGTATACTAACTTTCTCTCTTTTCAGCTTCCTCACTCTGGGAGATACTAACTTGTGTTTCTGCTGGCTTTGCTGACCTAGAATGTGTTCTTGTTGTGGTTAAGTCACTAACAGTAGCTCTCTGCTCTTTCCCTTGTCCAGTGTACAGGGGAGGCAAGGGAGCAGGGAGGGAGAAGCTATTAGTAGCCCCCTGGTTTGTCCAGAGGGGTTCTTGTGTTGTTTATAAATTGTACTTCTATGTAACTTTTGTCTATTTTGTACATATTCATTGAATTTCATTTTAGATTCTAGTTTTGCTTGTAAATACAGCTTCATTTGATTTCCAACTGAGCTGGTCTGGCAATTTTATGCTGGGGGGTAATTTCAACCTATCACAAGGGCTAATAAAAATAGGGAAAATTAATCAATGGTTGAGGGAGTCGTGTCATGGACAGGGCTTTGGCTACTTAAGCCATGAAACTTACTGTCAGAAATCTAGTTTCCTGGGGGCTGATATGGTACATCTTTCAGAGAAGTGGAAGGACATCTTTGGCCACAAAGATTTCCAGTCTACAGAGGTGAGCTTTAAGCAAGAGTTGCTGGGGGAAGGGGGTGCTCAATCCATTCCATGTTGAGCCAAATTACACTATTAGGCACTCTGGGTCTGATGTTGGACCACAGGCTGGAAAAAAGAGCTGCTGAAGTGCAAAATACGGGAATCACAGTCAATAAATCAGTTTCAATGGAGTCCAAACTTAAATGCCTCTGCAATAAATCAATGAACATGGTGAACAAGCAAGAAGAGTTACAGAGCTGTGCATGCCTGATGGCCTATGATGTTATTGGCATTACTGAAGCATGGCAGGATGGCTCTCATGACTGAAGCATAAGAATAGATGAGTATAAGCTCTTCAGGAAAGACACATGCAGGAGAAGAGGAGGGGGCGTTACCCTCTACATCAAAGACCAACTGGAGTCCTTGGAGCTTCACCAGGGGACAGAATAAGAGTTGACAGAGAGCTTATGGGTGAGAATTAAAGGGAAGGCAAGAGAAAGTGACATCATAGTGGGGGTCTGCTACAGGCCACCTGACCAGAAATACCAAGTGGATGAGGCCCTCTATAAACAGATAGGAGCAGCTTCACATTCACAAGCCCTGGTCCTCATGGGAGATTTCAACCACCCAGATATCTGTTCAGAGGAGAACACAGCAGGGCAACAGCAATCTAGGAAGTTCCCAGGGTGTGAGAAGAGACACCCAAGAAAGCTGATCAGTATTCAAGGACCATCTTCTCCAAGACTGGAGGAGAAGAGCATACCAAGAAGGAAGGCAAAAGTGCCAGGCGGCTGGCATGGAAGAACAAGGTGCTTCTGACAAGGTGCGTCTATAATCAATGGAAACAAGAATGGGCCACATGAAAGGACTACAAAGAATTTGTCTGAGCATCCAGGGGTCAATTTAGGAAATCAAAAGCACAGAAATAAACTTGGCTAGGGACAAAAAGGGGAATCAGAAGAATCTCTCCAGTGTCATAAGTTGAGCTTCAATCTGGTGCTATTCATACCATCCTGCCTCATGCCAGCTTCAAAATGAAAGTGCTGGCTGAAGCAAAATATTATGGGGCTTGAAGTTCAGATTGTAACATGAGAAGCTTCCTGTTCTGGCTGCTGCTTTTGGGTTTTGGGGTTTGGATGTTGGCCCTTTTCCACTTGTGATGGCTGATGGAGGGGGAAGGCTGTAGGAGTTTGGTTCAATTGCTTCTGTTTGGCACTGCTTTCTGCTATGCATTTTTTCTGCAAATAGGCTAAAGCAGTTGTGTATTGTATTATTATTATCTCCTTTAGTCAATAAACTCTTATTTATCTCAACTCATTATCTCAACATGCAGAGGAATTTTTTTGTCTTAGTTTTTCCTCACTTCTGTGATGGAGGGAACAAGCAGGTTAAATCATTCTCTGTGCATTAATCTAACAGGTCTATCAGGGGCAAAAAAAAGCGAGGGAAGATGTGGGGCCTCTCTGAAGAAAAAATAGACACCTGCTCATGAGGAATGATGAGAAGGCTGAGGTGCCCAATGACTCCTTTGCCTCAATGTTCACTGCCAAGGGCCCTAGCTGCACAGCCCAAGCTCCAGAAATAAAAGGTAGGGAGTGGGAAAAAGGAAGATCTACCCACTGTAGACAAAGATCAGGATCAAGATCATCTAATGAAGCTGAACATGCACAGGTCTTTGGGGCCTGATGAGATCCAGCCATGAATCCTGAAGGAACTGGCAGATGAAGTTGCCAAGCCACTGCCCATCATATTTGAAAAGTCATAACAATATGGTGAAGTCCCTGCTGACTGGAAAATGGGAAACATAACCACCATATTCAAAAAGGCAAAAGAGGAGGACACTGGAAATTATACACCAGTCAGCGTCACATTTAGTCATGCAAGATTATGAAGCAAAGGAATCTACCTTCAGAATGGAATGGAATAGAATAGAATTAACCAGATTAAAAAACAACTTCAAGATCATTACGTCCAACTGATCACCCAACAATCAACTAAACCATGGCACTAAGTGTCTCATCCAGTCTCTTCTTAGACGCTTCCAGGGATGGTGACTCCACCACCTCCCTGGGCAGCCCATTCCAATGGCCAATCACTCTTTCTGTGAAGACTTTCTTCCTAACATCCAGCCTAAACCTCCCTGGTGCAGCTTCAGACTGTCGTCTTGTTCTGGTGTTGGCCACCTGGGAGAAGAAACCAACCCCCACCTAGCTACAGCTTCCCTTCAGGGAGTTGTAGGCAGCCCCTAAACTGAGTGGCCCAGAACTGGACACAGTACTGAAGGTGTGGCCTAACCAGTGCAGTGCACAGGGGCAGAATGACCTCCTGCTCCTGGCCAGTCCTCTTGTTCAGCTACATCCAGAGCTAACTGTAAGGCTTTTGCCTTTGCAAATTGGCTGGATTCACCTTCTCCATCTTTTTCTTCTGCAGCTTTGCCTGTAGGACTCCACACAGAAGTCTTCCGTCTCCACTTGTTTCCTGCAAGACAACAGGATCCATCTGTGAACAAAGTGTATTTCTTATCATTGGAAAGATCATTGTAAGGAGGAGCTTCCTCAACACGAGTTACTCTCTCCTCTGGAGGTTTTCCAAAGTCTGTGCCTTCTGGCCAATTCATGATTAATTCCACAATACCAGGTTGTTAAAGATTTCCCATGCCAGCACGCTGTCTTTTCAGAGCCATTTACTTAGACCATGTATCATCTGTTGCATGGTTGTAAGGAGTGGTCCAAAGAGGGTTATCTGTCTCATCATTGTCATCAGGAATCAGGACCCCCTTACCCCAAGGAGAAGGACTGAAAGTCAGGATAACATCTTAGCATGAGTTCTGTAGTGGCCTACTCCATAATAAATTCCTGATTAAGTGACTGAGCCTGTGCATTGGAACACAGTTTCCATAGTTTTCCAGGTACAGGTTCTGTGGGAGAGACCTAGATGGTAAGACTTCAAATGAAAGCTATCCCTACTAAGATCAAGAAGGACCAGCAGGACTGGACCCGGGACCAAAGGGAGTGTCTTTGAACTCTTGCATTATTGGTAGCTATAGAACTCCTGCCCTTTTCCTTCTTAATTTTACCTTTTTCCCCCTTCTCCTCTCACTTTGCCTCCTATGGGTAAACTAAAAAGTTTTGCTGCTGATTGAAATGAACCCCCTGGCATGAGTCACCTGAGTTTTTTGCACTTTGAGATCACAGTAACGAACCATCACGAGTCCACTGTTTGGACAGTGACAATGGTGTAAGGATGAACCTTTCCCTTTAAACATTCAAGTCAAAACTGGTAATCTGGGAGCTAAAAGGAGCTGTGAGTCAGTTCCAATCACTTCAGAAGCAGCTCAAACATCCTCAAAGGCAGTTGATGGAGTTGATGCTCTCTGATGGAGTGCAATTTGCTTCTGAGGCTCTGTGATGGTTTAACCCACCTGTATTAACAAAAACTCAGCTAACTCAGTCGGGGAAGCAAATGGAAGCTGTATTCTCAAGCAATAACTACACTCTACAAAGGAATGCAACTAATATGTACAAACATACACTATTTACAATATTATACAGGTATTTACAATCAGAAAAACAGCACAGAAACCCCCCATTCCAGGGAGACACTGCCTTGCTTCCCCCCTAACCTCTCCCTCTCCCTTTTCCTCTGTTTAATTAGAAAAGAAAAGAGAAAAGAGAATGTTAGAGAGAGTTCAGTTAGCTCAAAGCGTCATTAAAAAGTCAGTATGCTTATCTCAAGGTTGTTAGATAAATCATTCCAGTGAAGCAGGCAGCAGCCAGAAGAAAAAAGAAAGGAATGAAGTGGAATGGGAGATACTGCTAGGGTACATCTCACACCTGACCAATGAAATTTGTTTAGAATAATCTCTTGTTTTCCTTTTTACAGCCAACTCTGGATTTGTTTGTACTTCTTCACTCCAAAAAATGCTCAAAAAATGCAACTAATTTTAAAGGCATATCCTGAAACTGTCACAGCCTCTGTATCCCTGACTCCAGAAAAAAGTGGGCAACCTCGGGTCTCTCTTGATGCTTTCTGACACAGGCTCCATCTTAGACCATCCAGTCTTAAATCCACAACACCCCCTCCCTGATGGTGTTCAAGGCCAGTTTGGATAACGTCTTAAGTAACTGGTCTAGTGGAGGGTGTCCCTGAGCATGGTGGGGTGGTTGAATCTAGATCTTTAAACCCCTTCCAATCCAAACCCTTCTACAAATCTATGAATTTCATATTATTTAATGAATATTTGATAGATTATTCTTCAGAAATTGTTTTTATAAACCAAATAGTATAGTTTTATTACCATACTACAGGACAATATGGTTTAGAAAATAATACTGAAAGCTATGATAAGCATGGCTTGTACACATTTTGAAGATTTTTTATCAATATGCAAATGAAAATATTTCTATCTTAAAAATGTCTTATCTATGTTTTCTCATTTTTAAGGGCAATATGCTTCAGCATTTTTGAAGTTCATTTTGTGATCTAGTTAGTGATGTTAATTCTAATGATAACTGTAGTAGTAATAGTATCACAGAATCACAGAATGCCAGGGGCTAGAAGGGACCTCAAAAGATCATCCAGTCCAACCCCCCTGCCAGAGCAAGACCACCTATACCAGGTCACACCGGGTCTTGAATATTTCCAGAGAGACTCCACAACCCTCCTGGACAGCCTATTCCAGTGTTCTGTCACACTCACAGGGAAAAAAATTTTCCTCATGTTTACATGGAACATCCTATGCCTTTACAGATTGAAGTTTTTAACAGTGTTGATATCATTTGACACAAAGGATGTACCTGTTTCTCTCTTCAATGCCTACTTGCACTAACAGATAATCCAGTTTTGGGTTTTTTAAGACACTGAAGAAGATTTTTGAAATGTTCTTGTTCTGTTATTTGTCCTGGATATTTACCGATGGGATGTGGGAAGGAAGAGGAAAAGAAAAACATTAGAAAACCCTTTTGCTTTTTTGGTAAATGTTTCTGACTACGATGCACCTCTCCTTATGTAGCTGTTAGCAAGGACATTTTAGGGCCAATTTTCCTGTCAAAATAGATTCCTAAGAGAGTCTACATCAGTTTTTCCTATTTCACATAGAAAATTTATGACAATAGTAACTTCTTTGTAAGCACACAGTCATCCAAAAGAACTTATTAAGAAAAAAAAATTTGTGCTCATGAGTATTCATAAAGCATGCTCACTCTGTTTTTTAATCAAATAATCTAGTCTTTTTGTGGCAATATATCATATTTACATTTTCATATGTTAAAACTTGTCTGGTTCCAGTAAACATATTCAAATTTTCCAACTACTGACTATTTTAAACCACACACATATTCGTTGCCAAGTCAAACAGTATTTTTTATTTTAGGTCAATGTACATGAAGTTAGGTTCCACAATTAATAAACAATGATGTATGACTTGCTGCCATAAAATGTTGATTAGAATGAAATAGTAGACTGGCAGAGTTGAGAATGAGAAATCACACTTTCTGTAACACATATCATTCATAATCACAGACATCTGTCACTTTGTAATGTGAAAGTGAGAACTTTATCATTTCCTTGTCTTGCTTTTCGATTATGTAGCATCCCCATTAAATATATAGTTTAGTCTCTTATATAGAAACCATTCCAAAAAGCACCAAACACCGCTGAAGTTTGTTTACATCATTTTATCTACATCTTCTCAATATACTTATGTCTTTAAAATTCAAGTTTATGATTAATTCTGCCACATTGAATTAAATTTCCCAGTTTATAAAATAACTGAGCAATTCCCTTCATGTCAATAGGGCTACTCAAATAAATTACTGCTATGGTGATTAAGATTAAAGGACTAAGCTCTCAGGATGTCACAATCTACATTATAAATTAACTTATGAGAACTGAATGTTAATGCGAATATATGGCTACTGTCAACTTTACATAGCTATAGTTGTTACATGAGAAGAAAAATGGTCTACAGAAGGACAGCTTATAGATGTCTATGTCAAAGCTTGTGATTCTGGTTGTGGTGTAACTCGGGCTGTAATTGTTCCTTCAGAAACAGTTTTACTATATTAATTAATAAAGAAGATTATTAATGGACAGGCTTGAATTTTTTATCCCTGGGTTGCTGAAGTGTTAACTTTATTCCTGGCTGTGTTTTGTACCAACCCAGCTGCATCATTCCAGGACTAATCTACAATGGATCACAGTAGTATTAAACAGCTGCAGGTGTCAGCCTGATAATCCTGTTTGGCCTGAGGGTACATTTGGTCTCTCATTATGAAGTTAGATACAGAAGCTTAAAAGCACTCTTAGGACTCCTCCAGTTTATGCATAGGTAGGTAAGCTCCAGAATGAATTAAAAAAAATTAGCAAGTGTTGACAAAACTATATCTTTTAGCACAACCTATTGTATATGATGCATATCCACATTCTTAGGCTATAAAATATAGCACTCCAAAAGGCTGAAATACAGCTTTCATGTTATTTCAGGTATTCTGAAAGAAATGTATAATACAATTTATGTCCAAGGCCTAACAGGCATCACTTAGGACCCTGGAAGGATTCATAACTGGTTTCCTCTTAGCTGTATCCAAACTTCTCTGGAATTAGTTCACCTTGAGCAGTACCCATGTGAGCCACTGTGGGCCACAAAGCCTCAGGGCAAGATGTTGCTCATGGAGCAGCTCTCTTATGTAGCAATGCAGATGCATTCTTAATAAAATGGATATCCCAGCTCTATTTCATTTGTGACAGCAAAAAAAAAAGCACACCTACAATTTCTGGTCTTATCATCACAGGCTGTTTTATCTGAACAAATGATTGACACTTTTTTGATGTTTACTTAACATGTTTACTTGCGTAATGTTGCAACTGATAGGTATATATGAAAATATATGTTCTTATAAAGTCCTGGTCAGCAGCATAGATTTTACCATTTCTTAAGACAGCAAAGTTTAGAATTTAAAATTCAGAAACTTGTTGCAGCAAAAATTGTCATGATCTTGCAAATTTCCTGCTTCCTTTAGAATCTAATAATTGAAATATATATATGTATTTAGAGAAAGAAGTAGTGTACAAAAGTGCTACAATGAAGACATGATGAATCATGGTATGGGTAGAGAATGATCCTCATGATACAGCCAAACATTTCAGAGAGTCTGTATAGCTGGAAGGAAGTAAGAACAGAGAGTCTGCCAAGCTCTGTTGACTAATGCTGCAGTAGTTCAGCTTCTGGCCCTGGATTCACTCCCTATGCATATATGCAGGAAGGGGGATTTGTGAAGCATCTGATGTTTGCTTTTCCTCATTAATAAATATCAAAACTGATCCTTTTCTTTCAAAGCAGTGATGAGAGAAAAGCTACACCACTTCACCACTTGGGAGGAATGATGTCCTTCTGTATGGTGGAAAATCACTGACGATATAAATAACCTTGGTAAATCAACCTTAACAGAAGTGACATCAGCTTTGGAAAAAAAAGGCATCTCTGAAACAAAGGAAAAATTAAGCTCCTGTGACACTGCTAAGTAGGTGGATATTGAATAGTGTAGGACATGATAGAAAATGCTAGTATAGCAGTATAAATTAATTTTGTCATACCCTTAAAATACCCAGTTAGCAAATGTTAATGTGGTTGTATTCACTTCTGGGCCTCACACTATAGGAAGGATACTGAGGGGCTGGAGGATGTCCAGAGAAGGACAATGAAGGCTCATGAAGGGCCTGGAGCACATGACCTACAAGGAGTGCCTGAGGGAGCTGGGCTTGCTCAGTCTATAGAAGAAGAGGCTGATGGGAGATCTTATTGCTCTCTTTCTGAAGGGAGATTGGAGGGAGATGGGGGCCAGCCCCTTCTCCTTGATGGCAAGTGACAGGACTAGAGGAAATGGTTACAAGCTGTGTCAGGGGAGGTTGAGGCTGCATGTTAGGAAATACTTTTTCACTGAAAGAGTTATCAAACATTAGAATGGTCTACCCAGGGCAGTGGTGTAGTCACCATCGCTGGAGGTTTTCAAATGGAGTGTGGACTTGGTGCTTAGGTACATGGCTTAATGTTGACCCTTCATTAACAGTAACAGTAACAGTATAACAGTATAACAGTAACAGTATAACCAAGGTTGGAAGAGACCCCAAGGATCATCAAGTCCAACCTGTCCCAACAGACCTCACAACTAGACCATGGCACCAAGCGTCACGTCCAATCTCCCCTTGAACACCTCCAGGGACGGCGACTCCACCACCTCCCTGGGCAGCCCATTCCAATGACGAATGACTCGCTCAGTGAAGAACGTCCTCCTCACCTTGAGTCTAAACCTCCCCTGGCACAGCTTGAGACTGTGTCCCCTTGTTCTGGTGCTGGTTGCCTGGGAGAAGAGACCAACCCCCTCCTGTCTACAACCACCTTTTCAGGTAGTTGTAGAGGGCAATGAGGTCACCTCTGATCCTTCTCTTCTCCAGGCTAAACAATCCCAGCTCCCTCAGCCTCTCCTCATAGGGCTTGTGCTCAAGGCCTCTCACCAGCCTTGTTGCCCTTTTCTGGACACGTTCAAGTATCTCGATGTCCTTCTTAAACTGAGGGGCCCAGAACTGGACACAGGACTCAAGGTGTGGCCTAACCAATGCAGAGTACAGGGGCAGAATGACCTCCCTGCTCCTGCTGGCCACACTATTCCCAATACAGGCCAGGATGCCATTGGCCTTCTTGGCCACCTGGGCACACTGTTGGCTCATGTTTAGGTGGGTGTCAATCAGCACCCCCAGGTCCCTCTCTGTTTGGCAGCTCTCCAGCCACTCTGACCCCAGCCTGTAGCTCTGCATGGGGTTGCCGTGGCCAAAGTGCAGCACCCGGCACTTGGACTTATTAAATGCCATCCCATTGGACTCTGCCCATCTGTCCAGTCGGTCGAGGTCCCTCTGCAGAGCCTTTCTACCCTCTAACTGACTAACATCTGTTCCCAACTTGGTGTCATCTGCAAACTTGCTGATGACTGACTCAACCCCCTCATCCAGATCATCAATGAAGATGTTAAAGAGGCAGGGTCCAAGGTTGTGCTGGATGATCTTGGAGGTCTATGAGGCATATATTTTATGATTCTATAATATGCCAATGTGAATGATACCTCAGTTAAAGAAGCACTGCAAAGAAGGCTGGGCTAACTGCACATCAACTTTGGCTCTAGAGCCACTAGTAGCAACATGATTAGAGTGTTCAAATGCATTTTGTTTCTTTTCTGTCTGACTATATTTCTGCTAAACAGACACTTGACTATTTAGAATATCTTCCATATATCAATTTCTTCTATTTTGTATAAATATTGGATTACTAATTGGAGAACAAGTAGTTCATTCCACATCAAGCATGGGTATTGTAAACCCTGCATAAAAATGGAAGAAGATGGTGATTAATTGCTTTGGAGTTAGATCTTTGCGGGTTTTATTTCTTTGTTTTGGTTTTGCTTTTGTTTCCTTCCTCTTGTATTTGTTGCTTTCAGGTTTTGTTTCTTTTTTTTAACTCCTTGCAAACTTTGAATATTTCTCCACAACAGTTATATTGGTCAGTAAGAAAATCTACCAGCAATATGTTTATCCAAGCTTTCTGGTCAGCAGGGCATAACAGCATTTGGGAAATCTCAAAAACTTCTCAAAAGTGGGAAAATTATGTCTCTCTAGATCAGCACATTACACTTAACATTTCAGTTCTCTGGCAATATGAAGATGCAACAAGTTTACCAGTACAAGTGTGACTTAGGGCCTCTTGTGAAGTGTCTCATTTTTTATTTAGAATTCTGCGAATTTGAGCTAGTATTTAAATAGCATTATTTAAGCAAGCTCTCTGCCAATGTCTGACAGTCATCAGCAAGTATACATTCAAATGTAAGACCTTATCTTGAATTTTCTGTGTAGACATTTAAAACAAAACAAACCAAAACCCTCAGTCTTCTGATGCTCAGCGGGGATAATTTGCCCACTTAAGAAAAGCCATGAATTGATCAGTTTGGTAAAAAACATTCTGTCAAAGTGTGAAAGAAAAACACAACAAACAAACAAACAACAACAAAGAAAGCACACACACAAAAGCAACAGAAACCAAGTAGGTAGATACTACTATATGCAGTGCATAACTCTAACAATAGAACCAAAAATACTTTGTATTCTGTGAAACAGTTGGGTGAAACTAATCCAGTTTATTGCTTTCCCTCTTAAGTTGGAAACTTTTCCCTTTAATACATTAACAAAACAACAAATCCCTTTTGAAGGTAATCAAACAACACACAGGAATGAACCATTTCTAAGATTTCCACTTTGATCTCTTAATTCATATCATCTTTTCAGTAAATGTCATTAAACTGACTATTGAGGTTCATCTCTTGCAATGATTTTTTAAATGAGGTGGAAAGAAGGACATGTTGGATATTTTGCTTTTTCTTTGATGCTTCAACCACCACCTTATATTCCTATAGAAAGCAGCCCAATAGAAACCAAATTACAAAACTATGGGTTTGGAAACACTTGTACGGTAACAGGGCCAGGAATGCTTGCATGACAGTACCAGGTACTATTTTATGTGTTTAAAAATAGTGCCGGGAAACACCACATTGCCTATCAGCAGTCCCTTCAGGTCAACTGTACTGCTAACATTTAGTAATCTCTGGTTTCAATTGTCTTATTTATAATTACGCTGACGACTTTGAAAAATCATGGACAATAATTAATCATGCATAACAGTGATATTGGAAGTCTAGTATCACGTTCCTTGCCTTTCCTTTTTAT
This sequence comes from Colaptes auratus, assembly GCA_015227895.2. NCBI lineage: Eukaryota > Metazoa > Chordata > Aves > Piciformes > Picidae > Colaptes > Colaptes auratus. The sequence goes on along the minus strand of CM037631.1, from coordinate 79,789,063 downwards.
TTTGCTTTCTTCCAGTAGCCAGATACTTTAGCATGTCTGTATAAATTTTTGTCTTGTTGTTATCATAACATCTCCACAGGCAAGTGAGATAATTTTCAGTTCCAATCTCATCTTCTAAACTTTAGTGATTTTCATTGCCTCATGTTATCTATGCTTTTCATTTCAAGGGAATACCATGTGTTGTTGATGTAAACACTGACTACACCCAGGAAAAATCTTAAAGGTTATATGGGTGTCTTTTCAGGTGACAGTGAGTAGTTTCAGTGAGTGGATATTTCAATTTATACTACATTTTCTTAGAAAAAGATGTGAAGAACAAAATATTAACAATGTAAAATTTATTTAATACTTTTGCACTTTCCCTTCATCTACTGCAACTATTTATCAGAGAAGATAATTAGATTGGCTTGGATATTAGCATTTCTTAGTCACCACAGCAGTTATAGTTTTGTGTTTATTATATCCACCAATTATTTTTTTAAAGATTCTTTAGGAATTCATACCAAATTATTTTGCAGACTGAAGATTCTCATTCCAAATAATTCCAGAAAATTATAAATAACTTATAATTGTCCTTTGGGTTGGTTTTTTTTTTGTTGTTGTTGTTGTTGTTGTTGTTTTTGTTGGTGTTGTTTGGGTTTGGTTTTTTTCTGCCTCTTTCCTAAGGGCATATTTGTTTTTTATTAGCCCCCCAAGATCACCTTTGTCTTCTACAAATTAAGGAAGAGAATTGCTGTCAGTCAGACACTACTTTGAAAAAAAACACAGCAAAACAAACAACAAACTTTTCCTTTCCTATCAGACAACCTCCATGTTTCATGTTTAGTAATATTAAGGACCTAATCAAAATTAGTCTATATTTAATAAAGACAAAGGTAAAGAAGGTAATGACTGCACAGTCTTTAAGTGTTGTCTATTCTCTATTTCTGCTTAATCATGTTTCTTACTGTTCATTTATCTTGCTTTTCTTTGTTATTTATACTATACATTGACAGATTTTCTTGCTATTATCTAAATTCCTGTTAATAAAAATGCATTTTGCACAATAATTATACTTATTTTACCACTATGGTTATTCTTTTTGCTTTTGTTATGTTCCCTTTTGTCTTCTTTTTGACTTTTTACATGCTTCCAATTTGATTTTCAGGTCATACATTCAGTATATATTATTTGTATGCTTGCTTTATTTTCTTAAGATCTGGATAATTTTCTCCAGAGCAGTTAGTATAGACTTTATCAGTAAATAGTCAGCTTTCCCAGCATTCCTTATTCATTGGTTATATTTATGAGAGTATCCTGACCAGTTTTACAAGTTTGTTGAATTCTTTTTTTCAAATTAAGTTCCTTAGTTTAGTGCTTTATGTCTTCCTTGTCTCACAATATTTAATTGTGTGATTTCATAGTGACAGCCACTTATTTATTTGATTCAAATCTCTCTTAAGAGGAAAACCAGAATAGTTGTCAATATCACTAAACTCCTTCTTCTTAAACAATATTTCAGACAGTGAGTTTGACTGCATTATCCTCATATGTTTATGAAAGGGCCCAGAGAGTGGTGGTGAATGGTGCCACATCCAGCTGGCAGCCAGTCACTAGCGGTGTCCCCCAGGAATCAATGCTGGTCCCAATCCTGTTCAATATCTTTACTGATGATCTGGATGAGGGGATTGAATCCATCATCAGTAAGTTTGCAGATGACACCAAGTTAGGAGCAGGTGTCAATCTGTTGGAGGGTAGGAGGGCCCTGCAGAGGGACCTTGACAGGCAGGGTGGGTGGGCAGAAGCCAATGGCATGAGATTTAACAAGGCTAAGTGTAGCATTCTACTCTTTGGCCACAACTACCCCAAACAGCACTGTAGGCTGGGGACAGAGTGGCTAGAGAGCAGACAGGGAGAAAGGGACCTGGGGGTGTTGATAGATAGTAGGCTGAACATGAGCTAGCAGTGTGCCCAGGAGGCCAGGAGAGCCAATGGCATCCTGGCCTGTATCAGGAATAGTGTGGCTAGCAGGACAAGGGAGGTTATTCTTCCCCTGTACTCAGCACTAGTCAGGCTACACTTTCAATACTGTGTCCAGTTCTGGGCCCCTCAATTCAAGAGAGATGTTGAGTTGCTGGAACATGTCCAGGGAAGGGCAATGAAACTTGTGAGGGGCCTGGAACACAAGCCCTATGAGGGGAGGCTGAGGGAGCTGGGGTTGTTTATCCTGGAGAAGAGGAGACTCAGGGAGACCTCATTGCTGTCTACATCTACCTGAAGAGAGGTTGTAGCCAGGTGGGGGTCGGTTTGTTCTCCCAGGCAACCAGCAATAGAACAAGGGGACACAGCTTCAAGTTGCACTAGGGGAGGTTTAGACTGGATATTAGGAAGAAATTCTTCACATAGAGAGTGATTGGACAGTGGAATGGGCTGCCAAGGGAGGGTGGTGGAGTTGCCACCCCTGGAGATCTTCAGGAAAATGATCTGTGAGGCACTTAGTGCCATGGTCTAGTTGATTGGATAGCGCTGGGTGACAGGTTGGACTGGATGATCTTGGAGGTCTCTTCCAACCTGGTTGATTCTATGATTCTATGACTTTCCAATTAATACTTTAGTATTTAAAAATCCTGTTATTGGCATCTTTTTCTATGTTGGATGGCTGATTAAATTAAAAGCCTCATTTACTTTCTCCTTTTTTTCAGAAGAGTCTAAAATCAGCCACCCTTTGCAGATTATTTCCTCTTTTTTTACATTTACTTTTTATCCCCTAAATTCTCTTTACACTTGCATCGGGGCTGTCATAGTTTCAATATAAGAACATATTTTTTTCAGTTTTAGTTCTAAGTAAGGTTTATTATTTGTGTCCACAGAGTCTGGTGGAAATTAGGTAGTAGTTCTTATAAGAGACTCACATCAATTTTTCCTACAAATAATTACTAGAGTATCTTCATCTGTGTATCAGTCTCAGATGTTCACCTAAGTCACAGAATCACAATATCATCCAGGCTGGAAAGGACCTCTGAGGTCATCAAGTCCAGCTATTTATCCTACTCAACCAAATCTGTCACTACACCATGTCCCCAGGCACCAGATCCACATAGTTTTTACACACTTCCAGGGAAGGCAATTCAACCATCTCCCTGGGTAGCCTGTTGCAGTGCCTGACAGCCCTTCCCATGAAAAAAATTTTCCTAATCTTAAGCCTAAACCTTCCCTTGAGCAGCTTGAGGACATTCCCTCTTGTTCTATGATTAGTTGTGAGAAGAGACCAGTGCCTACCTCTCTACAACCTCCTTTCAGGTAGTTGTAGAGAGCAATAAGGTCTTCCCTCAGCCTCTTTTTTATTTTGTGGACTAAACAGCTCCAGTTCTCTCAGTGACTTCTCATAGGACTTGCTATCCAGAACTTCCCCCAGCTTAATAGCCCTTCTCTGTACCTGCTCCAGTGCCTCAATGTCCTTCCTGAGCTGTATTGCCCAAAGTTGAACACAGTACTTGAGGTGCAGCCTCACCAATGTTGAATGCAGAGGGACAATCCCCTCCCTGGTCCTACTGGTCACGCTGTTTCTAATACAGGCCAGGATGTCGTTGGCTTTCTTGGCCAGCTGGGCACACTGCTGGCTGATATTCATCCTCTTGTCAATCAGCACCCACAGTTCCCTCTCCACCACACAGCTTTCTAGCCATTCTTCCCCAGGCTTGTAACTTTGCATGGGGTTGTTGTGGCCCAGGTGCAGGACTTGGCACTTGGCCTTGTTGAAGCTCATACAGCTGACCTCAGGCCATTGCTCCAACCTATCCAGGTCCTTCTGTAGAGCCACCCTACCCTCAAGCAGAGTAACACTCCCACCTAATTTTCTGTCATCTGCAAACTTACTGAGGGTACACTCGATCCCCTCATCCAAGTCACTGATAAAGAAAGTCTATGCTATTTGTTCCAGTTATATCCTACTACATGTTTAATCACCTGTTTTATTTTCCAGAACTGATGATATGACCAATGTTGCTGTCTTCTAGGGTTTTGACATCTGACTTTTTCATGCTAGTTCAAATCTCTTGTCCTTATGCTTATGACTATATAAAGATACTTTTCTCCATTGTTGTAAGTAAAACACATTTCATTTCCTATAAAACATTATCTTGATCAGGAACACTGCCATCTGCAAATTCATATTTTAATTACCATAATTCTTCTCCAGGAAGAATTCTATGCAAAAATCTAAATCACTAACAAGGAAACTGCATGAGTTCCAGTTGCTTAGGAACAATGTTACAAACAAAGAATATTTTACTTTCTACCAGGGAATGTGCATGAATTGCAAGTACATAAAGCATTTCTCACATTTCATATATGTATGTGAGAGAAAGGTACTTCTTGAGCAGAACTGTGAAATTTGTATTAGGTTAACTGACATTTATGAGAAATTCACTATTCTCAAATATATTGAAATAGTCCCTTAATCTTACGGATTATGCATGATTTTTCATTGGAAAAGTCACTATACCTTTACAGTCTATAGAAACTTGTTTTCTGAAAGTTATTTTTACCACAGAAATCAGTTTCTGACTGAATGCATTAGAAATGCCAAATGAATTCTTAAATTCTGTGCGCTCTTCACCAGGGGCATGAATAAAATCAAGATGAACCTCAGGAGCTGGTCTCTGCCATGTTGAGTCCTGTGCTTAAGAGGAAATCGGTCATTAACAGTTCATTCTCTGTCTGTATCATTCTGCCTCACATCAAGAACTAGAATGTTTTGTTGTCAGTAGGAGACAAAGGCTAGTTTTCACAAATAATGTGTCAGTATAGCTAAGGCAACAAGATTTTTCCACACTCGCTACAGTATTCTTGTAGTTACCAACTACACTTGTAATTTTTTTTTTGTCTGGAGCAATTTCTTATTCAACTCCTTAACAAGCCCTCCTACCCTTTCCAATTATATCAAAACAAACTTACCAGAGCATTATTACTGCTTGGGAAAAAAATAAGGTTCATATTTTCAATCAGGGATGAATGTATGATATAAAATATTCTGGAAGTGTTATGTCATCCTTGTGTAATGCTTACAGTACTTTCTGTCTCTCTGGGAGCAGAAATAGTTTATTTCTGTGCGTTGCTAGTTCCCTTCCCTTCCCTTCCCTTCCCTTCCCTTCCCTTCCCTTCCCTTCCCTTCCCTTCCCTTCCCTTCCCAAACCTTCCCAAACCTTCCCAAACCTTCCCAAACCTTCCCTTCCCTTCCCAAACCTTCCCTTCCCTTCCCTTCCCAAACCTTCCCTTCCCTTTCCAAACCTTCCCTTCCCATTCCAAACCTTCCCTTCCCAAACCTTCCCTTCCCAAACCTTCCCAAACCTTCCCAAACCTTCCCTTCCCAAACCTTCCCTTCCCTTCCCAAACCTTCCCTTCCCAAACCTTCCCAAACCTTCCCAAACCTTCCCTTCCCAAACCTTCCCTTCCCAAACCTTCCCAAACCTTCCCTTCCCAAACCTTCCCTTCCCAACCTTCCCAAACCTTCCCTTCCCAAACCTTCCCTTCCCTTCCCAAACCTTCCCTTCCCTTCCCTTCCCTTCCCTTCCCAAACCTTCCCTTCCCAAACCTTCCCAAACCTAACCTTCCCAAACCTTCCCTTCCCTTCCCTTCCCAAACCTTCCCTTCCCAAACCTTCCCAAACCTAACCTTCCCAAACCTTCCCTTCCCAAACCTTCCCAAAACTTCCCTTCCCAAACCTTCTCAAACCTTCCCTTCTCACTTTTCCTCACTTTAAATTTCTTAAAATTTATTTTTCACTACTGTCTTCCACAACTCATTACATGAACTTCCAGTGTATATTTTATCATGTCAACCCTTTTAATCATCCCCATCTGCTAATCATATGAGGCAGATGTTCATAATGCTATTTCTTCCTGCCTTTGTCCATCCTTCTGTACTTTACCACTCTCCCCATTCTTCCCTTTTTCTCTCTTCCCTCCCTAGCTTTTGCCTGCATGAAAATCCATATGGGGAATTATTCTGGAAAGGTGAAAAACCCATTTTAAGAAAATAGTCTTGAATAAATGGTGAAAATATTCATGAACTAATGTTTCATGAAATAATGTACCAGGCTTCTGAAGCAATGAAAACCCAATTTCTTAATTAATCAGTTTGCATTGTCAACAGCTGCAGCAGAATACCTACACAGCATGTGCAGATTAGCATTGCATATAAAATACACGATGGCAAGCTTTACTCTCAGACAGTCAAGGCATCTAAACCAGGCTCACATTTTTCATGACAATACATCAGGTACATACCTAACTGGTTTGGTGTCTGAAACTAAAAGAAGCTGTGTCCTCCTTGATGGTTATCTCTGTTTATGTCTTTACCTCACATTCTATGCCTTAATCCTCTTGCCATGACTTTCTTCCAACTACCCAAATTTCTGCTTCCAGCAAGAAAAGTATATGAAAGAGTGACAAAACTTCTATAGCAGGGTTATTTCAGTATGTGGTGTAGTTGCATGTAAATGTGAATTTCAATGAATATCAGCTTTACAAAATTGTTGAGGCAGCTATATTTTTGACATGTAAGGAAACACGCAGAAATAGTAATCAACTATTATAAACAAATCATTTGTGAATGCTCTGTAAGCATCACAGTGATTCAGGTTTTTCTTTTATTATTATAGTAAGATTTTGCTAACCAGTACTGCTGGGAAGACAGCATAAAACATTAGATTAATTATTATGAACTGTTCTACTGGATGAGAAAATCTGGAGAGGTGATTTTCAAAATATCAGGCAGTCAATGAAGAATATGAAAATGCAGGTATAATTCAATTCTTGAGTTCACAGTTGAGACAAAAATAGATGTACAAGTCATGGTTTACAGGTTTGGCTCCACGGTGATGATATTTTCTCCTGCACATTGCCTACATAAATGAACATCTGCTTTTGTGCATGTTACCCTGATCTTTGGTCATTGGTGCCTAGTCTTGTTTAGAATCTAGTCCCTGTGAAAATTAGACTTTGTTATGTGACTTGCAATTTTCTCATTTATTCTGGCTAATGCTAATGTTGTATTATCTCAGTGATTGAGGTCTTGGCTTTTCTTTCTGCACATGACTACTTCCACACAACACCGTAGGTGTCCTAACCAGAAATGTCCTCAGACGTGGTAAACTCTGCAGTGTTCATCAAAATTGAGCCTCCAGTGGGGAAGTCAGGAAATGCATCTTTACAGTCATAAAGACACTGGCAATACTTTTGTGACTGCGTACCAGAGGATGAACATCTTTGCATCAAAATCTACTTTAAGTATACATTAAAAGTGGAAAAATCCATATGGCAGAATGTCCCTGACTCAGCATTTCCATTACCAATCTGTTAAAGCTACAGCTAACTCTCAAGTATTCTGGCAAAATGCTTGCTACAGTCAATAGGACTTTTGACTCATTAAGACCATTTTAAAACTAAATGAATCAGAAAAGTGTATGCACTAGTTGAATTTTGATTCTGTGTAAATTCTTCAATATGAAGGATTGTGTTTCAACTTTTTATTAGGTGTAACTAGAATAGAACTCAAAATTATTTAAAAACAAACAAACAAAACCCAATATAGAGTGGCTGAAAACAAAGGGAAGTGAAAATTTGACCATAATTTGTATAATAATAAGAAAAAAAGGTACATCAGAAATTCAAAATCTAACAATAATGTTACATAAGATAAATCCCAAAGTAACTTTGCTTTGAATATCTCAAATAAATTATGATATATATCTCTCTTATAGCTATAAAGGAAGTGTAAAAGGAGGCTAACATTTAGAGGCAGACAAGAGAAAAGTATTTTTAGATGAGTTTTGAAACAGATGGAGAGTCATGTAGCTAAAACTCATTTAAATATATGGCACTTTAAAAATTCAGGAGACTGTTGGTGGTGTTAGACTGAAAATAGATTTCTATATATCAAGACAATTTAAAAAAAAATATGAAGAGAGGAGTGTAACTTAGATAGTGACCTTAGGGAGAGAGACAGAAGGGAGGAGAAGGTGAGGGAGAGAGGGAGAGAGAAGCTCCTTATAGCTACCTACAGTTATTTTATGTTGGTTAAGCTTACTTGCCAAGAAGCTGGAAAAGTACAGGGTAGAAGCTAAAATTATCCTCTATTCTACATCCACATAGAAATTTTATTTCTCCAATCTCTTAAAAGAGTAATTTATGCAAATTACTCTTCCTGAGATATTTTAAAGCTCTTGTTAAAAGGCATACACTCTTGCAAATATTCTTCAGGACAAGAATGATCAGAGTGAAAAATTTATAGTTACAGTCATCAAGAATATAATCAATATTTTTACTGTCATATTTCTGTACGCATTTTAACTTAAACTCAGTACCTCAAGTTATTTTTCTTACACCCATAGAATTATTACCTATCTGCTAAGCAGTATGAAGCCTAGGTCAAATGTTGTTAAATTGTTCGTACAATTGTTCATACATATTCCATTATCATTACTCTGATCTTTTAGTATTATTACTACTGCATGTAAGTTCCATTTGGTATTGGAGCCATACTTTTTTGAGTGTTTATGTTTGTGAATTGACCTTGACTGGCTACCAGATGCCCACCCTGCTGCTCTCTCGCAGCCTCTGATAACAGGACAGAAGGAGAAAGTACTCTAGAAAAGCTTATGGGCCAAAGTAAGATGGAAGCGTCAGTCAGGTTATTGCCATTATAGCAAACCCAGACTTGATTTGTGGAAATTTAATTTAATTCATTATTAAAAATAACGTAAGATGATGACAATCAAAGACAAAGCTGAAAACATCTTCTCCTCAATTTCTGTCCAGGCTCAACTTCACTCCTTCATTCCCAGCTCCTCTAGTTATCTATCCACAAGTGATGTAGGGGGTATGGTGAAAGGGGATTGTGATTACTTAGAGAATCACAGAATCACAGGAGCTAGAAAGGGTTTGTGGAGATCATAGAATCAACAAAGTTGGAAAAGACCTCAAAGATAATCAAGTCCAACCTGTCACCCAAGACCTCATGACTACCAGACCATGGCACCAAGTACCACGTCCAATCCCCTCTTGAAATCCTCCAGGGACGGTGATTCTACCACCTCCCCAGGCAGCCCATTCCAATGGCTAACAACTCTGTCTGTGAAGAACTTTCTCCTCACCTCAAGCCTAAACTTCCCCTGGTGCAGTTTGAGACTGTGTCCTCTTGTTCTGGTGCTGGTTGCCTGGCAGAAGAGACCAATCCCCTCCTGGCTACAACCACCCTTCAGGTAGTTGTAGACAGCAATAAGGTCTTCCCTGAGCCTCCTCTTCTCCAGGCTAAACAATCCCAGCTCCTTCAGCCTCTCCTTGTAGGGCTTGTGCTCAAGGCCTCTCACCAGCCTCATTGCCCTTCTCTGGACATGTTCAAGAATCTCAATGTCCTTCTTAAACTGAGGGGCCCAGAACTACAGAACTAGACACAGGACTCAAAGTGTGGCCTAACCAGTGCTGAGTACAGGGGCACAATGACTTCCCTGATCCTGCTGGCCACACTATTCTTGATGCAGGCCAGGATGCCATTGGCCTTCTGGGCCACCTGGGCACACTGCTGGTTCATGTTCAGCCACCTGTCAATCAGTACCCCCAGGTCCCTTTCTGTTTGGCAGCTCTCCAGCCACTCCGACCCTAGCCCCCTGCCAGAACATCTTCATGTAGAAAAGGCTATACAGAACACTTCATATCTGCCTTTCCTTATTCCTCATACTATTCTCCTGCTCCATCATAGCATCCCTGCCATGGTATCCACTCCTTCAGGGAAAGGCTTCTCCAGTGTGGGTCCTCCATGAGCTGCAGTATGGATATCTGCCCCAACGTGGACTTCTACATTGGCTGCAGTGACTACCTCCTTCAAAGGGATCCTCATCGGCTGAAGGAGGACCCTGTGCCACCAGAAATAAAAATAAGAAAATCATACATATTTGAAGTAATACATATACATATACGTGTATCCTTTCAGAGACTGTATCAGCCAAAGTATACATTTCTAAGCAGTAATTTAGAAAGTCAATTGCTTCTAAGTTAAGAAATCTGATACTAACTACACAAGAAATCATGCACGACATCTAAACTTTCCATCTGACATGAATGGTCAAATTTTGATTCTCTCTTTGATTGTGAACCTGTTAAGCAAACAAAAAGCCTCTTCACGTGTCTAACTAACACGTGCAACAGTCCATGTTTGAGATATGGAAAATTTATATAAATTTCATAAAAAGCATATATTGAGTGCTAAAAAACTATTGAGTTGGATCAACATGTTTATTTGCCCTAAAGAAAATAATTTTGGAGACACTGTAGTTCATTGAGAATATTAAGTGTTCAGATATCTGTGCTTCATCCTGAATCCAACTTGCACATGTACTCACCAAAAAAGGACATGAAAGGCCAATATTAATTTGGCGATTTTCCTTTGAACTTCCTCCATACATCATTCATTGCCAATATTATTTAGTATGAGGTTGTGGCCACAAAGCTAATGTAAATGTTGTACCAATGCCAGCTAAGACAGAAAGAACAATGTCAGCTACATGCCAGTGTTTTCATTTTCTGATCAAATGCCTTACAGTTCCAAAAAGCCAGAGGCATTTAATAAACTTGTCTGGCAAATAGGATCAGTTTGAATGTTTAGAAGTTGTAGGAGAAGGAAGAAATTAATGAAGATTTGTGTATCAACCAGTTCATTGAATGAAAATGGAAAGCAAATGCAAAACATTATGTTAATGAAAGCATACAATTAATGTATCTCGCAATGCACAAGTTTTCCAAGCAAGAATAAAACAGATGGTGAACCTAGGTGAAATGAGGCTAAGATCATCTGCTTTCCATATTTTTACAGATTTTCTGTAAATTTTACAAGTACAATATTAAATAATCTACAAAACTTATTCCTCAGTTAATTCCTCATATTCTTTGCATTTTACATAATAGAATACTAGAACAAACCATTTTCTAATAGAAATTGCCACAAAGATCTGTATCAGTACAACTTGCAGGTTCCTTTTTGAGACATGAACTTTAAAGTTCAAACACCTGGAAAGATCCAGCATCCTTATTTAAACTGAATATGGCAGAGTACTATACAATACAATACACTACAATACAATACAATACACGAGGTTGGAAGAGACCTTCAAGATCATCGCGTCCAACCTATCAACCAATCCAACCCACCTAAATACAATACAGTACAATACAGTACAATACAGTACAATACAACCCACCTAAACAACTAAAAAAACTAAACCGTGGCACCAAGCACCCCATCAAGCCTCTTCTTGAACACCTCCAATGAAGGTGACTCCACCACTTCCACAGGCAGCTGATTCCAGTGGGCAATCACTCTCTCGGTATAGAACTTCTTCCTAAGATCTCCTTCTATGATCAGGTGACCCGCCTGGTTGATGTGGGGAGGCCTGTGGATGTGGTCTACCTGGAGCTCAGCAAGGCCTTTGACACCGTCCCCCACAGCAAACTCCTGGCCAAGCTGGCAGCCCATGGCTTGGACAAGAGCACACTGCGTTGGGTTAGGAACTGGCTGGAGGGCCGAGCCCAGAGAGTGGTGGTGAATGGTGCCACATCCGGCTGGCGGCCAGTCACTAGTGGTGTGCCCCAGGGATCGGTGCTGGGCCCCATGCTCTTCAACATCTTTATTGATGATCTGGATGAGGGCATCGAGTCCATCATCAGTAAATTTGCGGACGACACCAAGCTGGGGGCAGGAGTTGATCTGCTGGAGGGCAGAGAGGCTTTGCAGAGGGACCTCGACAGGCTGGACAGATGGGCAGAATCCAATGGCATGAGATTTAACACATCCAAGTGCCGGGTTCTGCACATTGGCCACAACAACCCCATGCAGTGCTACAGGCTGGGGTCAGAGTGGTTGGAGAGCGGCCAGGCAGAGAGGGACCTGGGGGTGCTGGTTGATTGTAGGTTGAACATGAGCCTGCAGTGTGCCCAGGCAGCCAAGAAGGCCAATGGCATCCTAGCCTGCATCAGAAACAGTGTGGCCAGCAGGAGCAGGGAGGTCATTCTGCCCCTGTACACTGCACTGGTTAGGCCGCACCTTGAGTACTGTGTCCAGTTCTGGGCCCCTCAGTTTAGGAAAGATGTTGTCTTACTGGAGTGTGTCCAGAGAAGGGCAACAAAGTTGGTGAGGGGTTTGGAAGACAAGCCCTATGAGGAGAGGCTGAGGGAGCTGGGGTTGCTTAGCCTGGAGAGGAGGAGACTCAGGGGTGACCTTATTGCTCTCTACAACTACCTGAAGGGAGGTTGTAGCCAGGCGGAGGTTGGTCTCTTCTCCCAGGCAGCCAGTACCAGAACAAGAGGACACAGTCTCAGGCTGCGCCAGGGCAGGTTCAGACTGGATCTTACAATACAATACAGTAGTCACACAATACAATACAATACAATACAACAGGTTGGAAGAGACCTTCAAGATCATCACATCCAACCCATCAACCAATCCAACCCACCTAAATACAATACAATACAGTACAATACAGTACAATACAGTACAATACAACCCACCTAAACAACTAAAAAACTAAACCCTGGCACCAAGCACCCCATCAAGCCTCTTCTTGAACACCTCCAATGAAGGTGACTCCACCACTTCCACAGGCAGCTGATTCCAGTGGGCAATCACTCTCTCTGTATAGAACTTCTTCCTAACATCCAGTCTAAACCTGCCCTGGCGCAGCCTGAGACTGTGTCCTCTTGTTCTGGTACTGGCTGCCTGGGAGAAGAGACCAACCTCTGCCTGGCTACAACCTCCCTTCAGGTAGTTGTAGAGAGCAAGAAGGTCTCCCCAGAGTCTCCTCTTCTCCAGGCTAAGCAACCCCCAGCTCCCTCAGCCTCTCCTCACAGGGCTTGTCTTCCAAACCCCTCACCAACTTTGTTGCCCTTCTCTGGACACGCTCCAGTAAGACAACATCTTTCCTAAACTGAGGGGCCCAGAACTCAAGGTGCGGCCTAACCAGTGCAGTGTACAGGGGCAGAATGACCTCCCTGCTCCTGCTGGCCACACTGTTCCTGATTCAGGCTAGGATGCCATTGGCCTTCTTGGCTTTCTGGGCACACTGCAGGCTCATGTTCAGCCTACAATCAACCAGCACCCCCAGGTCCCTCTCTACCTGGCCGCTCTCCAACCACTCTGACCCCAGCCTGTAGCACTGCATGGGGTTGTTGTGGCCAATGTGCAGAACCCGGCACTTGGATGTGTTAAATCTCATGCCATTGGATTCTGCCCATCTGTCCAGCCTGTCGAGGTCCCTCTGCAAAGCCTCTCTGCCCTCCAGCAGATCAACTCCTGCCCCCAGCTTGGTGTCGTCCGCAAATTTACTGGATACACCAGAGATACTGTTTAAGGCCTTAGAAAATCTCTCCAAAATATAAATAAAAATAACTAAATCTTGAGTGGGAGAAAGAAAACAGTGAAAGATACAAGTGATGATCAAGACTTTCAAAGAAGTTTTTTTTTTCTGATAGTAACTCATAAAATAATAATACGCATCTAGGAAAAATGATTTTTTAAAAATACATAAATGGAAATTGTGAAAAAGAATACATGTGCAATCAAGGGTCTGTATTGGATTATCTAGTATTTAAAGATATGCTTAAAGAATCTTTTATATGTGAAATTGGGTTTAGAGGTGTAACCTGAAAGAAATAAAGTAATGAAAACAGACTTAAAAAAAAAAAGTGAAGATTTTCTATTACCCATATGCATATTTATAATTTAAAAATCTTGATACCTTAGAGTAAAAACATAATTCTCAAATAATTTCAGGGAAATTTAGCATTCTCCATTCAGCAATAAAATAAGAATTACCTTTCATTTTGAAAAAGACAAGGTACAAGATCAGTTCTTTCTAATGGACATAGAATAATTTATTCTGCTCCTGCAATTCAACTATTATTTTTTCACGAAAAGACAAAATTCACTGTCATTTTTCAATGGCTAAATATTAGCATAACAAAACCTCTCAGTATGGTCAAAGACCATTTGTGATCTGATCAATATAAAGTTTTTATTTTTGTGCTGTGTTTTTTTGCACATTTAACACATTCTCACAGGGCACATCCATTTAATACGAACAATAGCTTTTGATAGACCCATTCCCCATTCCAGTGGGGATGGATGTAATTTTTTTTATCATTTTTAAGGCTATGAAAAGTACAATACATAAGAAGAAGCCTCTCTGGAAGCTATTTGGGCTAGTTATACCAAAATATGATGCACCCTCCTGGGCAAATTAGAAAATAAAGCAAGTGAAACAGCATGTATGGCGATACCGCTAATTAACTTTGAAATATAGAACATCTTATTAAGGAGAAACAATTACCCTAGCTTGTCATGTAAAAGCTTTGCATATATATCTAATATTTTGTAAGAGGTGAAATGAAATTGCATGACCTCATAAGGCATTCATTGAAAACTTCAAGAACATTTATTTTTAATAAAGACAGAACTGTGTTCATAGAAGAAAAAAAAAACACAAACAAAACCCATGAAAAACAAAACAAAAACCAAAAACCAAAAACCAAAAACCAAAACCCAAAACCAAACACAACAAGAACAAAAAAAACCCAAAAACCAACAAACAACAAAGTTTGAACTAGTGGATTACTCAAATTGTCTGGAAAAAAGACCCATGATAAGTAATTCCAACTTGTTAGCAAATTTAAATCAGTTTATGCTTTCTATGATATCTGACACACAGAATCACAGAGTAAGAGAATTGTCAGAGTTGGAAGGGACCTCAAGGATCATCTAGTTCCAACCCCTCCCTTTAATGGACAGGGACACTTTCCACTAGATCGGTATGCCCAGAGCTGCATACAGCCTGGCCTTAAAATCATCCAGAAATGGGTCTTTTACCACCTACCTAGGCAACATGTTCCAGTGTCTTTCCACCCTTTATAATGAAGAACTTCATAATGTCTAATCTAAATCTACCCTCCTCTATCTTGGATCTAATCCCCTATCAATCACAACCTGCCATCCTAAAAAGTCCCTCACCAGCTTTCTTGTAGGCTCCCTTCAGATACTGGCAGGCACAATTAGGGCTTCTTGGAGCCTTCTCTTCTACAAATTGGAAAATCCCAACTCTCTCAGTCTGTCCTCATAGGAGAGGAGCTCCAGCCTTCTGATCAACCTTGTGGCCCTTCTCTGGACACCTTCCAACATGTCCATATCTTTCTCATAATAGGGGTTCCAGAACTGAACGCAGTACTCCAGAGGGAGGTCTCACCAGAGCAGAGTAGAGCGAATCACCTCCCTCGACCTGCTGGCTATGCTTCTCTTGATGCAGCCCAGGATGTGATTGGCTTTCTGGGCTGCAAGTGCACACTGGTGGCTCATGTTGAGCTTCTCATCCACCAGCACCCCTAAGTCCTTTTCTTCAGGGCTGCTCTCAGGCCCAGCCTATATCGGTGCTTGGTATTTACCCTGAACCAAAAGCTGGACCCTGCAATTGGTCTTGTTGAACCTCATGAGATTTGCATGGGCCCAGCTCTGCAGCCTGTCAAGGTCTCTCTGGATGACATCCCTTCCCTCCAGTGTGTTTGCTGCATGCTTGGTGTCATCAGCAAACCTGCCAATGTCCATGTTGCCTAGAAAAATGTTAAACAAGACTGGTCCCAGTACTTATCCCTGAGGGACTCCACTCGTCACTGGCCTCCACCTGGACATGGACCCATTGACAGCCACTATTTGGGTGTGACCATCAAGCCAGTTCTTTATCCACCGAGTGTTCCATCCATCAAACCAATACTGTACCAGCTTGGGGAACAGGATGTCATGTGGGACAATGTCAAAGGCTTTGCTCAGGTCCAGATAAAGGATGTCAGTTGCTCTCCCCTTGTCTATTGATGTTGCAACCTTGTCATAGAAGGCCAGCATGTTTGTCAGGCATCATTTGCACTTGGTGAAACTGTGCTGATTCTATCCAGTCACCTCTATTATTCTTCTGCCTTCAGGAGGATCTGCTCCATGATCTTACTGGGAACTGTACTCAGTACTTCTGGGTGTATCCCATCAGGTCCCATGGACTTGTACACTGTCAAGTTTTTCAGGTGGTCACAAACCTGAGCTTCATTTACACTGGGCAGTCCCTTCTTCCACCCCCTGCCATTATCATCTGTGATTTTGGGAGTGTGGCTGGAGCCCTTGCCAGTGAAAACTGAGGTAAAGAATTCATTGAGAACCTCAGCCTTCTCCACTTCACTTGTCAACAGTTCTCCTGCTTTGTTTCTGAGTGGATCTACACCTTCCTCAGTTTTCCTTTTGCCATTAATGTACTTATAGAAATTGTTGGTATTCCTCCTGATCTTCCTGGCTAGATATCATTCTAACTGACCTTTAGCTTTTCTAACCAGGTCCCCTGTTGCTCAGACAGCATCCTTATATGCCCCCCATTCCATCTGTCCTTTCTTCTACTCTGTGAAGTTTCTTCTTGTGTGACAGTGTGTCCAGGAGCTCTTTGCTCATGCAGACAGATCTCCTAACATTCTTTTCTGCCTTCCTCCTTGTCGTTATACTATGCTCCTGGGCACAGAGAAGGTGATCCTTGAACACTGACCAGCTGTCCTGGAACGCCTTCCCTCTAGGGTTTGGCCAGCAGATCCCTGAAGGGATCAAAGTCTTCATGACTAAAATCCAGGGTTGTAAGCTTGGAATACATCCTCCTAGATGCCCTGAGGCATTTTAACTCATCATAGTCCCTGCAGGCACGGCTGTCCCTGAACCTCATATTGGTCACCAGCCCTTCCCTCTTAGTGAGAACAAGGTCCAGCACAACACCTTTTCTTCTTAGTTCCTCCACCATTTGGAGGAAAAAGTTGTCATCTATGCCCTCCAGGAACATCCTGGATTGCTGGTGCATTGCTGTGTTGTCCCTCCAGCAGATGTCAGGGGGATTGAAATCCTCCATGAGGACCAGGGCCTGTGAATGTGAAGCCACTACTGTCTGCTTAAGTAGGGCCTCATCTGCTTGGTTCTGCTGGTCAGGTTGCCTGTAACAGACCCCTACTGTAACATTACCTTCCCCTGTCTTCCCTTTAATCTTCAACCATATGCTGTCAAACAGCTCATTACCCTTCTCCAGGTGGAGCTCCACTGATTCCAGCTGGTCACTGATACTGAGAGCAACACCTCTTCCCATCCTACCTTGCCTGTCCTTTGTAAAGAGCTTTTACCCATCTATCCCTACATTCCAGTCATGGGAATCATTCCACTAAGTTTCAATAATAGTCACTGTGTCATGGCTTTCCAGCAGCACAGTGGCCCTTAATTAATCCTGTTTATTGCCCAAGCTGTGTGATTCACTTAGAGGCACTTCATCTGGGCTGGCTGTGTTACCATTTTACCAACACACTCTGAAAAATTATCATAGCTATTCCAAGATGTCTGATGGTTGTAACATTTATATTTTTTTTGTTAATATGAAGTAAAATTAGATACATACCATATATATGATGTGAAATTTTCTCTGCATGGAAGTATTTTGCAGTTAGACTTACTTCCAAATCCATTGCAGAAAATACATCTTAAGATGTTACAATCAATGCCCAATGATCCAGTAAAATATTTTTTTTTAATAAAATAAAATGGAGGGGCACTTGCCTGCTTCTTTGAAAATTATTATTTGCTTAATCGCCTTTAATAAAACATTATACACGGGAAGCACTGTCTCATACAAATAGCATGTTATCAATAATGCAAAAGCATGACTCCGAACTGTACAACAGAGTATGGGTTAAGGTCAAACCAAACCAGAAATTCATTAAATGTGTGTAGTTTATACTGAAAAGTCCTAGGGAAAATAATCTCAAGCAATAAATAAATACTGACAGCCCTGCATTTATGAAGCTTGTGGAGAGACAAGGATGTAGTGAGAAACACTTGTGTTGAATATAAACAACTTTAAAAGCTTTCAGAGTAAACCAGTGTCCAATGTTATTTAGAAGACTGGATAACATTTTTGGACAATCAAAAAAGACCATTTTACAAACACTACAGGCAAGAGGGAAAAAAAGTGGCACTACACATACATGCTTACTTTGTTCTATAAACCATAAAAATATGTCTTTCATTTTAGAAAGAGACATAAGTCTCTAAAGAGGGGAAATAAATTTCTGTTATGGACAAAAGTTGGAATCAACATTAACTGCTTAAGAACAATAATGAATTCTTATAATGGAAAACCTTTCTAAGTGAAGGGATTAGTATTTAATAATTTTTAGTGATCAAAAGAAGCTATAGTATGGTATTTTCTATCTGGAATGCCCTTAGTTCCATCACTGTGAGTTTGATATCTTTTTCCATCAAAGTGTGTGTTGTTGATTTCTGTAAGTGGATGGGCACAAGGTCAGTAATGTGTGCAGAAGAGGACATAACATGCCTCAGTAAAAATCAGAGGTTTTGTCTTAATTTTAAATGAAATCTATTCAAAGATAAACTGATTACATCTTAGTAGAAATCAGTGTGATGGTATGTATCAATGTATTTAAACCAATTTGATTAGAGAAGTTAGGAAACAACGCTATACAAAACTAAAATGGAGAGAGCACAACAAAAAAAGTTGGTGAAATTACACTACTAGCAAAACTTGTACAGATGTCTTGTTTTGACATTCTTTTGTTTTCTAGTTGACATAAGAGGTCCTTTAAGATGTTCTGCCCAGGGGAGAGCTCACATGAACAACTGGCAAGAATGAAGTAGAAGGAATAAATAACTCTAGAATATATCGCTTGTTTGCTGAGGCCTATTGTCAGTCTTAGTGCTCCCAGGAGGCTCCTGAAGAAAACAGATTCTGATTGTAATTTTAACATTCCTCCAGATGAACTGGTGAATAGATCTCCATAGTACAGTATAAAATTGTTGAAATGTAAAGTGCTATTAAAAAGATGTGGTTTAAGGCTGGGAAAAGAAGTATATTGCATGAAAAAATCCCACCCAACTAAATGAAGCAAGCTGAAAGAAAACAAGGAGACTGTGTAGCAAAATACTTGCAGGAGCAATTGAAGTTTATATTTCAAATGAAGAATTGTTAACAGGGAGTGTTTCCAGCTAACAGCTGTTTGTTACCTTCTATACTAAGACCTTAAATGGTATTTACTGATGTGAACCACAGCTTGTTCTACATGACTTATCACTCCCTA
Source organism: Colaptes auratus (assembly GCA_015227895.2). Taxonomy (NCBI): domain Eukaryota; kingdom Metazoa; phylum Chordata; class Aves; order Piciformes; family Picidae; genus Colaptes; species Colaptes auratus. Next base: position 79,769,888 of record CM037631.1, on the reverse strand, counting down.
GTTTGTCACAAAGTACATCTATGCAAAAAATATCCTTTATGATGCTAAGTTCCCTCTCTGTGTATTTGCTTGTCCTGGAAGAGGACCTCCCTGTTGCAGGGTCTGTGTTTGAGGTCAAGGAGCCAATAGGCAGGTGTCATTAAGGCTGCCTGGAGGGAGTGGAAGCTGGACCCCAAGCCTCATGTTTCAGAGAGGCAACTGCATGTGTCAAAGGTTATGAGAGAAGGTGTGTGCAGTTTTGCCTGCCAGACAACATTTTGAACTGATTGGCAGGATTTGCATAGCTAATGTGCCATTGGGCTATTCAGTATCAATTTAATCACCAATTGTTTCTCAGAGTTGATAGCCTTATTCTCAAAATGTTTGTGCTCTTAGAATTAAAAATGTCACTAAATTGATCCTCTTTTCTCCTTTTCCTCCAGAGGTAACCTTTTGAGAGAATTACATCCCTGAGACCTGCTATAAGCAGTCACATACTTATGATGAAGTAGCATACAACATGGTCTGAATTGTAGAAGTAATTATTGTAGAAGTATTATTGCACACAATTATTGGGAATTCTGCTGTATATAAAGCAGATAGTAATTTCTACCCAATTCTAGCAGCTACAGTTAGGTAGAATCAGTAGTATATCCTGAAATATGAGGAACACAAGCAAGGAAGATCAAGAAACATTCTGGTACAGGACAGGGATTATAATGTGGCATAATCTAAGGAAATCTTCAGAATTTTGCTTAATCCCAAGGTCCTTCCTATTGCCTTCATTGTGCCACTGGTCTTAGAAGAGCACATTATCTAATAGTCTTGGAAACAAGCATTCTATTACAGCTATATACAGGCTGTGTAGATGAGATGCTAAATGAAGTATACCTTTAAAGTGTCTCAGAGGTCAGAATTGTCTTATTGCTGTTTTTCCATGCTTTAAAAATAGTCATGCTCTATCTTGTCACATAGATCCCTGCTTATATGCATTTCTGTTACTGAGTGTAAGTACTTGTTCTGCTTCTCATCTGTTATCTGCGGCTACCATCACAGTATTGTAGAATGTCAAAATTAAATTTCCATGGATTTTTGGAATGCTATGTGCAACTGTAATGTATTGTAATGATCCATATGGCACATTGGCACTAACATTTATTATCTTAATCTGAAGGAAATAAAGACATGGTGGGTGGGATTCATCTCCATATTAAAAGTCAAAATTTGGGTGTCTAAATGTAAGGGTTTATATATATATATGGGTAGGTGAAATAAAGACACAGTCTGAGAACTGATTCTAAAACATATCCTCTAAAGTATTTAGTATATATGATGTCCAGTGAAAAAAAACATAAGAGAGACTAGATTATGAGTCATTCATTTCAGTTCCTGGTGAAGACTGCAACTCTGAACATTGCAATCCTAGGATGACTAGGATCAGCAGTCCTGAGACCACAAGATATAACATTGATTCTGCATTTGGGTCTAACATATACACACACACAAAAACAAACCACCTGAAACCAAACCAACCAACAACCAAAACCAACCAACCAAAACAAAACAAAACCCACAATAGCACAGAATAGGCTCAGTTGCAAGAAATCAAATCTTTTTAGATCTGAATTCTGGGAAGGATTGTTCATCTAGGAAACTGATTATTCCTTAGGCATTTATAAGCCTCGCAAAATAATTTCTTTTTTCAGATTTTTCTCTGAAACTTCCCTGAAGAAAAGTCTGTAAATTGCCAGATTTAAATCTTTACCTCTAAAGCTTTTATTGGGCTATATCATATTGTTTGATCTCATAATCTATGGTACTTATAGGAAATATATGCATTTTAGATTTTATTCTCACTAAATTCTGCATGATCTTCAACTGTCATAAAAACATGATAGTTTTTCTCTTGTGAAAAGTATGGTAGTAAGGAGAATTCAAAATACATCACAGTTTAGCGTGGCATTATGTTTATCAGAAAATACAAAAGGAGAAAATGGAGTTGAGTGTACATGCAATCAGATCAACTACCCAGAGAAAGCAGGAGCATGCTAAAGAAGAAAGCAGATAGAAATTATTTGTAAATAACAATTAAACCCTATAGGGTCAGCAAGTCTCATAGAAGGTAGCAAGCATTATTTGCAATTATTATTTGCCAGAATCACTAGGCTACCATAGGAAACCAACAGATTCACTTCAGCTGATTCACTTACAGAATATTTTGTATACAAGTTTGCTTCACTAGAGTGGGTAGGCAGAAGTCTTCTGCAATGGTGTCACAGAAGTTATCAAAACAAAACAGCAGGTTGGATTTTTCCCTTCATTACTTTTTTTCCAGGTGTTCTTTACACTGAGAAATGATGATACATTAGGGGTTTTTATTCCTTCAAGTAGAAGCTTTATGTTTGTGTAGTTATCTATTTAGAGACATACTACATTTGTATTTTCTTTGACAATTTGAAGAATAATTTGAATATGTGAATATACTAATTCTGTATTTTAATGCACGGAGTTTCTGTGTTTAAACTGCAAATGGCATCAAGCTGTGCTTTCAATTAACTTTTTAAAAGAAAGTCCTTGCAATTGCTGTGGATAGGATTCCCATCACAGAGGACTAATATTAACAATCTGTTTCTAATTTTACAATTACACCAGAAATCTTTTGCCAACATAGTAGTCATTTTGCATGAAAGAGATAAGACATTTAACATGTGGTATTGGGAGTTTTATACAGTTTTATCTTAACAGCATTTTACAGAACCATTGACCAGGTCATATTGTTTTAAAAATTTATTTTGTTTTCCTTCTTAAATGCCTTACAGATCCTGCATGTTATGGATTTCTAATCACTTTCTAGTGATTACATTGACATAAATTTTTGCCTCCAATTATTCTGAAAAATGTCCTGTTGTTATTTGCTGACTAATTTTTTTAAGATGAGCTTACTTTATCTTTATGCCTGTTTGGTCTCAAAATTGTTTCTTTAGTCTCCCCAGGAACAGAAAATATATTTTTGTTTAGTTAGAGCACCTTTGAAAGGTGATCAATTCTCTTTTTACAAAAAAATAAAGAGGAAAAGTACCTTAAATATCTTTACTGCTTCCCTTGACATTTTGAATTTCCAATTCTGATTTAAATGTATTGGATATTTCAAAAAAAATGTTGGCACAAAAAATTATTTCTCTAATTTTGTCTAGTATACTTGTATATTGATTTCCTCTAGACATGTTTAACGTAGTATTTAGGATATCAGATGCAGACACAACTATGTAGTATTTTGCCCTCAGTAGCATATACACAGTCTAATAAGCTTTGAAACAGCTGGTCATGGAGATTTAGGAAGTAGGATACAACTCTGAAAGGCACTGAAAATTTAAAAAAAAAACAATACCAAAACCAACCAACCAACCAAAAAAAAACCAACACCAAACAAAACCAAACAACAACAAAACCAAACACATACCTATCACTGTTTTTCAAAAGATACTTAAGTGGAAAAATGGAGTGCCTGCTCAGTAAACAAGTGTAGCATCTAAAAGGTTCAGGAACACCATGTGGGTAGCTGCTGAAAACTGAAGTGTATGAGAACCTTTAAACACCCACAGTCAATATGTGTAACTTTATGCAAGATGGGTATCACAGGAGAATCACACATTATCACTGAAGTGACTCATTGCTGAGAGAGACATAAAACAAATGTGTGACACACTTGAACCAGAGATTGTTAAATTACTTTTCTTCTATTATTTATGTGGATATTAAACCAAGATAAAAATAGCTGTGTTTTTTAGTAGTTTTTGGTTTTTTTTAAATTATTCTCTCTCTTAACCAAAGAGAAAATAGTTTACTAGTTGCTGGGTTTCAAATGTACACTAACATTCCTTTAGTAAACGTATCAAATATGTAATCAGTAACAGAAAAATCAAAAAGGATCCATTTAAGAGAGGGCATAGGACCACAACTTACATTTGATAACAAAAACTATGAAAGTTTGAACTCTAAATACTTGCATATTTTTCAGTAGTGATAGAATTAACATTGTTTTCAATGAGACCATATCCAAAATTAAACATACCATCCTTGCAGACATCCCTTTGCTGTGTCTTATTTACAGCCATTGTATTTCTCTTACAGTATTCCAAAGGAGAAAAAAGCAAGAAACTGCTTTCTAATCACTAAAAACCCCAAAATTATACTTTGTGAGTAAGTTGCTGCTAAGGCACTCACATGACTACCATGATAAAGGATTCACCGCATTTAAGATATTTCTCATCTAAGGCATTGTGCAAAAGATTCGCAGGTGGCAAAAATAACCTAGCATGCTTGATTTTAATGGTAGGTTTGCCAGTAGTGTGTTTCTGTTTTGGTGCATTGTTTTATTTTTTGGTGCTTTTTGTTTGTTTGTTTGTTTGTTTCTTCTAGATAAAAATTTGTCACTGGTTTTATTTTGTATCCACTATCGAAAACATCTTTCTGATTTTGTACACATTTCTTTACATAGGCAAGTTTTTAATGAATTGCATCTGTTTTTTCAAAAGGACAACTGAAATTAATGAAGCCAAATTGAAATAGGAAGTGCAGTAATGTTATTTAGCTGCATATCATTAATCATAAGTGAAATCTTTATTTATCAGAATGCAGATGCAATCAATGCTGAAGTAAGAAAATCTGAACAGTCTTCAGAGATTCTGTATTACAAACAGAGGCCTCCTGGATTTTCCTAATAGATTTTTCTTTGGTGGTGGTGTGTAGCAGTTGTAGGCTGTGCCTTTAAAATTTAGCTGCAGATTTCAAGCAGAAAAGTAGAAAAACATAAATAAATTACTATTGGGGGTAAAAAGGAAAATGAAAGATTATTCTAAACAAATTCATTGGATGGAAGCCTGGGGTATAGGAGCTGTACCGTAACAGTCATTCACATTTCACTTCTGTCCCCATTCCTTGTCTTTTTCTCTGGCTTGGCTGTTTTGCTGGGGAGATAATAACGCTTCTGGCTGCCCTCAAGAAATATAAGCTAACATCCCTTCTTCTCAACTCCTCTCTGCTTCTGTTACATGGCAGGAGGAGGTTTTGGGGGAGGGGAGCAGTGGAGCAGCTTCCCTGCCACCTGGAAGAACCAGATGGATGCCAGGGGGGTTTCTGTGTTATTTACTAATTGTAAATATCTGTATAATATTGTAAATACTGTATATTTTGTACTTATTCATTGCATTCCATTGTAGAGTGTAGTTTTTGCTTGTAAATACAGCTTCCATTTGCTTCCAACTGAGTTAGTCACACTAAGTTAATGTGATGGGAAACTTCAACCCACCACATGGTGGTTTGGTTTTATTTCTTTCTTTGTTTCTTTGTTTTGTTCTGTTTTATTAGGAAAATTGAATCACGGTCTACTTAAAAGTGACTTAGATGTTTATCAAGAAAAGCTAATCAACTAATTACATTCTTACATTTTGTTTCGAATAATTCAATAATTCAAAATCCAACTTTGTTTCTCTGTTGAAAATTAATAAATAAGTTAGTATTAGTAATAAAATACTGATAGAAAAATCCTAATTTACTCACAACTGGTTACTGTTTCTTTGATCACACTGCGCCACTTATATCAACCCACTTCTTTTTCTCACATGTCCATTATATTAGTGTCAGATCGTTGACACAGAAGAGTGTGAAAAAGCATCAAAAAGTAACAGTTTATAAGATTTTGTATATTCTAAAGAGCTGCTCGGGTTAAAAAAATGCTGCTGGTAATAATTGTTAGAGACTTTTTAATTTGTATAAAGGCAGTCTCTATGTAAGCAGAGCATATGTCATATCATAAGGTTCCTCAGATCCAGATGTGGTCTCCATAAATAACCAAGGCCCACAGAGACTTTTTTCAGTTTTGATTGTCAACCATTTTTTCTCTATTTTTTCCTGTGATTCTAAATATCAGATTAATTCAAATATCCTCTCATGAAATTTTGTTCATGAAAAATATGTGTCACATTATCCAGAATCAGTTTCATCATCTGATAAATTTCAGAGCAACAGATTACCAGTTTGCAGTAATGTAATAACATATGTAAAATTTGGAAAATAGCAAAAACATGATTGAAAATATATTATTAAAAGTTTATTATTCACTTTTCTAGTTTCTATACATCTGTCTTAGATTAAGACAGAGATTCTATCTGTGATGCCTCAGATTTTAGATACCAGTTTATTTAACTGAATATGAATGTTTACATGCCAAATAGGCTGTCTAAACCCACACTGAGTTTAATGACAATCTGTCCTTAAATCTACATACTATGTTTCTAGTAATGTTTGATAAGGATTAGAGCTTAAAATATAATTGCACAATAGAAGCAGATATAAGACAAGACCTATGGGACACGCATGTGCTTTTGGAGTTACAGTCTGTTGCCACTCTTAATTTCCTGGAGCACCTCAAACAAAGTTATAGAGGCCTAAGTGTGTAGAACTATATTGAAGCTTCTTTGTTAGAAAGGGGTTTTTTTGCCTCTTTGTCCATCACCAGGAAAATGTTGCTAACACAAACCAAAAGAACACCCTATTGTTGCAGTTTGAGCTGGGTGCCCTCTGCTATGTGAGATCCTTCCTGTATCCAGAGGTCCAGCCCAGTGGGTGGACACAGGAAACTAGGTATTTCTACCATAATTCTCTGCACCACTATAAGATCCAGTGTGAGGTCTAGTACCTCCTCTTTCTTCCTCGCCGTCACCCGGTAACTGGGGGAGATATCTCCCAGCCATGGGCCTGGCTAGGCCCAAGACCATGGGGAGATGGGCAGTCTCAGATCTGGCCAGCTGAGACTAGCCTAGCAGTGGGGAGGGGGGAAGAAGGAGCCCTGGGGGTCTAGGATGTACCCCCAGGTGGGGATGGGATGCTTCTGGGTCTGTTTTGGGATTTCTTTTGTCACTGTGCTTCTGGCTCTCTGTAAACATTCACTGCTTTTTCATTTAAACTTTCCATCACTTTTGCAATCTGTCTGTCTGAGTTGTTATTTTTGCCCGTGGTGGGGAGGGGGCTGCCTCAACCCATCACACCTATTCAAACCCAAGCAGATATTCTTGAATCCTGGTGTTTGTTTTTTTTTCATTCTTGGGAATTTTTAAGTAATAGAGAATATTTTCAGTAATATGATGTTTATACATGATAAGGCAGAAGGTGCTACTTCCTACCCTTAATTCTTGGCTTCAGATCATTTATTTCTATTACAGCCTGAAGGCATGCTGCTAAAATTTTATGAAACCTGAGATTAAAACTGGGGAATCTGTGAATTTATTTCTAGATTTGTAATTACCATTATTCTTTAAGATCCATAGAAAGACTAAGTGTGATAGCCAATCCACTATAATTTAGCACAAGGTAGATTTTAGGTAGAAATTCTGTAACTTCCCACTTTTACATACCCCTGTTTTTATAGGATTTCCATTTGAAAATAACGATCTAATAGTGAAATACTGTCTAATGTCTGCACATTGATAATTTAGCAGTGATGGACTCACTCCCTCATATGAGGGACTTGCATGATCTACGTTTCCTCTTGTAAGATCAACATTTGCATATGTTGTCTTTATTTACTTTGTTAGAAGTCTGAAACTAAGACATTAGTTTTCTCTCTCATTAGGACATTCTGTTGCTGTCTTTGATGGCTTTTCCAAATAAGAATGGAAGAAATAAATTTTTTAAAAAATTTTAAAATCTACTCTTCTTGTGGTGTAACTCCAGTAAGAAGGTAAGCCTCACACAGCTGCTTGTTTACTCTCCCACAATCGGATGGGGAAGACAATGAGAAAAGTAAAAGTGAGAAACACTGTAGGTTGAAATAAAAACATGTTAATAGGTACAGCAAATGCTACAGACACAAGTAAGGCAAAATAAGGAATTCATTCACTACTGTGCATTGACAGACAGGTGTTTAGCTATGTCCAGGAAAGCAGAGCTCTATTACCTAGGTAACTCAAATAATTTGAGATGAAGTCAGATGTCCAGGCTGTATCTCCCCCCAATTTCATATGTACCCCAGCCCACTGGATAGCAGGGTGCAGTGAGAAACTGAAAAGGCCTTGACTCTGTATCCGCATTACTCAGCACCAGCAAGTACATTGGTGTTATCAATGTTGTTTGGGTCACAAATCCTAAACATAGCCTCCTATGAGGTGCATTGAAGAAAATTAACTGTAACCCAGCCAAAGCCAGTACACTCTTAGACTTTTAATAAAATGGGAAGTCTCATAAGTGATGAATGAACTTTCCATGTGAAATTTAATTAAATAAAAATCTTCTTCCTGTTTTTTCAATAACTAAGATGTCTTTTCTATTAATTTTTGATACAAAAAGAAAGAGGTGCTGCAGACATGTAAAAATGTTGCATAGGATCTTATGAAAAGAAGAGTTAGAAGCTCCAGTTTGAATATGAAGGTGGTTATTTGTTTTACATAAACTGGTATAGAATCATGGAATTGTTTTGGTTGGAAGAGACCTCTAAGGCCATCGAGTCCAGCCTTTGACCTAACACCACCGTGGTCATTAAACCATATTCTAAAGTACACGTCCACAATTTCTTGAAGACCTTTAGGAATAGTGACTCTACTGCTTCCCCAGGTAATATATTCTAATGTCTAACCACTCTTTCCTCGAAGAAATTTTTCCTAATATCCAATCTAAACCTCCCCTGGCACAATTTGAGGCCATTTCCTCTCATCATATCACCTAATAGTAGAGAGAAGAGAGTGATCTCCACCTTGCTGCAATCTCTTTTCAGGTAGTTGTAGAGAAGAACAAGGTCTGTTCAGCCTTCTCCAGATTACATAATCTCAGTTCTCTCAGCCATTGCTCCTAAGATTTGTTCTCTAAACACTAGTAGACTTTGCTGCCCTTCTTTGGACACACTCCAGCAACTCAGTGTCCTTCTTATAGTGAGGGGCCCAAAACTGAACTCAGCATTCAAGGTGTGGCCTCATCAGTGCCAAGTAAAGGGGCATGATCTCTTCCCTACTCCTGCTGGCCATACTATTCCTGATAAAGACCAGGATGCTGTTGGCCTTCGTAGCCACTTGAGCACACTGCTGGTTCATGTTCAGATGGCTGTCAGTCAACACTTTCAGGTCCTTTCTGCCAAGCAACTTCCTGGCCACTCTGCCTCAAGCCTGCAGCATTGCATGGGGTTGTTGTGACTCAAGTGCAGGAGTCAGCACTCGTCTTTGTTAAATCTTGCACAACTGACCTCAGTCCATTGATCCAACCAATCCATATAGCTTTACAGGGCCTTCCTACCTTTGAGCTGATCTACACTCCCATCCAATTTACTGTCACCTGCAGACTTACAGAATGTGCACTCAATTCCCTTATCCAGAGCATTGATAAAGATATTACACACAATGTGTCCCAATACTGGCCACTTGAATGGATTTGACTCCATTCACTGCTGCTCTTTGAGCCTGGCCAGCAGCCAATTATTAACCCAGACAATTTTCCAGTGTTATTTCAAACCAGATTTCCTGGTTTCCACTGCAATCAGAATCTTACTATCTCTTTAATCTGAAGACTTCTTTAACACACTAATTTTGAATCACAGTAACAAGGCAGCTTCTAAGTCTTGACTTTGGATTCTCAACCTCATTGAAACATTTCCATTGAATGATAAACAAGAACTTCAAAGAAACAATTAAGATAATTATTTATTAGATTTGCTGTCATTTGAAATAATCTCCTTCACCCTCTCTAAAAAATGTTCAAAGCACATTAATTTATATTACCATGTTTGTATTGAAATGGAAACACCGAAACTCACTGTTTATATTTTAGCCTGTTCTATTAGTTTCTGTTCAAATATATTGGAGGAAAATCAGCCCAGGAGTGAAATTTGTCATTTGAATCATCAATATAGAGATTCATTCATAGGCATGTAATGTCAGAAATACTTATTATAACTATTCATTCTTTATGTAAACTGATGTAATCCACTACATTCCACAGCTTCAACCCCCAGAGAAGTTTACTAACTGTCCAAATCTTTTTTGTCAGTGAAGAAACTAATTTTGGTAATGTGAGTGCGTGGGTTTACTGTAATGCCCATTAGAACTTGTTCAAGGACGTTCAAGGACTCCAAGTTAATTTCATAGAAGATTGGAAAAAATACTAGAAGACCATCTTTTGCAAGTAAAAGTCGTGGAGTCTCTTCAGATGAATGACTGTAAGAAGTTTGTTTATTCCATGTTTGCATCAACATCATTTGCCCCAATATGTTTTCACATCATTTTCTGATGAGGATACAATCTTATTTTAAAGTAACAGCTGATAACCAGACAAGGCCACAGGTTCTGTTTTCAAGAGTGTTCCAATGCAAGCTGGGGCTCACTGTGACAGTTTTGTGGGTCTTCTGATGGAGAGGACCCTCATAGATGACTAATGCAGCAGTTTAGAGCCAAAAGATATCACAACTTACAGTGAGACTGCAGCTGGCACACGTGACTAACCATGGGACTAGTGTCAACACCAACTGAATGTGCTATTACCATGGAAACTGGATGAGGAACTGTGACCATGTATGGGATTGAAAAAGGTGTAAAACTGCTGAAGTAACAGGGAAGTTTGGAGCTCCCCCACCAATTAAGGCCTTCAGGATCAGTGAGATGTCACTTGATCTTCAGTGGTAGCTATCTCTGCTTTTGCTGTATCTTGCTTTTCCCTCCTTTTCTATATTTCTAACTTTTCTTCCTGCACATGTAAGCAAAATAAAATTTGAGTCCTTTCCCCAACCAAGTACTCAGTTCCTTCTTGGTTTCATTCTGGGGAATCCATAAAAGAACCGTGTCTTTTTACAAAAGCGGATCAAGACAATGACTTAATGTACACACAGGTGATCCCTAACAAACTGTTTGGTTTGACATTGATAACTGAAATAAGTGTTTGTCTGTAAGAGAGAAATGTACCATATTTACTTTTATTTAATAGACAACAAATGAGGGTGATGAACAAAAATATTTCATCAAATACTTAAGACATAAATCTATAACATTGCAATGTGTTCAATAATAGGAATATTTTAAAAAATGCAACATACTCTAATACATTCAGTTTATGTGGTACCTACACATAGCTCAGGCATGATTCATATTTTCAAATATTTACTTGGAGAATTGTGGAGACACGATATACAAACCACAGAAACCATTAATCAGGTTACTTTTTTCTGAACACTGATATTAGCTCATTAATTTTTCTGCAATTTTATGTGTTTTGCCATTAGCATTAAGTGTAAGTCAAGAGGTTGATTTTTCAACTTCACTTACATTATGTTATGTGAATTTTCAATCTGCAAGCTATTAATCTGAGATGTACCAATCAGAGTTAAAAATCATGTATGCTCCAAGTCCTGGCTGGGTGCATTTAATTGCAATCAAGAATCATCTGATCATCAGCCAAGAGTACTGAAAATAAAATATACTCTGAATGTTGCTGCATCTCACTTAAAGGATACATAATTGCGTCCTCCTTCATTCTGAGAGTCTTGGTTCACAGTCTGGTTGCTTTTCCTACTCAAGAGATGATCCCAAATCAAAAAATAACTTACATCCATAAATACATCTGAATGGTTAGAAAAGCTAAAAATCAGTTATAATTAAATCTAGCCAGGGAGATCAAGGTGGATAGCAAAAATTTCTATAAATATATTAATGGCAAAAGGAAGACTAAGGAAAGTGTAAGTACCCTCAGAAAGGAAATGGGAGACCTACTGACAAGGGAATGGAGAAGGCCAAGGTTCTCAATTAATTCTTTACCTCAGTCTTCACTGGCAAGGGCTCCAGCCACACTCCTGAAATCACAGAAGACAATGGCAGGGTGTGGAAGAAAGAACTGCCCAATATAAGTGAAGATCAGGTTTGTGACCATCTGCAGAACTTGAGAGTGTACAAGTCCATGGGACCCAACAGGATACATTCACATGTACTGAGGGAATTGGCAGATGAGGTTGCTAAACAGCTCTCTAGTCTATTCCAAAAGTCAGGACAGTCCGGTGAAGTCCCCACTGACTATAAAAGGCAAAACATAACCTCCATTTTCAAAAAGAGAAAGGCGGATGACCCAGGGAACTATAGGCCTGTCAGTCTCACCTCTGTTACCAGTAAGATCATGGAGCAGATCTTTCTGGAGGCACTGCTGAGGCGGAAAAATAACCAAGAGGTGATTTGGTACAATCAACACAGCTTTACCAAGGTCAAATGGTGCCTGACAAACCTGCTGGCCTTCTATGGTGAGGGGTTTGGAACACAAGCCCTATGAGGAAAGGCTGAGGGAGCTGGGGTTGCTTAGCTTGGAGAAGAGGAGACTGAGGGGTGACCTTATTGCTCTCTACAACTACCTGAAGGGAGGTTGTAGCCAGGCAGAGGTTGGTCTCTTCTCCCAGGCGGGCAGCACCAGAACAAGAGGACACAGTCTCAGGCTGCACCAGGGGACATTTAGACTGGATGTTAGGAGGAAGTTCTATACAGAAAGAGTGATTGCCCATTGGAATGGTCTGCATGGGGAGGTGGTGGAGTCACCATCATTGGAGGTATTCAGGAGGAGACTTGATGGGGTGCTTGGTGCCATGATCTAGTTGTTTGGGTGGGTTGAATTGGTTGATAGGTTGGATGTGATGATCTTGAAGGTCTCTTCCAACCTGGTTTATTGTATTGTATTGTATGACAAGGTCACAACATCAGTAGACAAGGGGAGAGCAGGGGGTTCTTCTGCTGTTTATAATTGTAAATACCTGTAAATGTTGTATATTTTGTACATATTCATTGAATTTCATATTTAGATTCTAATTTTGCATGTAAATACAGCTTCATTCACTTCCACTGACCTGGTCTGGCAATTTTATGGGCATAATTTTCAACCCACCACAACATCCTGGAGCATGTCCAGAGAAGGGCCACGAGGATGATCAGAGGGCTGGAGCACCACTTCTGTGAAGACAGGCTGAGAGAGTAGGGTTTGTTCAGTTTGGAAAGGAGAAGATTCCAGCAAAACCTAATTGTGGCCTTCCAGTATTTGAAGGGGGCCTACAAGAAAGTCTTTTAGGTTGTCAGGTAGTGATAGGACTAAAGGGAATGGATCCAAGCTAGAGGAGGGTAGATTTAGGTTAGACATTAGGATGAAGTTCTTCACCATAACGGTGCTGAGACACTGGAACTAGATGATCCTTGCAGTCGCTTCAACCCCTGACAATTCTATGATTCTATGATAATACTTAAGTGTCACTATACACGCAAGCACACTGTACTTTAAATAACACATCTAAACATAGATAGTATTACATAAAAAGCAAATACATTTAGAGATCATTTTAACAGGAATGGAATAAAAAATCAGTTTCTCTATTAATAATACACATTTCCAGGTTTAAGAAGTTCTGTGGCTGAGTAGAACTTAAATACTCTGTGCTTTAATCAATTCTTTCACTTTTGTGTCTTTAATTCTGATTTAGAAAGAGGCAGTAAAGAATAAAGAGCATTTCATAGAATCATAGAATCAATAAGGTTGGAAAAGACCTCAGAGATCATCAAGTCCAACCTGTCACCCAAGACCTCATAACTATTAAAGCATGGCACCAAGTGCCATGTCCAGTCTCCTCTTGAACACCTCCAGGGACAGTGACTCCACCACCTCCCTGGGCAGCCCATTCCAATGGCTAACAACTCTGTCTGTGAAGAACTTTCTCCTCACCTCAAACTAAACTTCCCCTGGTGCAGTTTGAGACTGGGTCCTCTTGTTCTGATGCTGGCTGCCTGGGAGAAGAGACCAAGCCCCCCTGGCTACAACCTCCCTTCAGGTAGTTGTAGAGAGCAATAAGGTCTTCCCTGAGCTTCCTCTTCTCCAGGCTAAGCAACCCCAGCTCCCTCAGCCTCTCCTCAGAGGCCTCTCACCAGCCTCGTTGCCCTTCTCTGGACACATTCCAGCAACTCAACATCTTTCCCAAATTGAGGGGCCCAGAATTGGACACTGTACTCAAGGCGTGGCCTAACCAGTGCTCAGTACAGGGACACAATGACTTCCCTGATCCTGCTGGCCACACTATTCCTGATGCAGGCCAGGAAGCCATTGGCCTTCTTGGCCACCTGGGCACACTGCTGGCTCATGTTCATCCAGATGGCAATCAGTACCCCCAGATCCCTTTCTGTTTGGCTGCTCTCCAGCCACTCTAACCCCAGCCTGTAACATTGCATGGGGTTGTTGTGGCCTAAGTGCAACACCCAGCACTTGGACTTGTTGAATGCCATCATGTTGGATTCTCCCCATCTGTCCAGCTGGTCAAGATCCCTCTGGAGACCCCTTCTGCTCTCTAACCAAACAACACCTGCTCCCAACTTAGTGTCATCTGCAAATTTACTGATGACTGACTCAATCCCCTCATCCAGATCATCAATGAAGATATTAAAAACCATAGGGCCCAGCGCTGATCCCTGGGGGACACCACTGATAACTGGCTGCCAGCTGGATGTGATGCCATTCACCACCACTCTCTGGGCATGGCCCTCCAGCCAGGTCTTAACCCAGCACAGAGTGCTCCTGTCCAAGCCACAGGCTGACAGCTTGGCCAGCACATCTACAGCCTTTCCCACATCTACCAGGCGGGTCACCTGATTGTAGAAGGAGACCAGGTTGGTGAGGCTAAACCATCCCTTCCTGAATCCATGCTGGCTGGGCCTGATCCCTTGGCTGTCCTGTAAGTGCTATGTGATTGCACTCGAGATGACCTGTTCCATACTCTTGCCTGGCACTCAGGTCAGGCTGACAGGCCTGTAGTTTCCAGGTTCCTCCATCCAGCCCCTATTGTGGATGGGGATCACATTGGCCAGTTTCCAGTCATCTGGGACCTCTCTGGTGAGCCAGGACTGGTGGAAAATGATGGAGAGTGGCTTGATGAGCTCCTTTTCCAGCTGTCTCAGCACCCTAGGATGGATCCTATCTGGTCCCATAGACTTGTGAGTATCCAAGTGGCTCTGCAAGTCCTGAACTACTTCTTCATGGATTTCAGTGGGACTACACTGCTCCCTGACCCTGCCTACCAGTTCAGGAGGCCACTTATCCTGAAGTCCTCCTGCCTTACTGTTGAAAATGAAGGCCAAGAAGGTATTTAGAACCTCAGCCATTTCCTCATCTTTAGTTACAGTGTTCCCCTCCAGGTCCAATAAAGAGTGGAGGTTCTTCTTGCCCCTCTTTTTAGCATTAATATATTTATAAAAATGCTTTTTATTGTCTTTCACAGAATTGGCCAGCTTAAGTTCTAACTGGGTTTTTGCCTCTCTAATTTTTCTCCTACATGAGCTAACAACATCCTTAAGCATATCACTAGTTGCCTCCCCCCCTTTTCCAAAGATGATATACTCTCTTTTTTCCCCCCTTAATTCGTTCAAGAGCTGCTTGTTCATCCAGCACTTAACAGCTGCATCAGGAAGCTGTCCTCCAGACACTCTAGGAACATTTTGGACTGCCTCCTCTCTGCTGAATTAAGTTCCCAGCAGATGTGTGGCAGGTTAAAGTCACCCACAAGGACAAAATCTGATGATCTTGAGACAACCTCCAGTTGCTTATAGAATATTTCATCTGCATGTCAGTTTTGTTAGGCCTCCCTCTGATTTCAGACATCTTTTAACATTAGTTTATACTTATTCTGGTAACTTTCCTGCTTTTGGGGGGCATAGAAATAGCATTATAAAAATATTTGAATAACATTTATTTTTAGTATACAGACATCATTTGATGATAATTTTGCTGCCTACTTTGTCTTCCTGACTTTGATGTGCAGATTTCTGTTATTTGAAACACTTGCTATATAAAAAGGATATTTTTACATCACAGCTGTCCCTCTCATCTGTAATGATGCTGTTCTAATCTGACTAAGATTTCTGTATGCTTATCATTAGGAAAATGAATTCTTATAACAAAATGCTGTACTAATATCTGTCTTTCTTAAAAAAAAAAGAAGATAGCAAAACTACTATTTCTTGGATATTTTTATCATATATTGTCAAGCAATAATAGAAGATACTCAGAGATGACACCACTTTTTATTTCTCTAAAAATTTCATTTCAGAAAGGAAAGGGAATTCATAAACCCGGAGCTGTTTAGTCCAGCAGGAGCTGAAGACTGGCTGTGAAATCTCTATAAATATTCTCAGCAGAAACAGAGACAACACTGGTTTGCCAGATAATTTTTTAAATAGGTTTGTTAAGGTAAAGCCCTGATTTCTTTTAGGCATCAGACATGTGGCTATTAGTACAGTATATTGAGCAAGAAATAAAGGCCACATAAACCCACTCGTGGTTTTCTATCCAGTTTACAGATGCATATATTTCTTCAAGCAGACTGCATTCTACTCCTCATTACAAGAAAGTCTCTCCATTTCATCCACAAAGATTTATTTTAACTACGCAAATACTATCAAGAATCATTCAGGTTGGGATCATCAAGTCCAATCATTAACCCTACTCTACAAAGTTCACCCCTAAATCATATCCCCAGCACCGCATTTAAACAACCTTTGCACACATCCAAAGTTGGTGAATCAACCACCTCCCTGGGGAGCCTAGTTCAATGTGTGACCACCCTTTCTGTGAAAAAAAATAAATTAATTCATTGACTTTCTTGGCCACATGGGCACACTGCTTGTTCATACTCAGCACCTTGTTAATAAGAACTCCCAGGTCCCTTTCTTGGCTTCTTGTTGAAATTCATACTGTTAACATTGGCCCATCAATCCATTTTATCCATGCCCCTCAGTAGAGCCTCTCTATGCTCATGCAGATCAATACTCCCACCTTACTTGGTGTTGTCTGCGAACTTACTGATGGAATGCTCTGTAATACATTGTGCAGCTGATCATTCTTTTTGAGAGGAATAAGATAATCTGCAACACCTGGAGAACAGTTATGGAGAAAAAGACCTGGGATACCTGTTGGACAACAGGATGACTGTGAGCCAGCAGTGTGTCTTTGTAGCCAAGAAGGTCAGTGGTATCCTGGGGTATATTACAAGAGGTGTGGCTAGTAGGTTGTGAGAGATTCTCCTTTCCCTCTAGTCTGTTCTGGAGCCTGCATCTGGAATATTGGGTCCAGGTCTGGACCTCTCAATTCAAGGACAGGGAACTGCTTGAAAGAGTCTAGCATAGAGCCAAAAAGATGATTAAGGGTGTGGAATGTCTCCCTTATGAGGAAAGGCTGAGGGAACTGAGTCTCTTTAGCTTGGAGAAGAAGTGATTCAGGGGTGATTTATGAGTATGTGAAGGGTGAATGTCAGAAGGATGGAGCCAAGATCTTCTCATTGATGTCCAATGATAGGACAAGGGGCAACAGGTGCAAGCTCAAGCATAGGAGATTCCATGCAAACATATGGAAAAAACTTTTTCACTGTGAGTGTGCAAGAACACTGGAACAGGTTGCCCAGAGAGGTTGAAGTCTCCTTCTCTGGAGGCATTCAAAACCCACCTGGATAAGACATTTTTAACAGCAAGGCAGGAGGAGTTCAGGACGAGTGGCCTCCTGAGCTGGGTGATGGGGTCAGGGAGCAGTGTAATGCCCTGGATATCCATGAGGAATTAGTTTGGGACCTGCTGAGCCACTTGGACACTCACAAGTCCATGGGGCCGGATGGGATCCACCCTAGGGTCCTGAGAGAGCTGGCAGATGAGCTGGCCAAGCCGCTCTCCAGCATTTTCCTCCAGTCCTGGCTCACCGGTGAGGTCCCAGATGACTGGAAACTGGCCAATGTGGTCCCCATCCACAAGAAGGGTCTGATGGAGGAGCCTGGAAACTATAGGCCAGTCAGCCTGACCTCAGTGCCAGGGAAAATGATGGAGCAGATTATCCTGGCGGCAATAACTGCTCACCTGCAGGATGGCCAAGGGCTCAGGTCCAGCCAACATGGATTTAGGAAGGGCAGGTCCTGCCTGACCAACCTGATCTCCTTCTATGATCAGGTGACCCGCCTGGTGGATGTGGGGAGGCCTGTGGATGTGGTCTACCTGGACTTCAACAAGGCCTTTGACACCGTCCCCCACAGCAAACTGCTGGCTAAGCTGTCAGCTCGTGGCTTGGGCAGCAACACTCTGCGCTGGGTTAGGAACTGGCTAGAGGGCCAGGCCCAGAGAGTGGTGATGAATAGTGCCACCTCCAGCTGGAGGCCAGTCACCAGTGGCGTCCCCCAGGGATCAGTGCTGCCCCCATCAAGAAAACATGAATTGCTGAATTATATGTTAAAGCTTCCAGCTGACAGTAATGTAATGCAATTAGTATCATAGTATCAGTCAGGGTTGGAAGGGACCACAAGGATCATCTAGTTCCAACCCCCTGCCATGGGCAGGGACACCCTGCACTAGATCAGGCTGGCCAAAGCCTCATCCAGCCTGGTCTTAAACACCTCCAGGGACGGGGTCCCAACCATCTCCCTGGACAACCCATTCCAGGCCTTCACCACTCTCATGGTGAAGAACCTCCTCCTCATGTCCAGCCTGAATCTCCCCACCTCCAGCTTCATTCTATTTCCCCCTAGCTCTATCACTACCTGATAGCCTGAGAAGTCCCTCCCCAGCCTTCCTGTAGGCCCCCTTCACATACTGGAAGGCCACAATGAGGTCACCTCGGAGCGTTCTCTTCTCCAAACTGAACAGCCCCAACTCCTTCAGTCTGTCCTCACAGGAGAGGTGCTCCAGCCCTCTGATCATCCTCGTGGCCCTTCTCTGGACACGTTCCAGCACCTCCAGATCCCTTTTGTAATAGGGGCTCCAGAACTGGATGCAGTACTCCAGGTGGGGTCTCACCAGGGCTGAGTAGAGGGGAAGAATCACCTCCCTTTGACCTGCTGGCCACACTTCTCTTGATGCAGCCCAGGATCTGATTGGCTTTTTGGCCTGCAAGTGCACACTGAGAGCTCATGTTGAGCTTGTTATCCACCAGCACCCCCAAGTCTCTCTCCTCAGGGCCACTTTCCAGCCAGTCACTGCCCAGCCTGTATTTGTGCCTGGGATTGCCAATTCCTTATCCATCTAGTGGTCCACCCATCAAACCCATGTGTCACCAGCTTGGAGACCAGGATGTGGTGCGGGACAGTGTTGAAAGCTTTGCTCAGGTCCAGGTAATTATGACACTGCACTTTTCCTTTAGTTTGTCATTAATCTAGACTAATAAAATCATGTTTTGTTTGCTTTATTTAAGAATAAAAGGATAAAATTAGCATATAAAAACATATGGAAGTAAAAAGAAGTTAGTATGAAGCCAATAAGATGTTGTGTGAATGCACTTTTTAGATTCAGAATTTCTTAATTTCTTCCAGGTAAAGTAATGACTTCGAAGTTAATTACCCTTTCTTCTCTTTTGACAACGGTTTAAAAGAATGAAAATAAAGTGTGTTTATTTTGCAGAGGCACTGGAATTCACTGGAAGAACTCTATGATGTTCTATGAAGACAGGAGAACAATACTGTTTCCTAAATATAGGTATCTAGAACCTCTATATGAAACATATATATATATATATATATATATATATATATATATATAAAATATATATATGTATAAAAACTCTGGCACATATAACTCTGCCAAAGAAGAGGCAAAAGTTCAACAAGGACAGCCAGGGCATCTAAACTGTCTTGAATGTCCACTTTTAAGCATCATCCTCACATCCTGATGGTCAAAATTTCAGCTGCTAACATGGTTTAATGGTATAACTAACCACATTTCTGTTTCAAACCTCATTTTAGTTCATGATGTATAGGGATGCAAAAGCAAGGATTTGAGGGTTTTGTTTCACACAGTATTTTCATGGATACATTGCTAAATATGTGAACATCTTAGTTGGAATAAAAATGGATACATTAATTTTAAAATACAGTGATACATTTAAAGGGAAACATATAAGGAAACCAAACAGTTTTATTGGATTTATGATTTGCCAGACATTTTCCTAAGCCCACAATACTCGGTGGAGTATTCTAGAATTTTTATTCATTCATGCACAGTTATATAAATCATTCAATTTTTCTGAAGGTAAGAATGTATCCATAGCTTCTGTGTCTGGAAAAGTACTTAGGGGGGGAAAAAAAAGAAAAAAAAAAGAGGAAAAGTAAAAAGATGAAGATTAGGGAAAATAAAATTATGCTGTGCCCCACTGATTTGAGTGAGATGTGTATGAATTTGCCCAAAATCTAAGGTTGGCAAAAGCTGTGGAAACTCAGTTTTCCTAAAATAGATTGGAAAGGAAATAAGTCAAGAAAGTGATTTACTCTGGGTTGGTGGGTTTTTCTGTTTGTTTTGTTTTGTGCTTGTTTTTTTTTCCGTAGTTTTGATTCACCTAAAATGAAGTGGGTGGAAAAGGGTTTTCTCAGGCACCATAAGTGAAGCAGCCTAACTTATACACATGAGATATATATACATATATATATATATAATACAATACAATACAATAAATCCAGGTTGGAAGAGACCTTCAAGATCATCGTGTCCAACCTATCAACCAATCCAATCCACCTAAACAACTAGATCATGGTACCCAGTACCCCATCAAGTCTCCTCCTGAATACCTCCAATGATGGTGACTCCACCACCTCCCTGGGCAGACCATTCCAATGGGCAATCACTCTCTCTGTAAAGAACTTCCTCCTAACATCCAGTCTAAACCTCCCCTGGCGCAGCCTGAGACTGTGTCCTCTTGTTCTGGTTCTGCCTGCCTGGGAAAAGAGACCAACCTCTGCCTGGCTACAACCTCCCTTCAGGTAGTTGTAGAGAGCAATAAGGTCACCCCTGAGTCTCCTCTTCTCCAGGCTAAGCAACCCCAGCTCCCTCAGCCTCTCCTCATAGGGCTTGTGTTCCAAACCCCTCACCAACCTTGTTGCCCTTCTCTGGACACGTTCCAGCAAGTCAACATCCTTCCTAAACTCAGGGGCCCAGAACTGGACACAGTACTCCAGGTGTGGCCTAACCAGTGCTGTATAAAAGGGCAGAATGACCTCCCTGCTCCTGCTGGCCACACTGTTTCTGATGCAGGCCAGGATGCCATGGGCCTTCTTGGCCACCTGGGCACACTGCAGGCTCATGTTCAGCCTCCCATCAACCAGCACCCCCAGGTCCCTCTCTGCCTGGCCGCTCTCCAGCCACTCTGACCCCAGCCTGTAGCACTGCATGGGGTTGTTGTGGCAAATGTGCAGAACCTGGCACTTGGATGTGTTCAATCTCATGCCCTTGGATTCTGCCCATCTGTCCAGCCTGTCGAGGTCCCTCTGCAAAGCCTCTCTGCCCTCCAGCAGATCAACTCCTGCCCCAAGCTTGGTGTCATCCGCAAATTTACTGATGATGGACTCGATGCCCTCATCCAGATCATCAATAAAGATGTTGAAGAGCATGGGGCCCAGCACTGATCCCTGGGGCACACCACTAGTGACTGGCCGCCAGCTGGATGTGGCACCATTCACCACCACTCTCTGGGCTCGGCCCTCCAGACAGTTCCTAACCCAACGCAGTGTGCTCCCATCCAAGCCATGGGCTGCCAGCTTGGCCAGGAGTTTGCTGTGGGGGATGGTGTCAAAGGCCTTGCTGAGGTGCAGGTAGACCACATCCACAGGCCTCCCCACATCATCATATGCGCTTATATACACACACACACACACACACACATATATATATATATGGCTTAACCTCTAGGTAATGTTTTAAAAAAAAAACATTAAACAACAGTCAAAGCTAATGATCACATAAATAAATAACATTATCATACTTGAAACAGCATATCCCTACCAGATATAGGATATAGTATACAGAAAGTAATTTCATGCTTCACTTTCCAGTTATCTGCATTTTAAAATGAGCAATTAATGTCCTTCCAGCTGTTTCTGGGTATTGTAGTTATTGGTATTAGTGCTGTGCACATCTAAACTGAATTATTTAAATACAACAAAACATTTTGCTTGTTGAAACAGACTTTCTAATGCAGAGGCAAACAGGCATATTCACTGAATGCAAAAGATTGTCTGTCTCAGTGTCTAGAGGTAGTCATGTGGCAAAATCTATGGGAAATGATGAGAAAATTCCCAGAAGGATATTACTCTAGAAAAATCTCCCAAAACCACATGTGTGTGGGGGAGAATTTCTCTCACCCTACACATATTTTTATTTCAGCAACTGTCCTTTCTTAAAGGCACAGCCTAAACCAGTCACACACATGCAATACAGAGATTTCCTCAGTTAAGATTGATCTTCACAGTTGATTTCAATACATAGAAAAATGGAAAGAGAGAAATTTACAAGGAGATGCTCTTCAAGATAGCTGTTTGATTAACAGTTGGAATTGTGCCGTAGTTAAGAGCACCAGTTTACTAGGCTCTTTCAGCAGGCACACAGGTTAAATGCCTTAACTAGTTGATATGGTTCCCTTTTTGAGACATTCTTTCAAGGAAGAGGCAGAATGGTTGTTCTAATCTGGTTTATTTTTTTCTTGCATGTTGAAGCCATTAGCTCACCTATGGTTACCTTTCTTTAGGTGAAGTCTAAAATATTCTTTAATCCCGGCCTTTGTAGCCTATTTTCTTTTTCCTAGTCACATTTCCTTTTAACAACCTCATTTGAAATGGAACATGTTCTTTGAATGGCCCTCCTCTTTAGCCTTATAACTTTTGGTGTAGTTACACTTCAATCTATTTCACATTTATTTCATTGTCCATCTTACACTTATTTTTCAGAAACGTTATGTTCTACAAATAGAATTTCAGGCATTTCCCTTCTTTCCCTTTCCCTTCCCATTCTTTTATGTTGAAGTATATTATAATACCTATCAAGGTGGATTATAATACCTACCAGGCATTTATTTTTTTGGTGCATACAATGGCAATTTTTCAGAAGCTTGAAGCCTACTTAACACAAGGCAAGTCTGACATATTTTTGAATCAGCTGGTTTAACAAAATCAATGATCACTCATCTGCTAAAGTAAGAAAAATAACAAGATTGCATGTTAGAGAGACAAGAGGAAAGAAAGGGAATAAAATCTTTTGTTGTCTTACTGCAAGAGCTATTGTTAGCTTCCTGTTTACACAAGGAAATGACTGTAATGTAGCACATGGAAACTCCTGTATCAGCTTATTCATTCTAAGTTAATTTCTGCATTTCCACAGGGAAATTCACATGGGCACAACCTTTCTGCTTTAGGAAGTACAAAACACTACAAAATGTGAGATCTGCTACTTTAAGAGAGGCTGTTAGGGACTTGACAAATTTTTTTTTTTTTTTTTCATCTAAACTAAACACAGTGTATAACAGACCTACTGAGAGTAATAATATCACAATAATCAAGTACCACTGAAGTACATTTCAAAAAGTCTTCTTTTTGTTCTCCATGATTAAGTGATTTGGGCCACATCTTACATCTACAGTTATTCCTTTTGCAGTTAATGGGCAGTAGTATTCAGTTTTAAAAACTATTGCTAATGTTTTTAATCTTACTGATAATGTTTCAGACGACAATGCTATAAAATTGTGCATGTCTGTAGCATCCAAAAAATAATTTCATCTGCATATAGAGCCATTATATCCTAATCACAGGCACGTAAATGAAAATATATTGAAAAATACAAAGCTTGATGGAAAAAATATTGTCCCCTATTATGCCAATAAAACTGGTTTTCAATCCTGAGACAGTATAACTTGGTAATTGTTTCTAAAGTATTTAAAGCAGAATGAAATTATCCTCTAAAAGCATTATGTATAGAGCCATGAAAGTATTTCCATAAGCTAAAAAATTATTATTGCTTTGGTCACAGCCATGCTTTCTCATTATATTAATACACAATACCCCCATTGTACATGCATGTATGTGCACACATTTTGACAGTACCTTTCATTGCAAAACTAACTTAATGACCTAGTGGTACATTCCTCTGAATTACTACTCTAAAAGACTACATAACTCCTGGAGTGGTGGGTCTTACTTACTAACAGTCCAGATGGTTTATAAAAATCAAACTTTAACCTAAAATTCATAACAACAACTGAATTGCACAAGTAATGTGACATTCTGGAAAACATAGCCTGATTCTTGCTTGGATATATGCAGAAATTTCTTATGACTCTTCCTGATTTTTGCTCACCTGTGTTATTTCACAACTGCCATCTCTACTACAGTCCTTCTGCCTACATTTTTATGCTACCTAGAACTCAATCATTTCTGCCTGCCAATAAATTAATGTCTTTTCTCTTAAAAGACTTCCTAAAATGATCATTCCGTAAAATACTTTCACCACAACAATAAATATTGTTTTGCCGACAGCTTAAGAAAATCCTATTTCACATATTTATTTGTTTCAGATTTATTTCCTATTAAAATGTTGAGACCTTTGGGATGTGGTCTGTTGACTTGATGTCTTTCACTCTAGTAGTGCTCTGATTCTTTCACTGAAATAACAATAATAAACCATCAATAATAACAATGATAACAGAACCAACAAAGAGAAGATGACAATAAAGAAAACCAGACCAAAACAAAATAAAAAAAACAAGCCAAATGCATGAGTCTATGGACAAGAAACATCAACTGAGAAGATTAATATCTTAATGGAAGACCAGAGGTCAAAAAAAAAAATCAAGAAACAGAAAAAAAATAATTCAGCTATATTTACATACTGAGGTTTTTTATACTTGGTTAATGTAGAAGGTCTATGATATGATATGATATGATATGATATGATATGATATGATATGATATGTGATATTATGTGGCTAACAAAAGCCAGAAATTACTCTGGAAACTACTTTTCATGTATGAGCAAACAAAAAAGTATCTGATTAATGCTGAACAGAGAATGCACTCAATGCTGAATAAGGTGATAGATTCAGTGACAATAGGCACAGATAACACTGAGATATTAAAAGTATTTTTTTTGCCTTAGTCATCAATTTTATGACAATTGAAAGGTCATAGGTGAATGATCAGCAAAGGATGAGGATGAAGTCAGGTGTTACTTGAGCAGTTTTGACCCATACAAAGCAACAGGATCCAAAGAGCTGGCATTGAGTGTGTGGCTTAATCTTGAAGGCTGCATCAAAGAAAGATGTTGCCCGCTTCAGCTTTACAATACACTACAATACAATACAATACAATACAATACAATACAATACATACAACAGGTTGGAAGAGACCTTCAAGATCATGTCCAACCCATCCAACCCACCTAAATACAGTACAATACAGTACAATACCCACCTAAACAACTAAAACTAAACCCTGGCACCAAGCACTCAGCCTCTCATATAGTTATTATGAAATGTAATTTCTTGGATATGATAATAGAACAACATGAATTTAGTATTTCTCATCAGGGTCCAGAAAGACTTCTGTAGAGCCCCATGTTTTAATGAAATATTAAGCATACCTTACAAATTCCTGGCAACATAAAATATTGCATTTTATCACATTTTTTTGTGTAGGCTTTTTCATTTGTTTCAATAAGTTATGGAGTTTCTTATTAAATGGTATACCATGTCATTTGAAGAAACTGCAACATTTTAAGTAACACTGGGAACTTTTCCAACTAATAGATTTAAGCATCATTCACCTTTAAATAAATAAATAAATACATAAATAATCATATTTTTCACTACATCTTTCTTGATGACAATCTTTTAATATATGCATCTCTGTAAGAGTCATGGTATCTAACAATGGTGACAAGGAAGCAACACCTAATCATTAAAGGATAAGCCACATCATCCAGAAAATATGTGAATTTGTGTATGTTTGGGACTTTTTTTCTTGCTTTTCTGTTAGTTTAACTCTGACTTGTCCACATGTATATGATTTCACCTCACAGAACAAATCCCATTTGTCAAGAGAACATATGCTGTTTTTGACAATGAAGACTAATGTCGTGGTTTGGGAGACCAATTCTCCCGCCACAGGCAAAGAAAAAGACAAAACGGATTGCAAAAATGGTGGAAAGTTTAAATGGAAAAAAAACCACTGAAAGTTTTACAGAAAATCACAAGCATCGTGACAAAGAGAGAGATATCCCAGAACATACTCAAGAACATCCCATCCCCACCTGGGGGTACACCCAACCCCCACCCAGGGCTCTTTCTTCCTCCACAACCCAGCCTTCGATCTGGGAAGGCCCAAGGGAGGCAGCTCAAGGCATTTTACCTAGGCAGCAGCAAGGGACGAAAGAGGGCCAAGACGACCCCTCGTGTGGATGTTTTATAGAGGGGCAGGGAATTATGGGTGAAATACCTGGTTTCCTCTGACCACCCACTGGGCTGGACCCTTTTGGGACCTCCCAGGTGTGGCCTGTGCAGTGGCATCCGGGCCGGCACCCAGCCTAAATCACCACAACTAACTAGCATCAGTAGAAAAAACTCTAACTGTTAAGACATTCATTGCATGTTTTGCTGCCGACTTCAAGGAAAACTGAAATGTACCTTATTTTCCTAAGAGAAAGCTATTAAAATTTGAATATGAAATTATGTAATATTATAAGGAAGGAAGGCCATAAATCTGTGAATAAATAATTCCATAGCTTCAAGATCAACAATATCCTTCTGCATGATGTAGAACAGAATGACATATGAAATGGAGGTTATGCATAATTTTCCAGGCTGCAGTATGCTATACAAATGTATGGTTTGTGTGCTTGTTTTTAAGAAAACAATTCATCTTTGAAGGTCTTCCTACTGTCATTATAGGCTGTATTTTTGGAGTGCTCTTTAATGAATGTAAATTTACCACAGAATTACATTAAAATTTCACATGCCACATCCTGATTTTCTCCAACTCACAATTCATAAATTACAGTACAGTACAGTTAACACCTTTCATCTATTCATTAGCACACACAGACTACAAATGATCAGTTATTGTCTTAGATCTTTAACATAAACAAAAAGCAAACAAATAAATGTGGAACCCTGTAGTACCCAGGGAGTCTTGTAAAACTTGAAGGAAAATAGATTTGAGTTAGTGGCTCAGCCTCTCTGGCCTATCACTCTTTCATTGAGCATCTCTGAGAAGAGTTTGACATTATTTTTTTCTATTGCTACTCATTAGGTAGCTAATCACAAGTGATTGCCCCTTCTCTGGGCAGGGGATAGGAATTAGGTCTCTTTTTTCAGTATGAATAAATACAGGGTTCTCAACCTTTCCATCTAAGTCCTTAATCAGCTTTGTGGCCATTTACTAGAATTTTTGAGTTTACCAGGCAGCCAGTACCAGAACAAGAGGACACAGTCTCAGGCTGCGCCAGGGAAGGTTTAGGCTGGATGTTAGGAAGAAGTTCTATACAGAGAGAGTGATTGCCCATTGGAATCAGCTACCCAGGGAGGTGGTGGAGTCACCTTCATTGGAGGTGTTCAGGAGGACACTTGATGGGGAGCTTGGTACCATGGTTTAGTGGTTTAGGTGGGTTGGATTGGTTGATGGGTTGGACGCGATGATCTTGAAGGTCTCTTCCAACCTGGTGTATTGTATTGTATTGTATTGTATTGTATTGTATTGTATTGTAATGCTAGGGTGTTTCTTTTTGTTTTGGTTTTTTTTTAATGTGGGTACTCCAGCGTGTACCAGTAGCAGGCACTACGGCAGTTGCAGTCTGAAAGCAGAAAAAACAGATCCAAACCAGAAATTGAAATAGGAGCAAAACAGTGAGCAAGGAATACAAATCTGCATCAGGATATAGAAACAGAAATGTGACAAAGACATCATGTGATGAGATAAGGCAGATGACTGAAAGATCTGAATTGAAGATGTTGACAGTATGATACAAGTGTTGACAAATTACTACGTCTATGAAATGAATAAGTGATGGAAAGAAGATTTTTAAAAGCTGTACAAAGTACAATCAGAGTAGCTGAAACAGGCCTAGAGAACTTTCTTCAGGAGATATCCCTCAAGACAATGAGGAAAAACAAATCTTAGTATTCATGTAAAAAAAATATAAAAATGTCAGTATAAAACTTGATAAATGATGGGAAATAATGGTGACTAAAAATAAGAAGCTTCTACAAGAAAATATAAGAAATAAAAGAAATTCAACCCCGAGAAGATGTTTGACATCAATTTGAGAAATGAGCAAATATAAGTAAATGATAAAAACAACCACAAGAAAGGAGAGCAGTAAAATAATGAATAACTATTAAACGTTAATTTATTAATTTTTCTGGCATTGATGAAGTTACTAGAGGGGTGAATGAAGAAACGCCTGGCAGTGATTTTTGCAGAGAAGAGGAGCATAATATAGATCATATTATACAATACAATACACCACCTGGTTGGAAGAGACCTTCAAGATCATCGCGTCCAACCCATCAACCAATCCAACCCACCTAAATACAATACAATACAATACAATACAATACAATACAATACAACCCACCTAAACAACTAAACGATGGCACCAAGCAACCCATCAAGCCTCTTCTTGAACACCTCCAATGAAGGTGACTCCACCACCTCCACGGGCAGCCGATTCCAGTGGGCAATCACTCTCTCTGTATAGAACTTCTTCTTAAGATCCAGTCTAAACCTGCCCTGGCGCAGCCTGAGACTGTGTCCTCTTGTTCTGGTACTGGCTGCCTGGGAGAAGAGACCAACCTCCACCTGGCTACAACCTCCCTTCAGGTAGTTGTAGAGAGCAATAAGGTCACCCCTCAGTCTCCTCTTCTCCAGGCTAAGCAACCCCAGCTCCCTCAGCCTCTCCTCACAGGGCTTGTCTTCCAAACCCCTCACCAACTTCGTTACCCTTCTCTGGACATGCTCCAGCAAGTCAACATCTTTCCTAAACTGAGGGGCCCAGAACTGGACACAGTACTCAAGGTGCGGCCTAACCAGTGTAGTGTACAGGGGCAGAATGACCTCCCTGCTCCTGCTGGCCACACTGTTTCTGATGCAGGCCAGGATGCCATGGGCCT
This sequence comes from Colaptes auratus, assembly GCA_015227895.2. Lineage (NCBI taxonomy): Eukaryota > Metazoa > Chordata > Aves > Piciformes > Picidae > Colaptes > Colaptes auratus. The sequence goes on along the minus strand of CM037631.1, from coordinate 79,740,980 downwards.
TCTTGGCCACCTGGGCACACTGCAGGCTCATGTTCAGCCTCCCATCAACCAGCACCCCCAGGTCGCTCTCTGCCTGGCCGCTCTCCAGCCACTCTGACCCCAGCCTGTAGCACTGCATGGGGTTGTTGTGGCAAATGTGCAGAACCTGGCACTTGGATGTGTTCAATCTCATGCCGTTGGATTCTGCCCATCTGTCCAGCCTGTCGAGGTCCCTCTGCAAAGCCTCTCTACCCTCCAGCAGATCAACTCCTGTCCCCAGCTTGGTGTCATCCACAAATTTACTGATGATGGACTCAATGCCCTCATTCAGATCATCAATAAAGATGTTGAAGAGCATGGGGCCCAGCACTGATCCCTGGGGCACACCACTAGTGACTGGCCGCCAGCCGGATGTGGCACCATTCACCACCACTCTCTGGGCTCGGCCCTCCAGCCAGTTCCTAACCCAACGCTGTGTGCTCCTGTCCAAGTCATGGACTGCCAGCTTGGCCAGGAGTTTGCTGTGGGGGAAGGTGTCAAAGGCCTTGCTGAGGTCCAGGTAGACTACATCCACAGGCCTCCCCACATCCACCAGGAGGGTCACCTGATCATAGAAGGAGATCAGGTAGGTCAGGCAGGACCTGCCTTTCCTAAATCCATGCTGGCTAGGCCTGATCCCTTGGCCATCCTGTAAGTGCTGTGTGATTTGCACTCAAGATGACCTGTTCCATAATCTTGCCTGGCACTGAGGTCAGGCTGACAGGCCTATAATTCCCTGGCTCTTCCAACTGGCCCTTCTTGTGGATGGGCACCATGTTGGCCAGCTTCCAGTCTTCTGGGACCTCTCCAGTGAGCCAGGACTGCTGAAAAAAATGATGGAGAGCGGCTTGGCCAGCTCATCTGCCAGCTGTCTCAGCACCCTAGGATGGATCCCATCCGGTCCCATGGCCTTGTGGGGGTTCAAGCGGCTCAGAAGATCTCTAACAATCCCATCCTGGAACAGAGGAGAACTATGCTGCTCCCTGGCTCCTTCTGCCAGCTCTGCAGGCCAGCTGTCTGGAAGATGTTCTGCCATGCTAGGATAGATTGAGGCAAAGAAGGTGTTAAGTACCTCTGCCTTTTCCTCATCCTTTGTTACAACGTTGCCCTCCGTGTCAACCAAGGAGTGGAGGTTGTCCTTGCCCTTCTTCTTGCTATTGATGTATTTATAGAAGGAGTTTTTGTTGTCCTTTACAGCAGAGGCCAGTCTAAGTTCTAAATGGGCTTTTGCCTCCCTAATTTTCTTCCTGAATGTCCTAGCAACATCCCTAAACATTCCATAGGTTGCCTCCCCTTTCTTCCGAAGATGGTACACGCTCTTTTTTTCCCCTTAGTTCTATTAAAAGTTCATTACCCATCCAGGCTGGCCGTCTGCCCCGGCGGCTCATCTTCCAGGACACTGGCACAGCCTGTTCCTGCACCTTCTAGAGTTCTTCCTTGAAGCAGGTCCAGCTCTCCTGGACCCCTTTATTTTTAAGGGCTGTATCCCAGGGAACCTTCTGAGTTAGTTCCTTGAGTAACCTGAAGTATGCCCTCCGGAAGTCCAGAGTGGAGGTCTTCCTGCTACCCCTCTTGGCTTGGCTGAATACCAAAAACTCAATTATCTCGTGGTCACTGGTGCCTGAACACCCTCCGACCACCACATCACCCACCAGCCCTTCCCTGTTGGTGAAGAGGAGGTCAAGCAAAGCCTCACTCCTGGTAGGTTCGCACAGCACCTGGGATAAGAAGCTGTCCTCCATGCACTCCAGGAACCTCCTAGACTGCCTCCTCTCTGCTGTGTTGAGATCCCAGCAGATATCAGGCAGGTTGAAGTCGCCCATGAGAACGAAGTCAGGCGATCTTGAGACAGCCTTAAGCTGCCTATAGAATGCTTCATTCACATCTTCCTCCTGGTTGGGTGGTCTATAACAGACTTCAACCAGGATGTCTGCCCTCCCGATCTTCCCTCTAATTCTCACCCACAAGCACTCATTATTTTGATAACATGGATTTCGGAAAAGATCATCTATTAGATAACCCACTACAGTAACTCCACAGGACTCAAATAGGCTTTAGATTACATTTCAAATAAAAAAATATCAATATCAATGTTCAACAACTTAAGAATGAGTGGCATTTTTAAGCAGATAAGCTTGTTGACACAAAATACCTTTAGAGAATTAAAACAGATGAGAAGCTGACCGAATTATTACAGGCCAACAGAGAAAAAAGACAAGGATTTTATCAGATGTGTTCATTTTAGTGGTTAAAGTAGAAAAAGATTTTGTACTGGTAGCCAAACCAAGGTAATTCATAGCATGTGAGAAGTGAGTGAGACAGTTGAAGGTTTGGATCTACAAATGATGTTGACTTCATAGTTCAGCATCTCTTCACAGAAGAATGACAAGGTGGACTCATTAATGCCTTTCAGAAATTACTTGAAATCAAGGTAATCAAGGTAATGTACTGAATTAAAAAGTACTGAACTGATCAGAAAAATTAGATATTTTCTAAAGTACTCAGGAGGAAGAGGTCCCTCCATTTATTAAAAGCAAGGGAAATTATCTAGGTTTATGCTATAACATTCAGGAACACTTCTGCTTTCAAGATCATCATCCAGGAATGAGTAGTGCCCCCAGTCCCTCGTGGGGATACATTCAGATGTGTGCTAGTCCTAATGTGTGCAAGTTAGGGTGTGCTCCCTTATGCCTCCATTAGGTTTCCTGGATGTGTGAGAGACAAGGACTTAAAAGTTCCAGCACGCCCACATGCTGGCACTAGAAATATTTTTCTTCCCCCCCCATTTTCTTCTAGATATCTTAAAATCATAGAATCATAGAATCAATAAGGTTGGAAGAGACCTCAAAGATCATCTTTCTTACATCCTTCTCCTATCTGCTGTTCTCATAATGCAGAATGGAAGAAACATTCAGGTTGGAAAAGACCCTCAGGATCACTAAGTCCAACAAACAATCCTACTCTGCAAAGTTCACCCCTAAACCACCTCCCCAAGCACCATGTCTAAACACACTTTAAACACATCCAGGGCTGGTGACTCATCCACCTCCCTGGCAGCACATTCCAATGCCTGACCACTCTTTCCATGAATATTTTCCCCCTAATATCCAGTCTAAACCTACCCAGTGGCAGCTGGAGGCCATTCCCTCTTTTTCTATCACTAATTACCTGTGAGAAGAGACCAGCATCAGCTTCTCAACAATGTTCTAATTGTAGAGAGCAATGAGGTCCTCCCCCAGCCTCCTTTTTCAAACTAAACAGACCCAGCTCCTTCAGTTGCTCTTTATAAGATTTATTTTCCAGGCACTTCACCAGCTTCATTGCCTTCCTCTGCACTCACTCCAGCACCTCCACATCTCTCTTGTATTGAGGTGCCCAAAACTGGACACAACACTCAAGGTGTGGCCTCACCAGAGCTGAGTACAAAGGGACAATCATCTCCCCACTCCTACTGGACACAGCATTTTTGATACAAGCCAGGATGCCATTGGCTTTCTTGGCCACCTGGGCACACTGTTTGCTCATATGCAGTTGCCTGTTGATTAGAAACCCCAGGTCCCTTTCTGCCAGCCAGATTCCCACCCACACTTTACCAAGCCTGTAGCGTTGCTTGGGGTTGTTGTGACCTAAGTGCAGGACCTGACATTTGGTCTTGTTGAAGCTCATCCCATTAATGTTGGCCCATCAATCCAATCTATCCAAGTCTCTCTGTAGAACCTCCCTACCCTGGTACAGATCAACACTCCCATCTAACTTGGTGTCATCTGCTAACTTACTGAGACACACTCTATGTCTTTGTCAAGGTCATCAATAAAGATGTTAAACAGAACTTTTCCCAACACTGAGCCCTGAGGAACACCAGTTATGACCAGTTGCCAGCTGGATTTAACTTCATTGACCACTACTCTTTGGGCCTGTTCGCCCAGCCAGTGCTTTATCCAGCAGAGTGTGTGCTCATCCAAGCCACGAACAGCGAGCAAAAAGAACTACTGCCAGTAGTGCACGAGCCCACATTTCCAAGGATGTTCAGAAAATTACCCTTAGCTGGGTGAGGTGGTGGAGAAGAGGATAAAGGAAAATCTGTTTAAAGTACTGGGTCAGTCCTCCTGTACTTACTATGAGAATTCACTCCAGCTCACTGCTGTGGAATCTGAGACTTCAGTGTGGACAGAAAGGAGAGGTTGGTGTTACTTGCTGTATCTTCTCTCTCTTTCATTTTCTGCTAACTCTATTCAGTTCAGTCCAGGGCTATAACGACAAATAAAATATTATGAGTAAACCATTTGTATTTGTCAGACATGACAAAATTATTTTTCTGACTAAAATGTTCCTAGATTCTGAAATTTCTGACCAAATGTACTGAAAATTATTGCTGAACCATTGGATGACAACTGTGTCTTAACTGAGCAGGTTTTCACAAAAGTTATTAAACACAGGTTTGGATTTTTTTTTAACACAAATATAGCACTACTTTTATTTCACTTAAGAAAGACACTTCAGCTTCATCATAATATTCAAGGTTTCAAACTTGATTTACATTTCATATTGCAGCTTTTGTTTTTAACAAAATTACTTTGAAACATCACCTTTTTTTCCTAGTGGGTTCTTTGGTTCAGGAATTAGCACAGTTTATTCCAGGTGCTGTGAGGACACAGCGTGCTTTTATAAAAGGCAGACAAGGTTATGTAACAGCATAGCAAAACCAATAGCAAAATACAACCCAAAATCTAGACCTGTATTACCCACTGCTCCAAGAGGCACAAACAGAAAACTAGGCACAAACCAAAGAATTAGAAACATGTTACCTCAGCTCCGGAGATTTCAAAGTGTTGCGGGGCGGCCAGCATCCCCAATCCCAGCAGGCGTTTGTTCCTCAATGGTGGATTGGTGGAGCTTGTAAAACCCATCCACCATTAGTAGTATCCAGCTTAAATGGGCCAGCATCCTGTGACGTTGGGCAAAGACGTCCCAGGATGCTGGGCTTTGGAGGGCAAGGTCCTGCCCCATTACACATAACCTACATCCCCTATTGCTCATGCGCTTGGGGATCATAGCACCCTGTGCCCAGCAATGGCCTTGTGGTGGTTTGAGCCTTAACTGGGACTTAAGAGCTCAGATGGGGGCAAGGCTGAGAATCCCTCCCACTCTCTCCCCTCCTCCTTCCCAAAAGAGAGGAATAAAAAGAAAGGGAGGGAGCAAATCCACCAAGAAATAATTTGGAGTTGGCTTGGGAGTAGAGAGGTAAAGAGTTTTCTTGAATATATATATATATATATATCAATACCAGGTAAGGTTAAAAATGCCTGTTAAGGTCCCTCTGCAGGGCTCTCGTACCCAATAACACATCAACACCTGCCCCCAGATTGGTGTCATCTGTAAATGTACTGATGATGGACTCCATCCCCTCATCCAGATCATCAGTAAAGATATTGAACAGGATGGGGCCCAGCACTGATCCCTGGGGGACCTGCCCTTCCTACATCCATGCTGACGGGGACTGATCCCTTGGCCATCCTGCAAGTGCTCTGTGATTGCCCTCAAGATGACCTGTTCCATAATCTTGCCTGGTACTCAGGTCAGGCTGACAGGCCTGTAATTCTCTGGCTCATCCAAACGGCCCTTCTTGTGGATGGGCATCATGTTGGCAAGCTTCCAGGCATCTGGGACCTCTCTGGTGAGCCAGGACTGCTGAAAATGATGGAGAGCAGCTTGGCCAGCTCATCTGCCAGCTCTCTCAACACCCTAGGATGGATCCCATCCAGTCCCATAGACTTGTGGGGATCCAAGCAGCTAAGGAGGTCTGTAACTACTTCCTCCTGTATTACAAGGGAACTATACTGCTCTCTGACTCCATCTGCCAGCTTAGGAGGCTAGCTGTCCATAAGACTACCAATTCATTATTGAAAATTGAGGCAAAGAAAGTGTTGAGTACTGTGACCAGTTTAGGCTATGCCTTTAAGAAAGAGACAGTTGCTGAACATTCTGGCTGAATGGTTTTGATAGTTTCATAGTTTCATAGTTTCATAGTTTCAGTTAGGGTTGGAAGGGACCACAAGGATCATCTAGTTCCAACCCCCCTGCCATGGGCAGGGACACTCTACCCTAGATCAGGCTGGACAGAGCCTCGTCCAGCCTGGTCTTAAACACCGCAAGGGACGGGGCCTCAACCACCTCCCTGGACAACCCATTCCAGGCCTTCACCACCCTCACGGTGAAGAACTTCCTCCTCACATCCAGCCTGAATCTCCCCACCTCCAGCTTCATCCCATTCCCCCTAGTCCTATCACTCCCTGATAGTCTGAAAAGTCCCTCCCCAGCCTTCTTGTAGGCCCCCTTCAGATACTGGAAGGCCACAATGAGGTCACCTCAGAGCCTTCTCTTCTCCAGACTGAACAGCCCCAACTCCCTCAGTCTGTCCTCATAGGAGAGGTGCTCCAGCCCTCTGATCATCCTCGTGGCCCTTCTCTGGACACCTTCCAGCACCTCCAGATTCCTCTTGTTATAGGGGCTCCAGAACTGGACGCAGTACTCCAGGTGGGGTCTCCCCAGAGCTGAGTAGAGGGGGAGAATCACCTCCCTTGACCTGCTGGCCACACTTCTCCTGATGCAGCCCAGGATCTGATTGGCTTTCCGGGCTGCAAGTGCACATTGAGAGCTCATGTTGAGCTTGTTATCCACCAGCACCCCCAAGTCTCTCTCCTCTGGGCTGCTCCCCAGCCAGTCACTGCCCAACCTGTATTTGTGCCTGGGATTGCCTCGACCCAGATGCAGGACCCTGCACTTGGTCTTGTTGAAGCTCATGAAGTTGGCCTGTGCCCACCTCTCCAGCCTCTCAAGGTCCCTCTGGATGGCATCCCTTCCCTCCAGCGTGTCTGCTGCACCACACAGCTTGGTGTCATCAGCAAACTTGCTGAGGGTGCACTCAATGCCACTGTCCATGTCACCCACAAAGATGTTGAACAAGACTAGATAAGAACAAGATATTTAAACGAAGAACAAGATATTTAAACGAAGAACAAGATATTTAAACGAAAACAAGATAGTCTAAACTAATTTCATTGGTAGATTGTAGAATGCAATTTTAAGTTTGGGTTCTGTTAGTTCAGTCTGGTCTGAGTTCAATCTGTGCTTCTCTGTCCTGTGGGCTGGATGGCTTCTCTTTTTCTGAAGCAGGAGTGACCTTGGTTAACAAAGCTAACCAGATAAGAAAACTAATTCTTGCATTCGCTTTGAACTAACAGAATTTTTCTCCTTAATTGCCTTTCTCTCTCTCTCTAACCCTTTTTGGGAAAAAGGGGAGGTAGGGAGGGAGAGAGGGGGGTTCAGGGAACCCCCCTGGCTGGCTGGAGGGAAAAAGCTTTTCTGCATTCGTTCATTGCTGTGTATTTCTGTGTATATTGTAAATATTGTATATTTGTGTACATATTCATTGCATTCCATTGATGCCTGTAAATATAGCTTTCATCTGCTTTTCTGACTGAGCTAGCTGTGGTTTCTTTCTTTGTGTGTGGGGGGAACTTTCTCACCCCACCACAAGTACCTCTGACTTTTCCTCATCTTTTCTTACAATATTCCCCTCCATGTCCACTAAGGAGTGGAGGTTGTCCTTGCCCCCCCCCCTTGCTATTAATATATTTGTAAAAGCATTTTTTGTTGTCCTTCACAGAAGTGGCCAGTCTAAGCTCTGAATGGGCTTTTGCCACTCTAATATTAGGACATCAAGTGTGTAACTAGCCACAATTAACTGTTTTTTTCCCCCACCTTAAATGAAATTATTGCATCAAAATTAAATGACTGTACCATTAATGTTTATAACAGAGAGAAGTATCTGTGAAACAGTGAAAATGTCTTTTTCCATTAATACTTTTTGATGCAAAACGCCAACTCTCTGCTGCTCCTTGCTCCTTGGGAATAGGATGTCTCACACTCTTTTCCTGCTCCAGCATGGGATCCATCCTGCTGAGACAGTTATTCAATAAATAACTCCTTGTCCTGAAGGCACAGAGAGCCTCAGAAATGCTCTAAACTAGACAATGAGGCAGGACCCAGCAGATCTGGTTTTCCAGGAAAATGGCCACATTGCCCAGGCTTGTCTGAATATGGCCCGGAGCCCAAGTGCGCCAGGTGTGTGTGTGCCTTTGGCCATGTGTGGAGAAAACTCTATATAGGTTACCAGGTTTTATCTCTCAATCTGTGTTGTCACTGGCCATTATTGCCTCGGGAAATCCATAAGTATCAGCCCAAAGGGCCAGAGCCTTGCCTTGCAATTGTCCAAGCTCTGGGAGAAATCACAATCCTCGCTTGGAATCCAAGCTATGTTTCAGTTTACCCTGACAGGCCTGTGAAGACTTTCACTGTATAGAGTTGTAAAACCCAGGAGCAGAGCAGATGTGTCTTGTCAGGCCAAGAGGCAAACCCCCGGAGGAGCCAAGTCCCTGGGACAGTTTCATTTTATTGGAAGAAGCGACAAGTACCACTGCAAAGGATTGCAGCAGAAGAACCTCTTTTCTACAAGGCTTTAAGCTACAAAGCCTTCAGGGATAAATCCTGAATATGTCTCAGCAACAAGCTGTAGACACCAGTGAAACTGCTCCTGCAGCCTTCATGTGGTTGATGCCATTTTGGTTTTGTTTAAATCCCCATATGTGCTGGGGGATACCACGATCAGTGAGCAATTACAAAATCTGATTTTTATAAGCATCTATTAAAGGTCTGTTGCCCTGGGGAATTCTGGAGTTCGCCCCCAACCCTTGTGGGCAATCTCTGGCTTCGTTGCCAATGTTCCCTTTTTTCTTTACAGTTTAAAGTGCTGTGTGTTGTTTCTGGATTTTTGCTCATATTGTCTAAATTGTTACTTGTTCCTGCTGGTGAGATATCTGCTCCACAACTGAATATTTTGAACCACTAAATAGGTTTTATTAATATTTTCCACTGGGTTTTTAATGATTAATAAAGTTATTAATATTTTTATCTATCATTCTGCTTATTGAATATTGATAGCCTCCTTACAATCATAATAATTCTTCAACATGGGTCGTTTCCATGGAATGTAATCCTTCAAGAGCACACTGCTCCAGTGTGGCTCCCTCAGGGAGAATAATTGCTCCAGTGTGAGCTCCTCTCTGTACATGGGATCATAAGCCCTGCCCAAAGTCTGCTTCTATATCTGTTTCCCCCGAGGTCACAGTCTCCTTTAGGCATCCACCTACCCTAACGTGAGGTCCTGCAGGCAGGTCTGCTTCACCATTAACCTCAATGCGGTTCAGGGTGACAACATAATTCAACATGGTCTTCACCACAGCCTATAAGGGAATCTCTACTCTGGCACTTGGAAGACCTCCTCTTCTCCTTCTTCACTGACATTGGAGTTGGCAAAACTGTTTCTTTTACATAGCCTTACCTTTCTCTCGCAGATGCCATTGGGTTTTGGGTTTTTTCATCCCTTCTTAAATGTGTTATCACAGAGGCACTTCCACCATCACTGATGGGCTCAGCCTTCTTCAGTAGTGGGTCTATTGTGGAGTCAGGTGACATTTGAGCTACTAGATGGAAGGGAAATTTTTGGTACCTTTTCACAGAGCCTCCCATGTAGGCCTCCTATTACCAAAACCAATATAAGTTGACAGCAACAATGAATAGAAATGGCAGAATACCCTAGAAGGTACTCTTTTCCGTATTAGGCAACTGTTATAGTAAAGTTACACGTCCATATGGAGAAAATTATTTTCCCATTTCAATAAAATTAATGAAAAAAAATTATCTGTATAACTAATCTGAAAAGAAAAAAAAGTGAGATGAAAGTCAGTGTTAATGCTTACGATTGTTATGTAACTCACTATACCTGGAAATTAAGGTTTAAAAATCAGATCTGGCAGACTGAATGAAATTTGTTACTCAGAGAAAAAGAGGGAGAATCCCTTTGCTCTAGTCACAAACTGGTTTTGGATTTTAACAATAGAAAATACTCCTTGTATGTGACTTCAAAAGCTATTTCTTGTTTTCTATGAAACTAAAGTGTACAAGCAGAATTCCAAACTAGATCAGTAATGGCAGACCCTTCATCCAAGTACTACTGTGGTAGGGTGAGAAAGTTCCCTCCCCACACACAAAGAAAGAAACCACAGCTAGCTCAGTCAGAAAAGCAGATGAAAGCTATATTTACAGGCATCAATGGAATGCAATGAATATGTACACAAATATACAATATTTACAATATACACAGAAATACACAGCAATGAACGAATGCAGAAAAGCTTTTTCCCTCCAGCCAGCCAGGGGGGTTCCCTGAACCCCCCTCTCTCCCTCCCTACCTCCCCTTTTTCCCAAAAAGGGTTAGAGAGAGAGAGAAAGGCAATTAAGGAGAAAAATTCTGTTAGTTCAAAGCGAATGCAAGAATTAGTTTTCTTATCTGGTTAGCTTTGTTAACTCAAGGCTGCTCCTGTCCGGAAAAAGCTCTTGCTTCAGAGAGAGAAGCCAATCAGCCCACAGGACAGAGAAGCACAGACTGAACTAACAGAACCCAAACTTAAAATTGCATTCTACAATCTACCAATGAAATTAGTTTAGACTATCTTGTTTTCGTTTAAATATCAAAAACATTCAGCCAGAGTGTTCAGCCACTGTCTCTTTCTTAAAGGCACAGCCTAAACCGGTCACAATCCACCTCTTCTAAACAATTTCATTGGCTGTTCATACTGTCCATCCAATCTAAAACAATATCTACAATTTGCAAGTAAAGTTCATAGTCCATTCCAGCTATCCTCAGGTGTTGATGATTCAAAAGTCCAAGAAACAAGAAAGATGGAAAACAGTTTGTCTCTTCGCAGACAAAGTGAAGAAAAGGGAAACAGGGAAACAGGGACTCTCAGTTGACTCAGGGCTCTCAGGGTTCTCAGGGTTTGTGCACCGTGGATTCCTCATGGATTCTTCCTTTGGGTGCGATGCAGCTGTACAACACTCTGAAATTAAACTCTTTCAGCTAAAGTTAAATTTATTTGTGTAATACACTGAATTTCCCCATTCTCTTGCATTACCCAGTAAGTGTGACCCGGACCTTCAGCTGAAACCACCCCTCGGACAGGTTTAGCCTCTCCTGAGGGAGAAAATACCCAAACAGTTTTACCTAACAGAATCTTTTCTTTAACAACAGGAACTCTATCACCTTCTACTTTCTGTAGCAGATCTGAGTGTGCTGGTCCAGCTCAGTTCACCGAACCTCTACTATTTACCAGCCAGATTGCTTGTGCTAAATGCTTTCCCCAGTTTTTCAAAGATCCACCCCCCATGGCTTTAAGAGTGGTCTTCAACAAACTGTTGTAGTGTTCAATCTTCCCTGCAGCTGGCACATAGTAGGGAATGTGGAATATCCACTCAATACCATGCTCATTGGCCCAGCTCTTTACAAGGTTGTTTTTGAAATGAGTTCCATTGTCTGACTCAATCCTCTCTGGAGTTCTGTGTCTCCACAGGATTTGTCTCTCCAAACCAACAATGGTGTTGCATGCAGTTGTATGTGGAACTGGGTAAGTTTCCAACCATCCAGTGTTTGCCTCTACCATAGTAAGCACGTATTGCTTACCAGAACGAGAACGTGGTAGAGTGATATAGTCAATCTGCCAAGCTTCACCGTACTTGTACTTGGACCATCTGTCACCATACCATAAGGGCTTAATTCTCTTTGCCTGCTTAATAGCAGCACAAATGTCACAGTCATGGATGACTTGTGTGATAGCATCCATGGAAATGTCTATGGATCTGTCACGTGCCCACTGGTAGGTTGCATCTCTGCCTTGATGTCCTGACGAATCGTGAGCCCACCGAGCTAAGAATATCTCACCTCGGTGTTTCCAGTCGAGATCAAGATCAGAGTCCATGTCTACTTGAGAAACTCTTGCAGCTAGATCTGCCTGATGGTTGTGTTGCTGTTCCTCAGTAGCTTTGCTCTCAGGAATGTGAGCATCAATGTGTCTCACCTTCACTGGAATTCTCTCGATTCGATCAGCAATGTCCTGCCACAGGTCAGCTGCCCATACAGGCTTTCCTTCTCTCTGCCAACCATTCTTTTTCCAGTTCTTTAGCCAACCCCACAGAGCATTGGCTACCATCCATGAGTCGGTGTAGAGATAAAGCTTTGGCCACCTCTCACATTCAGCTACGTCGAGAGCTAGCTGGACAGCTTTTACCTCTGCGAACTGACTGGATTCTCCTTCTCCATCCTTTGCCTCTGCAACTCGGCATGTTGGACTCCACACTGCAGACTTCCACCTTCACTTGTTCCCGACAAGACGACAGGAACCGTCTGTGAACAAAGCATATTTCTTTTCATCATCAGAAAGGTCATTGTAAGGAGGAGCTTCCTCAGCATGCGTTACTCTCTCCTCTGGAGGTTTAGTATAGTTGGTACCTTCAGGCCAACTTGAGATCACCTCCACCAGACCAGGTCTTTCAAGATTTCCCATTCGAGCTCTCTGTGTTATCAGAGCCATCCACTTAGACCAGGTAGACTCCATAGCATGGTGTGGTGTGGAACCTTTGCCTTTGAACATCCAATTCAAAACTGGTAATCTGGGAGCTAAGAAAAGTTGTGATTCAGTTCCAATCACTTCAGAAGCTGCTTTTACTCCTTCATAGGCAGCTAGAATCTCTTTCTCTGTTGGAGTATAGTTAGCCTCTGAACCTCTGTAAACTTTAAGGTTTAAAAATCAGATCTGGCAGACTGAATGAAATTTGTTACTCAGAGAAAAAGAGGGAGAATCCTTTTGCTCTAGTCACAAACTGGTTTTGGATTTTAACAATAGAAAATACTCCTTATATGCGACTTCAAAAGCTATTTCTTGTTTTCTCTGAAACTAAAGTGTACAAGCAGAATTCCAAACTAGATCAGTAATGGCAGACCCTTCATCCAAATACTACTTAGAGCAAGCAGCTATTTGAACACTTCCAGATTAGAATCTTGCCCTTTACAAACATATCTGATACATACAGTGGGCCTGTTGGCTGATGATTTTCTATCACATCTGTTTGGATGGCATCATGCCCATTCACTAGCTCGTCAAATTCTTGCCTGAAGGCAAAACTGCCAACCAAGCAACCACTAGTTAAAAAAAGGCCAACCAACAAGATAGAGTATACTAAAATAGCAGTCTAGAAGAGAAGTAAAACAGGAAGCTCCATAGATATTTCAAATATAAAGTAACCTTTGGTACGACTGAACATGAAACTTTGAGATGTGGAAGATACTTATTTTCTGAGATAACAGTACACCAGAGTTGCTGAAATACTATCTGAGATAACAAGCTATTCATTTTGTTGAATGTATCATGGTAAAGGCAAATATGTATGCAAATATGGACATAAATAAACATTATCTTTATTAATAAATGATTTTGGTCCTACTAGTAAGATAGATAAGCAAGCAGATGGTGATGCATGCATTTGTAGTACTTCCCTCAGCCAGCATTTGCAGCACTTTAATTAGTTCAGCTGTCTCTTTCTCCCCTATGTCATTCTTCATGTATTATGTCAACAGACAAGGAATTATTGGAATTATTAGAATTATTATCCTTATCATACAGGTGGAAAAAAGTGGGGCAAAATGATACAGAGGTCATAAAACAAAACAGCAGAAATGCCTTGGATGGAATAACCTTTTATTTCCAGTCATGGAATAAAATTTCTGAAAAAAAAAGAGAAATTGACAGGAGTGCTTAAAACTACAGTATGTAAAGAAATGCAGACTGATCTGGATGGCTAGATATTTAACAAAAGCAGAGTGTGCTTGTGGCTAAGAAGGCCAATCACATCCTGAGCTGCATCAAAAGAAGTGTTGCCAGCAGATCCAGAGAGCTGATTCTTCCACCTTACTCTGCTCTGGTGGGACCTCCCCTGGAGTACTGTGTACAGGTCTGGAGCCCTCAATATAGGAAGGACATGGAGCTGATGGAGAGGAGGGCCATGAAAATGCTCAGAGGGTTGGAGCACTTCTGCTATGAGGACAGGCTGAGGGAGCTGGGGTTGTTCAGCCTGGAGAAAAGGAGACTTCAGAGAGACCTAATAGCAGCCTTCCTGTACCTGAGGGGGGCCTAAAGGAAGGATGGAGACTGTTTACAAGGGCCCTCAGTGACAGGACAAGGGGTGATGGTTTCAAACTAGAGAAGGGCAGATTTAGATTGGATATCAGGAAGAAGTTCTTCACTATGAGAGTGGTGGAACACTGGAACAAGTTGCCTGGGGAGGTGGTTGAGGCCCCTTCCCTGGAGGTATTCAAGGTGAGGCTTGACAAGGCCCTGGGCAAGCTGATCTAGTTGGGGATGTCTCTGCTGACTGTGGGGAGGTGAGACTAGATGACCTTTGGAGGTCCCTTCTGGCCTGGACCATTCTATGATTCTATAAAATATTTGTGTTTATAATCACAGTAATAAGTTGCGCTCCCTGTTCAAGTTAGATGAATCAACAGAACAGATATTTAACAAGATCCTCTAAAATACTATTCTTGAAGGTATTTGTAATAGTTACTAATTAAAACTGCAATAATGGCTGGCTGGAAAATAGTCCTGAATGCAATTTTAATTCCCCCCCCCCCATAGAATCATAGAATTGTTAGGGTTGGAAGGGACCTCAAGGATCATCCAGTTCCAACCTCCCTGCCATGGACAGGGACATCACTAGATCAGGTTGCTCAGAGCCACATCTAGCCTGGCCTTAAAAACCTCCAGGGATGAGGCTTCTACCACCTCCCTGGACAAGCTGTTCCAGTGCCTCACCACCCTCATGGGGAAGAACTTCTTCCTAACATCCAATCTTAATCGACCCATTTCTAATTTTGTTCCATTCCCCCTAGTCCTATCACTACCTGACACCCTAAAAAGTCCCTCACCAGCTTTTTTATAGGCCCCCTTCAGATACTGGAAGGCCACAATAAGGTCTCCTCAGAGCCTTCTCTTCTCCAGACTGAATAGACCCAAGTCCCTCAGTCTGTCCTCATAGAAGAGGTGCTCCAGCCCTCTAATCATCTGGCCAGATGCTTACCAAAGCTGCTCTACTAGTCCGCCTCTTAAGTGGACAGGGGGAGAAGGGAAAAAATACAACAAAAGCCAGTAATAGGATAGGAGCAATTTTAATAACAATGATAAGCAAACAGCAATAGACCACACAGAAGCAAAAAGCAGAGAGAGAGATGTTAGTCTCTACTTCCCTTCAGCAGGACAATGGTTGGTCTCGGGAAGCAGGGCTCTCTAAGCTTGGTGGTTACTTGGGAGGAGGATATACTCCATGGACGACTCCCCCCACTTCCTTCTTTCACTTCATTCTTATATCTGAGCTGATGTCATATGGTATGGAATACCTCTTTGGTCAGTGTGGGTCAGATGACTCAGCCATCTCCCCTCCCAAGATCTTGCCCACCCCTCAAGGTACTCTTGGGGCAGGGAAATGTTAAAAGGACACAGCCTGGAGACTTATTCAATAGTAGGCAAAACACTGCTGTGTTATCAACTACTGCTGCAAAACACAGCACTAGAAAGTTGCCGTGAGGAGAATTAACTCCAGCTTAGTCCAACCCAATACACTTCTCATCCACCAGTACCCCCAGGTCCTTTTCTTCAGGGCTGCTTTCCAACCAGTCGCTGCCCAGCCTATATCAGTGCCTGGGCTTGCCCTGACCCAGAGGCAGGACCCTGCAATTGATCATGTTGAACCTCATGAGGTTGTCATGGACCCACCTCTCCAACCTGTCAAGGTCCCTCTGGATGGCATCCCTTCTCTCCAGTGTGTCTGCTGCACCACACAGCTGGTGTTGTCAACAAACTTGCTGAGGGTGCACTCAATGCCACTGTCTGTGTCACTGACAAAGATGTTGAACAAGACTGGTCCCAGTACTGATCCTTGAGAGACTCCACTTATTCACTGGCTTCCACTGGGACATGGACCCATTGACAGCCACCCTTCAGGTGCAACCCTCAAGCCAATTCTGTATCCATTCTATATTTTCATGTTCTTTTACTACACAACATCATTCTTATTTTAAATGTTTTCAAGCAAACAGAAAGAATGTGTGTGCAGTCCTGGTTCTCACGTCAGCCTCTCAGAACTTGATACGAATGGACTTTTTAATAAAAGTACAGAAGGTAAGTTAGAAGCCCTACGCATACTTTCTGAACTTAACAGGTATATGCTCATTTAAAAGTCCTGACCTAATAAAAATAAAATTGTTAAGGATAAGTTAATAAAGGCAGTATTTTATCTCATCTTCAAATTTCTTCTATTTTGACCTCTTTTACTTTGCTCTGGAATTACTTTTCTATGTTTTCTGGTAAAATCACCTGTCTTCCTTCAAAATGGGGATGTGTCCATGATGTTCTGTATAACTGTAGTTTGCACAGAGTCTCTGTCAGTGTGTAAAATAATTTCACATCTACTGTAATATGTGCCTGTCCAAGTGATGGCTTTTAGCCAGAGCAATTAATGCTCATGTTTGTTTCAGTGATTTTCAGCATAAAAATATTTGCAGGTTTGTTTTGGAAGAAAATCCGGGTTTTGTTTTTTGGTGTTGTTTTTTTTTTTTTAAACTAAAATACAGGACAGGTCTGCACTGAAAATGCTCTAAAGCAGACAATGAGGCAGGACCCAGCAGATCTGGAGCTGAAAATTGCAATTTCTTAATATATGTTTAAAATTTATCTACCATGGCTTTGTAATTATAATAAAACAAATATCTTGTAATAGAGCAGAAGATTAATCACAGAAAATAATGGCAAACCTCTGCTAAAAACTTCCAGTTCAAAGTTTTGTCTACCTAAGTAATATCAGAGCAAGTCTATTAACCCTAGTAACACATAGAACATCACACTAAAATGAGAAGATAAATGTTAATTGGAAAGCAAAATTGTGGATATACCTTTACTGATTTGATTTGGATTTATGCTATCTACTGAAAGATCTTGCGCATATGTTGGCAACTCAAGAAGACAAAGATAACAAACTGAAATTGCTTTGAGAGATAGCTTTGTCTCTCCATGGAGGGTACTTGCAAACCAGACATCAAGTGAGATGTCTTGATGAAGTACTTATGGATAGCTCATAAGACGAATGTGAGCCTTACTCCATGCTTCAAGTGTTGCAAGTTTTAATATACAAAAATAAAAAGAAATCAAATACAGACAATGGGTTATTTAACAAAACTAAACTTTGTAACAGCATTTAGTTCTAGATGAATACAGCTAACTTACATCTATGTGTGAGATAGATGACTTTATAAATAATATAATCAATACATCAACACTGAGATATATTCAGTACTGTCAACAATCTCATGAGTGATCCACCTCATATAAGTACCCACAAGGGTCAATTGCATAGCTGTCTGGAATATATTAACTAGATTAACTACATGCACCTCTGTTAAATATAAAAGGAATTCAAATATACATAGCTCTCACACTGGTGGCTGACAGTAGGAGGAACTGAACTTAACTGTAAAACTGACATGGTTGACTAATCTTATTGTAAAGGACACTGAAATAGAACAATGTTAATATCTAAAATATAATGGGTCAGATTTAAATAGACTGAGAAGCAATGTTAAGCATTATTATACTAGACAAGACCTAGATCGAAGTAGGGAGGTAAATGTTTGTCTCCTGTGTAAGTCACAGACACAACTCCAGATGTCTTGCTCTTTAACCATGCTATAAATTTCTTTACCTCACTTAAAACCTTCCTTAGTGGACTGCTATGGTTTTGTTTTCTTATTCTTTTAGTTGGTTGGCTGGTTTGATTTGAAATTTTGGGGCTTTGTTTTCCCCTTATATGCCAATATGTGTTCCTGAAATATCCAGGAGACTGGCAAGACACAGGAATGTTGAGCAAAATGGTCTAATGGAAGTTGTCCCATTTCCTGGGGGGAGGGAGGGAAGTGTGGTGGTGGAATTATATAACTTCCTTTTCAACCCAAACTATTCTGATTGTTACCAGTTTAGTTAATCCAGTAAAACTATTTTAATTTCAGCCTGTGGGTCTTCTCTCCTTTTACTCATTTCCCTTCTCTGCTAGGGAGAGTTCATCAAGTGATAGAGTAATTGCTGTAGTTTAGCTCCAGATACAGGATAAATGTAGACAAATATCCTGCATGAACCTCTCTCTGGTATTAAATAAGACTGATACACAGTTAAAAATAGAAGATGTATAGATCTGTAAGGCAAATGGTTCAAAAGAAACTGATTTAGTGATCCAGTCACCTTAAACTGGATGAACTGTAGCTCCATATTCCTTTATTTATCTACATGAAATCACAGTATGCATCATAATCTCACTCAAGCAGTCTTCTAATGGAGTAAGCAGAGCAATGACCACAGGGTCACCATAGAAAGGCCTGTATAATTTTTTCAGCAAAAAAAAAAGGGTCTTAAATTTATAGGTCCCACCTTTGCATCATGACCTTAAAAGTGAGGCTATTACTATGGAAATATTATGGCATCATAGAATGTAACGTCAAGTTTCTGCAATATGTCTGAATACGTGTGTGCAACGACGCAGGACCAGGGCAGCTCACTGTGCAGAGCCGCACATCCCCCCCACAAGCCCGAGCCAGTTTTTTCTCTCCGAACAGCCGGCATGGAGTGGGTGGAGCCTGCTGCAGTGGCGGGTTTTTTCATCGGAGGGAGGGAGGGAGGTGCTGAGTCAAGTGAATTGTTATCCAGTTAGGTCACGTGGTCAGGGATAGGGATGGTGGTAACTCGCTACAAAGCTGTTTTCAAAAGGTCTGTGTCAACCCAGACTGAGGTTGAACTTACGCAGGCAGGTGTCCAGGCAACTGGCTGCAGAATTCTGGAGCCTGGCACCTGAAATGGAGGGCAATGAAGATAACACCTACATTAGGTGTGAGCAGCTGGATTATCTTCTTAATCTAGTGGCTGTAGTGAAGGAAGAAGTTGCTACACTTAGGACTGTAAGGGAATGTGAAAGGGAGTTGGATTTGAGTAACCACCTCTGCAGGCTCCCCTAGCAGAGGGAGGTGACCCAAGATGCAGCAGGAAATGGATACAGGTCCCTGTTAGGAGAGGCAAAGTAAAACCCTCACGGCTCCCCTCACCTTCCCTGCTGCCCTTGCAAAACAAATATGGGGCACTGGAAGTTGAGGGTGAGGTGAATGAGAAGGCAGAAGACACACCATCTGAGGGGTTGCCTAAAGCAAAACAGCCCCTCATCAGGACTTGTTACCCTAAAAAAAAGAGGAGGGTAATTGTTATTGGTGATTCCCTACTGAGGGGAACAGAGGGCCCCATATGTTGGCCGGATCCTTCCCACACGGAAGTCTGCTGCCTCCCTGGGGCCTCTGCTCAGAGATGTTACCAGAAGGCTGCCTAGTCTGGTACAGTCCTCTGATTATTATCCCATGATAGTTATGCAGGTGGGGAGCAATGAGGTTGAAACCAGAGGTCCAAAGGCAATCAAAAAGGACTTTAAGGCTCTGGGAAAACTGGTTGAGGGGTTGGGGCACAGGTAATTTTTTCATCAATGCCCTTAGTTGCAGGAAGGAATACTGAAAGGAACAAGAAAGCAGGTGTAATTAACAAGTGTCTCAGAGGTTGGTGCTACCAACAGAATTTTGGGTTTTTTGATCTTGGGGAACTTTCTGTGGCACCAGCTCCACTAGCAACAGATGGAGCATATCTGTCCCAGAGGGGGTGAAAGATCCTAGCACATGAGAATAGCCTATCCCACAGAGGGATAAAGGCTTCTAGGAAGGGAGTTGGCAGGACTCATTAATAGGGCTTTAAACTAGATTTGAAGGGGGAAGGGACTGAAACCAGTCTCCCCAGACAGGAGTCTGAGGGTGGTAAGATGGAATCAGGGGTAAAACCAGCAACCCAGCTGAAGTGCATGTATACTAATGCACACAGTATGGGTAACAAACGAGAGGAGCTGGAAACCTTGTTACAGCAGGAAAGTTATGATGTAGTTGCCATCACAGAAATGTGGTGGGATGACTCACATGACTGGAGCACTGTAATTGATGGCTACAGGCTCTTCAGGAGAGACAGGTGTGATAAAGTGGTTATTAATTTATGAATATGAAATATGAATTCTGTAAATATTACTTTTATTATTAATAGCCTATTAATCACTATTTTATATACTTGTTCTAGTGCACGATTGTGAAATACATCATATAAGTGGTTTAGTATTTATAATTAGGACTCAATTGGAATATTTACAGAATTACTTACTATTTATATAACAAAGGGTGCAATTCCGCTGCTTGTCCATCAGATGGCGACTCGACGGGACGTTGGCAGCTGCTAACTATAAACAGAGATATTACAATGTGTGTCAGAGGATTGGACTGGAAAGACTATGGTGGTAGATCCGGGTGCTTTGAACTGAGTGTTAGTGAGTGGAAAGCATGTGGAAGATACACTGTGTCCTTTGTTTGCAGTGAGGTTAGGTTCCAGCAGACTACTGTCACTGGGCTGATTCCTAGGCTGGTCTGAACGGCGATGCTGGGTGGCAATCCTCCCTCCGTGGCAGCGGAGAGGAGGTGGAACCTAGGCTAGCTGGTTGATGAATTATATCATAGCAGCTAGAAGCTCTCTCAGGATCACCAGACCTTGTTCTTATGGGTGACTTTAACCTGCCTGATATCTGCTGGGAACTAAACACAGCAGAGAGGAGGCAGTCTAGAAGGTTCTAAGAGTGTATGGAGGATAGCTTCTTATCCCAGCAACTGCATGAGCCTACCAGGGGAAAGGCATTCCTTGACCTTCTTTTTACCAATAGAGATGTGTTGGTTGGAGGCTGTCGCTGGTCCACTGACCATGAAATAATTGAGTTTTCAACATGCAGTCAAGCTAAGAGGGGCATCATCAAAACCTCCACTCTGGACTTCTGCAGGGTAGACTTCAGGTTACTCAAGGAACTAACTCAGAGGGAACCTTGGGAAACAGTCCTTAAAAAGAAAGGAGTTCAGGAGGACGGGATCTTGTTCAGGAAAAAGTTCTTGAAGGCGCAGGAACAGGCTTTGCCAATGTGCTGGAAGATGAGCCGCCAGGGTAGGTGGCCTGTCTGGATGGGCAATGAACTTCTAAAGGAACTAAGGCATAAAAAGAGGGTGTATCATCTTTGGAAGGAAGGAGAGGTTAGCCATTAAATGTTTAAGGATGTTGGTAGGTCATGTAGGAAAAAAATTAGAGAGGCAAAAGCCCATTTAGAGATTAGACTGGCCACATCTGTGAAGGACAACAAAAAATGCTTTTACAAATATATTAATGGCAAAAGTAGGGGCAAGGACAACCTCCACTCCTTAGTGGACATGGAGGGGAATATTGTAATAAAAGATGAGGAAAAGGCAGAGGTACTCAACACCTTCTTTGTCTCAATTTTCAATAATGAATTGGTAGTCTTATGGACAGCTAGCCTCCTGAGCTGGCAGATGGAGTCAGGGAGTAGTATAGTTCCCTTGTAATCCAGAAGGAGCAGTTAGAGACCTCCTTAGCCACTTGGATCCCAACAAGTCCATGGGACTGGATGGGATCCATCCTAGGGTGTTGAGAGAGCTGGCTGATGAGCTGGCCAAGCCGCTCTCCATCATTTTCCATCAGTCCTGGCTCACCAGAGAGGTCCCAGATGCCTGGAAGCTTGCCAACATGATACCCATCCACAAGAAGGGCCATTTGGATGAGCCAGAGAATTACAGGTCTGTCAGCCTGACCTGAGTACCAGGCAAGATTATGGAACAGGTCATCTTGAGGGCAATCACAGAGCACTTGCAGGATGGCCAAGGGATCAGTCCCTGTCAGTATGGATGTAGGAAGGGCAGGTACCCCAGGGATCAGTGCTGGGCCCCATCCTGTTCAATATCTTTACTGATGATCTGGATGAGGGGATGGAGTCCATCATCAGTACATTTACAGATGACACCAAGCTGGGGGCAGGTGTTGATCTGTTATTGGGTACGAGAGCTCTGCAGAGGGACCTTGACAGGCTGGATAGATGGGCACAGTACAACACATCTAAGTGCCGGGTTCTGCACATTGGTCACAACAACCCCATACAGAGCTACAGGCTGGGGTTGGAGTGGCTGGAGAGTGGCCAGGCAGAAAGGGACCAGGGGGTACTGGTTGATGGTAGGCTGAACATGAGCCTGCAGTGTGTCCAGGTGGCCAAGAGGGCCAATGGCATCCTGGCCTGTATCAGGAACAGTGTGGCCAACAGGAGCAGGGAGGTCATCGTGCCCCTGCACTCAGCACTGGTTAGGGCATACCTTGAGTCCTGTGTCCAGTTCTGGGCGCCTTAGTTTAGGAAGGATGTTGACTTGCTGGAACGTGTCCAGAGAAAGGCAACAAAGCTAGTCAAGGGTTTGGAGCACAAGCTCTATGAGGAGAGACTGAGGGAGCTGGGGTTGCTCAGTCTGGAGAAGAGGATGCTCAGGGGAGACCTTATTGCTCTCTACAGCTGCCTGAAGGGAGATTGTAGCCAGGTGGGGGTTGGTCTCAGTATCATAGAATCAATAAGGGTGGAAAAGACCTCAGAGAACATCAAGTCCAACCTATCACGCAACATCTCATGACTACCTAAACCATGGCTTCAGGTGCCATGTCCAATCCCTTTTTGAACACCTCCAGGGATGGGGACTCCACCACCTCCCTGGGCAGAATATTCCAATGGCCAACAACTCTTTCTGTGAAGAACTTTCTCCTCACCTTGAGCCTAAACTTCCACTGGTGCAGCTTGAGACTGTGTCCTCTTGTTCTGGTGCTGGTTGCCTGGCAGAAAAGACCGACCCCCACCTGTCTACAATCTCCCTTCAGGTAGTTGTAGAGATCAAAAAGGTCTCCCCTGAGACCTTTCTCCAGGTTAAACAACCTCCAGCTCCCTTAGCCTCTCCTCATAGGGCCTGTGCTCTTCTCTGAGGCAACCAGCACCAGAACAAGAGGACACTGTCTCAAGCTGTGCCAGGGGAGGTTTAGGCTGGATGTTAGGAAGAAATTCTTTACACAAAGAGTGATTGTCCATTGGAATTGGCTGCCCAGGGAGGTTGTGGAGTCACCATCAATGAAGGTATTTCAGAAGAGGTTGGATTGGGCAATTGGTGTCATGATTTAGTTGATTAGATGTTGTTGAGTGATAGGTTGGACTCGATGGTCTCGAAGGTCTTTTCCAACTTGGTTAATTCTATTCTATTCTATTCTATTCTATTCTATTCTATTCTATTCTATTCTATTCTATTCTACTCTACTCTACTCTATTCTACTCTATTCTATAATTTTATTTCCTTTCCTTTCACCTACATTGTTTCTAGTCTTTACCTGAAGATCATGGTAGCATACTGCCATTATGTGTAACAGCGTATCAAGAGGAAGTGACTAACACAAATTATAGATGGGGAATTTTAATACTTGCAATTCATAATTAAATATTGCAAGAAGAAATTCTTTTAAGATCACAAAAACCTTTAAGTAGTAAGTTTTGAATCTGCTAAAATAAATTTAAAAAGAAGGGATTTTAATGGTTTTAAAATCCCTTGGGAATCTCACACAGCTCCATTCACTTACATGCTATAAAACAGACCATACACTGGATAAAGAAAAAAAAAACAGATATGTATAAGTACATACATGCTTCTGAACAGTTCTGACTGTAATTGTCTTGTTGAGCTGAAAAGTGTTACTTATGTGGAGTTTAGAGTTCCACTAATTTTGGCAGTATTATTTTCAAAACTATAAGCTGCACTGTGGAAAGAATGCAGCAGTCACCCAATGTGTTCTGCAATAAACTTCAAGTTCCTTCAAGAAAAGAAAGAAGAAAAAAAACACAAGCAAACCAACAACAGCCAAAAATACCCACCCTAACCAGCAACACAACAGAAGGGAAAAAAAAAAAACACCCAAAAAGCAACCCACAACCAAAAAAAAAAAACCCAAACCAAAAACCAACCTTTAAGTCATTCCGAATATTCATGCCATTCTACTTAGGGGTACAATCTCTACAGGATACTGATATTCTTGATTCTTGCTGGTTTAAAATGTTGATACTAAATTAAGTCTTAAAAAGAGTAAAATTAGAATTAGTTTACACCAGTTTCTGATCATCTGTGCAAGAAAGGAGGGAAATTTTATTTAATTCTTCCAAGGGAAATGGTGAAGTAACAGCTGTGATGGAAACTCATATTTGTCCTGTTGTTATAGTTCTGGTGGGTATTGGGATCATGCCTAAGAGTGCTGAGAGCATACATAAAACATTAATTGAGTGGTCCAGGATCACCTTAGCTAGTAAACTGCAAAAATGAGCTAATGAACTTATTTGATACAGCAACTGCATATGGGAAAAGGTAGTTGAATGCCAGACCTCCAAAATAAAATTCTTAGCTGATTGGTGTAGAAGTATTTCTAATATAAAATTTTGGCTGTCCTGCAGATTGCCTCAGGATGTTCCTGCTGTGTCTAGACCAATCTAGTGTTTCAGCACATTGAATAATACTCTGAATAAAATCCTGATAAGCCTTCTTTTCTTCAGGATAAACAGTCCCAGATCTCTCTGCCTTTCCTCACAGGAAATGCTGCAGTCCTTCATTCTTGTGGATCTTTTCTGATCTCTCTTATCTTTCTCTCTTCTGCTAAAGAACATAGAACTGGATGCAGTACTTCAGGTTATACAACAATGATGAGTAGAGGGGAAGGATTATCATTCTCAACCAGCTGGTGATGCTTCTAATGAAGCTTGGGATACCATTAGTCTTCTTTGTAGCAAGGGCCCATTGGTAGCATGGGTTGAACTTGATCTCCACCAGAACCCCCAGGCCCTTTTCTCTAAAGCTGATTGCCAGATGGATGGCCCTCAACATGTATTGTTTTGTGGAGTACATCATATCTAGATGCAGGACACTGCACTTCTTATTAAATTGTGTGAGTTTCCTATCAGCACATTTCCCCAGCCTGAATTAAACATTCAGAAATGTTGAATCTTCTCCTGAACAGATACCTAAAAATTACCAGATTTTGTTCAGGTAGCTGAGAGTTAGTTCAGATTCTCAAAACCTTCACTGAAATATTTAGTACATCCCTAATGAGAAATGCTTTCAATCTGCAAGTCAAATTTGAATAACAAACTGTTTCAGGTAGTTCTGTTTAATCTGTGTTAATTATTCCTTTTTTTCCCCTGCCATTATTTTTAAACTCCAGTCCTCATTTTAGTTTGTGAATCCTTACATGCTCCACATGTGGATACTAGTTTAATTTTCTCCTTGCTGAATGGCACTTAGAATTACCTGTCCTAATATTGAAGGCACAGTCTTTGTCTTCCTTGTGAGTTTCTACAGATAGTTTCAGTATTAGCTGTACAATTATTATATAGAATTCTATGTACAGTTAAGCTTGAGAAAAATCCATAAAAAGCAGCTGTGGAGATTTTTAGTATATAGAAATTCAGGAAAGAGTTGTTGTATTTATAGGTCATTGAAAATACAACTTTGTTTTAATTTTCTTTTCTAGTTCTTTTGCACCTCTGTGAGGCACAGAATATGAGGAGTTCTAGCAAAAATTTAAAAATTGTTTTTATATAATTAAGCATTAATTATATAGTTTAATATTAGTGAATCTTGTAGCTGGGAAGAGGCTAGCATTTTTGTTGTTCATGGTTTGGTTTCCACTGCTTGTTATCAGCTCCATCAGTAGAAAGGCTGAGCATGTAATTGTTGTTGGAGACTCTCCTGAGGGGAACAGAGGGTCCTATTTGTCATTCTGACCCATCTCACAGGGAAGTCTGCTGCCTACTTGAGGCCTGGGTAAGGGGCACCACCAGGAGACTACCCAAGCTAATCCATCTATTACCCCTTGTTGATAATCCAAGCTGGAAGTGATGAGGTTGACAAGAAGGGCACCAGGACAATTAAAAAGGAATTCAAGGCTCTCAGACAATTGATTGATGGGGCAGGAGCTCAAGTGGTATTCTGCTCAGTTCCCTCAGAGGCAGGGGTGTGCAATGAAAGGAACAGGAGAACCTATGCCATCAACAATTGGCTCAAGGGATGGTGCCAGCAGTGGAATTTTGGGTTCTTTGATCAAGGGGCAACTTTTACCACACCTGACCTGCTGGACCTCGATGAGGTGAATCTATCTAGTAAGGGCAAGAGGGCTCTAGCACTAGAGTTGGCAGGGCTGATTGGGAGGCCTTTAAACTAAGTCTGAAGAGGGTGGGTGAGGAAACCAGTCTCTCTGAAGAGGAGAGAGAGGGACATAAACTAGAGTTAGATGAGAAATCAGCAACCCAGCTGAAGTGCATGTACACCAAAGCACACAGTATGGGTAAGAAACAGGAATAGAATAGAATAGAATAGAATAGAATAGAATAGAATAGAATAGAATAGAATAGAATAGACCAGGTTGGAAGAGACCTTCAAGATCATCACATCCAACCTATTATACAACACCACCTAATCAACTAAACCATGAAACCAAACACCCTATCAAGTCTTCTCCTAAACACCTCCAATGATGGCAACTCCACCACCTCCCCAGGCAGCACATTCCAATGGGCAATCACTCTCTCTGTATAGAACTTCTTCCTAACATCCAGTCTGAACCTCCCCTGGTGCAGCTTGAGACTGTATCGTCTTGTTCTGGTGCTGGTTGCCTGGGAGAAGAGACCAACATCTGCCTGGCTACAACCTCCCTTCAGGTAGTTGGAGACAGCAATAAGGTCTCCCCTGAGCCTCCTCTTCTCCAGGCTAAACAACCCCAGCTCCCTCAGTCTCTCCTCATAGGGCTTGTGTTCCAAACTCCTCACCAACTTCGTTGCCCTTCTCTGGACACATTCCAGCAAGTCAACATCCTTCCTAAACTCAGGGGCCCAGAACTGGACACAGTCCTCCAGGTGTGGCCTAACCAGTGCAGTGTACAGGGGCAGAATGACCTCCCTGCTCCTGCTGGCCACACTGTTCCTGATGCAGGCCAGGATGCCATTGGCCCTCTTGGCCACCTGGACACACTGCAGGCTCATGGTCAGCCTAGTATCAACCTGTACCCCCAGGTCCCTCTCTGCCTGGCCACTCTCCAGCCACTCTAACCCCAGCCTGTAGCACTACATGGGGTTGTTGTGGCCAGTGTGCAGAACGCAGCACTTAGATGTGTTCAATCTCATGCTGTTGGATTCTGCCCATCTGTCCAGCCTGTCGAGGTCCCTCTGCAAAGCCTCTCTACCCTCCAGCAGATCAACTCCTGTCCCCAGCTTGGTGTCATCCACAAATTTACTGATGATGGACTCAATGCCCTCATCCAGATCATCAATAAAGATGTTAAAGAGCATGGGGCCCAGCACTGATCCTTGGGGCACACCACTAGTGACTGGCCGCCAGCCGGATGTGGCACCATTCACCAGAACTCTCTGGGCTCGGCCCTCCAGCCAGTTCCTAACCCAACGCAGTGTGCTCCTGTCCAAGCCATGGGCTGATAGCTTGGCCAGGAGTTTGCTGTGGGGGACACTGTCAAAGGCCTTGCTGAAGTGCAGTCTTCCAGTACCTACAGCTAAATGATTTTAAGCTTAAGGTTCCTGGTATTCAAACTAGTGAGTGGATGATAGGAAATGCAAAGTGTGTTCTTTTTTTCATTTTCTTTTTTTTTTTCCACTTTCTGTAATAGATTCTATGATTTTTTTCAGCTGGCAGATATCTGGGTATCATTTATGTCAATTTAGAAGGTTGAGAGAAACTACACTACTCAGTGTATGCATTTAAGTACGACTGTTATTGCTTCCTTAGCTTTCAAGCAAGAGCATCACTAACTCATTGAAGATTTGTTTCTTGAGATACTTCTGAATAAATGCTTCTGGGAATAAAGCTTTATCTTATAAATAAGAATGCAGTCCTTGAATGTGCATGACTATGTAAGTAATCATAGACAATATAATCAGAAAAAAATATCACAAACATGAATAGATGTTTATTTTCCTTTAATTATGACACAACAACCAAAAAGTTTGCAGTTTTCATGTTTCAGTCACTGAAGTTGTCTTAGCTCCTTGCCAGGTAGACACAACACAGAATATAAAGACAAATTATAGAACACATTGGGTTAGAAGGGACCTTTAAATATTCTCTAGTCCAACAATCCTGCCATAAGAAGGACCGCCCTGCAATAAGCAGGAATCACACAGAGATCATAAATACAGTCATCAGTATCCTATGACTCCTTGAGTATGTTCGCATTCTGTCACCCATTTTTTTTATAAACTAGATACATACAAAAAACCCCCACCACCCACCCAACCAACAAAACACTGTAGCCCCCTTTCTGAATGTGCTGATCTGTTGGTGTGTACAAACACAGTGTGTTTGACATATTGAGGGCATGCTTTATTTATTTAACTTACATAGATTGCTGGCATCAGCAGTAGATCTGATTTACACCCAATATACTTGATATAGTTTTTTGCTGTGACAGAGATCTGTGTACTATACATAGTTGTACTGTACTACTTTGACATTTCTGATTGACCTGTGGCCTTGTCAAAATCAAACAACGTCAGAAGTCGTCAAGCTTCACTTGAACAAAATTTATCTGTAGAAAGAAAAAGAAATATCTTGGCAAGCATGAACATATGGTAGACTGAGTCTTATTTCCTGCAATCTTATTTTCTCCAAGAAAATGATGAAGCTGCAGGACATTGAGTGTGAATCAGATTCAGAAGTGGTACCTAGGAAACTCTTCTATCCAGAATTTATAATTGTTCCATTTTACTCCTTTCTATTTGTATAATCATACTTCACCTTTTCTCCCCAGACCACAAACCCTAAACAATACCAAGGTCTGAATTTTTACTGTTTACATTTGGGTAAGGCTTGAAACTCAAAATACCTTTATTGCAAATGCAAATATAATTAGGAATTTTTATCATTGTTGCCAACTGCTGAAACATTAGGCTTGTGGGCTTTTTCATTCTTACTATACTAAGATAGTCTATTTATCTTTCTCTCTCTCTCTTTCTCTTTTCTCTCTTTTTTTTTTTTTAATACAACAGAACAAGATAACTCTAAATCATAAAGTTGTGTAGAAGCAGGCATCTAATACTTTAAGGGCACTAGTCAAAGGAGCAATAAACCAGAAGATTTAGAAGAAAAAGACTGACCAGACAAATAGAAGGGAGATTCTGATAAAAAGCTAACTTGGTTAGAGGCATGAATTGGTAAGAGTATGTGGGGGTGTGAAAGAATTCATTGTTTCCAGTGGGAGGATAAGGACAGAACGAAAGACAAACACACAGAGACAAAAAACCTGATCAGTTAGGTGTTCTGTTGGAACACCTCTCCTACAAAGACAGGTTGAGAGATCTGGAGTTGTTCAGCCTGGAGAAGAGAAGGTTCTGGGAAGACCTAATAGTAACTTTCCAGTACCTGAAGGGGGCCTACAAAAAGGTGGAGACTGCCTACAAAGGTTTGTATTGATAGGACAAAGGGCAATGGTTTCAAACTAGAGAAAAGTAGATTTAAATGGGATGTTAGGAACAAGTTCATTACTATGAGGGTGGTGGAGCAGTGGAACAGGTTGCCCAGGGAGTTAAGTGATACTCCATCCCTGGAGATATTCAAGGTCAGGCTTGACAGGACTCTGGGCAACCTGATCTAATTGAGGATGTCCTTGTTTACTGCAGGGGCAGTTGGACTAGAGGACCTTTAGAGGTCCCTTGCAACCCAAACCATTCTACAATTAGAATTAGCAAGATTTGAGTTGGTGTGTTTCTAGCACTATGCCACTAGCAGACCGATTGTCTAATATCGAAAAATGCTCACAGTGACAATGAAGCTACATTGTGAATTTTGCAAAATGATGCTTCATCCCTCAGGGAGGTGGTGGTGGTAGTGGTTTTGAGTACCTTGGGTCATTCGGAAGCAGAGATTTGTGCAAAGCTTTTGTAACATCACTATTTGGAAAACTTGTTCTGTTACAAAACTCTTTGAGTCAAAACTAAAGCTGGAATCATTCAAGATTTATGACTGTGGTTCTCCTGTCTAGAGGGGAAAATGGCCTGTTTTATGAAACCGTGCAAGGGGAACTGAATCATGCCATTTTGACAGAGAGAAGATCTATTAATTTCCTAGAGAATATTATTACACAGATCAATTCTCCATTCCTTGTCTTATCCTACAACTATTCCCTCAGGGTAAAACTTTTACACAGAATTATTTCTGTTGCCTCTAGTAGAAGAAGAAATGATTCCTCATAGACATTTTGTGCTTTTAATGTTTGAAATTTGGATATGCAAATATGTTCTGTCAAATGCTACTAACAATGTACTATGTACTACATGTATATAATTATTATTTATATATTTTTTCTTGTTGTAGCATCCAGTGGCTTTAACTGGAGACCCATATTATGAAAAAATACCACAATTATATGGCAATTATATGGTGAAATATCTATTTACACTGGGTGGAAATGCATTCACTTTATTCTTAAGTCTACAATTATATTCATCTGAGAACAAAGAGGAGGTAAAGGCTACAGGGAGACAGGCATTCATGATTTAAAAAAACAAACAAACATACAAAAAACCCTTACTACAATAGTAGTATCCTTATACTTACATAACACAAGAATCTTTCAAAAGTTAGAGAATATGTGACTTTTTTATAATTGCTTTATCCTTTTGTCTGTTTTTAATATAATTCAGATACAGCATTAGGTATTTTTATTACCACAGTTTTTAAAGCATTTTTCCTATGACAAGTTATTTCATATGATCAAAGAGCAGCAGGTATAAAACATGTCATATAGTATGTGTCCAGATTTTTTATTATTACTGTAGGAAGAATGTTTATAAACAACATATGTTGGCATTATTTAGAAAACCAGGGATTTTCCATTCACATTGTATTGAGAGAAATTAAATATAAGTTTTTTGAAATCAAATCAGCTTACCATGTAGTTGAATCAGATGATAGATGACAAAGGATTCCTTTAATATTCAATGATACTTCCAGTTTACAGTGATTTAAAAGGAAGCAATGACACCGAAAAGTAATACAAAAAACCGCTGCTGATACATCATTGTCATCTCATTCTATGACAAGGTGACCCACCTGGTGGATGTGGCAAATGATGTGGATGTTGTTTACCTAGACTTCAGTAAAGCCTTTGATACTGTTTCCCACAGCATTGTCATGAGAAAAAACAAACCTGGCTGTTGTAGGATTGGATGTGCATAGGCTCTGCTGGGTCAAACACTGGATGGTTAGCTGGGTCCAGAGAATGGTAATAAATGGAGTTAAATCCAGTTGGGGACTGGTCACAAGTGATAGTCCCCAGGGTTCAGTGCTGGGACCACTTCTTTTTAATATCTTTAACAATGATCCATAGAACCATATCACTGTCAGTGTTGGAAGAGACCTTTGAGATCATCAAGTCCAACCTCTGACCTAGAGCTCACAATTCCACCTCTGCTGCTAAGCCACTGGCACTAAACTGCTCTGTGTCTTTTAAATGCCTCCATCACCTTGCTAGGCAGCCTGTTCCAGTGCCTGAGAAACCATTCTGCAAAGAATTTGTACCTCATGTTTAATCTGAACCTCCCTTGGGGCAACTTAAGGGCATTTCCTCTTGCTCTGTCACTTGCTACTAGGGAGAGCAGACCAACTCCCACGTGGCTCCAACCTCCTTACAGGGAGCTGTAGAGAGCCAGAAGGGAAAGCAGAGTGAGAGCACCCTAAGTAAGTTTGGAGATGATACCCATTTGGGTGGGAGTGTTGACCTGCTGAAGAGTAGGGAGGCTTTTCAGAGGGACCAGGACAGGCTGTTGCATCAAATTACACCAGGGGAAGTTTAGGTTAGAACACTCTACCAAAATGTTTATGAAAGACTGGAACAGGCTGCCCAGGGAAATGGCTGAATCTCTATCCCTGGATATACTTAAAAGCTGTCTAGATATGGCACACAAGGATACGGTGTCGTGGCGGCCCTTATAGAGTTAAATAATTGTTGGACTCAATTGTCTTAAAGGTCTTTTCCTGACATGGTGATTCTCTGATTCTGTGTGTGATTCTGATTTTTGTTTAAGAAATAATTAGTTCCTCCATATCAGCACCACCTTTGGTATGACCTAGTTAATACCATTTTCAAGTACGTAGAAAATATGCAAAAGAATCTTGATAGCAATTTCAGGATCAAATATGATCTCAAGGAATCTATAAATCAGTGACTGTATGACATTCTATTATATCCTGATTTAGATGAGTTTAAAACCAATGTCTAATCATGCCCTTAGGACAGGAAATCTGAATAAAGGGAGTCTTGTGCTGACTTGCATGAGCTATGATCTTTCAGTGATTACTATCTGAAATTACCATCACACTAGTATATTGATTTAGATATGCAGGAGATGGATAGAAATGAACAAGCAAAAATCCATGTAAAGTTTTAGAATCTCTGGTAGACATGAATTTTGTATTGTGTGAATTGATATTTAGGTATCTAAGATCTAATTTCTTCATTTCTTTATTTATGGATTTTTGTAATTAAAGCGTTTAGACAACAGAACAGATTTAATTCCTATTTGCTTCTTTGTTGTTTGGTTCAGCTTTCTTTGTTTACTTGCTTGCTTTTTGTTTTGGTTTGGGATTTTGTTTATTTGTTTGTTTTCAGTCAAAAGAATGTAAAGTATAAACTGCAAAACTTTGAAAGTAGGAAAGACACCTCAAGTCTATATATCTGTAGTTGCATGCTGAACTCATTGGAAAACTATGGCGTCTTTCAGTAGTACCTTCTGAACTCAGATATGTTCTTTACTTCAGTGACCTTGTTCTGAAAAAGCAGTGCCTGAGCTGTCTGCTGGTAGATGGAATTTTGAAGATTTTTTCTTTTCCCTAGGGAGAGCCTAAGTTTCCTAACTTTCAGGGAGCTATGGTGGTACAGAAATCTATTTTTCACTTCTATTGCAGTTTTCCTTTCAAAAGGCAGTTCAGTGTTTTTAAGCTTCATGCAGAAAGAAATGTGCAAAAGAAACCCACATGTGAAGAACGTGGCTTAATCATCCTTCTGGTTTCTTATTTTTCTATTAGTTGCTTGTCATGCATTGAATCAATCAAAGCTTGATGTAGTGGAGAAGATTGGTTTAAAAATCCTGACAAGACCTTTCTTCACTGACAATATATTGAACAACACGCAAATTAAGCATTGAAATAAATTATTACTAATAAGAAGCTAATATTTACTGTTACAAGGCTAGGATTAAAAATTTAATATAGGAGGTTGAAACTGGTTAACAGGTTTCTTTTTCTTTCATGTGTCTCCACCTTCAACTCATGGATCTGAAAGTGTATGCATGAGTGTAATCACAGAGAATTCTGGGAAATCCAGGCAAAAAAAAAAAAAAGCACTGCAAATTTGTTTGTTACTCTTTTCAACAACAACAAAAAATTGATCTACAAAATATTTTTTTCAATGATAGATAAAGTTTAAAACAAGTCACTGATTGAAATTAAGTTAACTTGCTGAGTTTTCTTTTCTGAAATTGTGTTCCACCTATGAACTACAGTATGGTTGAAAATTTTGGCCATAACAGTGGGTAATTTAGCAAAGTGAAGCACTGTCTGGGCACAGTCAGTCTCACCTCTGTGCCTGTTAAGATCATGGAGCAGATCCTCCTGGAGGCACTGCTGAAGCAGAAGAATAACAAAGAGGTGATTTGGTACAACCAGCATGGCTTCACCAAGGGCAAATCCTGCCTGACAAACATAGTGGCCTTCTGTGACAAGGTCACAACATTAATAGATGAAGGCCGAGAAACTGACATCATTTACCTGGACCTGAGCAAAGTCTTCGACACTGTGCCACATGACATCCTGGTCTCCAGGCTGGTGCAGTATGGGTTTGATGGATGGACCATTGAGTGGGTAAAGAACTGGCTTGATGACCACACCCAAAGGGTGACTGTCAATGGGTCCATGTCCAAGTGGAGTCCCTCAGGGATCAGTACTAGGACCTGTCTTGTTCAACATCTTTGTTGGTGATATGGACAGTGGTATTTAGTGTACCCTCAGCAAGTTTGCTGATGACACCAAGTGTGTGGTGCAGCAGATACGCTGGAGGGAAGGGAGGCCATCCAGAGGAACCTTGACAGTCTGCAGAGCTGGGCCCATGACAACCTCATGAGGTTCAACAAGACCAAGTGCAAGGTCCTGCATCTGGGTTGGGACAATCCCAAGCACCAATGTATGCTGGGCAGTGACTGGCTTGAGAGCAGCTCTGAAGAAAAGGACCTGGGGGTGCTGGTGGATGAGAAGCTCAACATGAGCCACCAGTGTGTACTTGCAGCCCAGAAAACCAATCACATCCTGGGCTGCATCAAGGGAAGCATAGCCAGCAGGTCGAGGGAGATGATTCTCCCTCTCTACTCAGCTCTGGTGAGACCCCACCTGGCGTACTGTGTCCAGTACTCCCCTAGTACAGGAGCCCCTATTACAGGAAGGATCTGGACATGCTGAAGTGTGTCCGGAGAAGGGCCATGAGGATGATTAGAGGGCTGGAACACCCCTCCTATGAGGACAGACTGAGACAGTTGGGACTATTCAGTCTGGAGGAGACCTTATTGTGGCCTTCCAGTATCTTAAGGGGGCCTACAAGAAAGCCAGTGAGGGACTTTTTAGGGTGTCAGGTAATGATAGGACTAGGGGGAATGGAACACAAATAGAAATGGGTAGATTCAGATTGGATTTTAGGAAGAAGTTCTTCCCCATGAGGGCAGTGAGACACTGGAACAGGTTGCCCAGGGAGGTGGTGGAAGGCCCCATCCCTTTAGGTTTTTAAGGCCAGGCTGGATATGGCTCTGAGCAACCTGATCTAGTGTGAGGTGTCCCTACCCATGGCAGGGAGGCTGGAACTAGATGATGCTTGAAGTCCCTTTCGACCCTGACAGTTCTGTGATTCTAAGCATTCTAAGAATATGCTTACTTCCGCTTTCTACTATACTGTTTGAGGAAAGGGAATGAGATGAGGACAAGTTGTCCCTTTTTCAATATCAGAAAAGTTAATGTCTTGAGAAACTTTTTATTCTTCTTCAGTAGTTCTGATGCTTGCAGGAGATGATCTATTAAAAACTAAAATGCTTGTAAGAAAGACTTCATAAATATTGTGATCTTGTGAAAAAACAAAACAAACCAAACACCAAAAAAAAACTTCAAACTCATAAAACCTCCATGTTTCATTTCAGTATGATGCACAGTACACACAAGGAAATAAATTATGCAAGGTCCAGTAATAAATTTAGAGCAGCAATAAACAGCTTTTGATGAACTATACTGGTAACTGGTAGTGTATCTGGAAAAAAAAAAGAACTAAGACAAGGAAGAGAAAGAGATTTTTCTTGTGTACAAATGCAGAAAAAAATGTTCTTTTATTTTTGGTATTTAAAAAGTTAAATTAGTAAACTTGCAACAATAAAAATGTACAAAGTGTTCAAAAATCTATTTTTATTGGAAATTAATAAAATAATTTTGATAGTGAATCATTGATTCTGTATTTCCAAGTGGTTACCAGAATACTGTCCATCTGTCTGTATGTGTTCTAAGGTGTTATACTTTTGTACAGCACACTTTTCAGCAATCTTAGATCTGTGTTCATGAATGATTGGGTTGTGTTAATAAAACTGCTGTTTAAAGGCTGCTTAAGAAATATGGGATTGTATCAGGGACTCCAAAAAAAAACAAGCAGAAGCTGACAAAAAAAGCCTTGAAAGTTCAAGCATGGGAGAATAGCCAAGGTCTCAGACTATACATACAAATCACTAATGATTAATTACTAATCACTAAAGTAGCACAACCTTGGCAGCTGGGTGAAACCCATATCAGAGTTTAAAAAAACAAACCAGAAATCTCAAGTATTTTAAAAACATAACATGATATTAAAACTTAGATACAATATGGAGTTCATAGAGGGGAAAACAAAGAGGAAGGAAATAAATTTCATTTGCCAGTGCTTCTAAGAAATGACTCAAGCAAATCCCAGTGTGAGGAGGAAGAATCATCAACACCATCAGCAAAATGTTCAAATGCATTTTTGTTAAATATTTTTTGAGAGAAAAGGTGGGGGAAAAGTGACTTGCATGTAAAATTGTTGTTTATATGTTATATTGAAAGACAGAATTAATTTTTTTCTTATTTTCTGAATATCTTAATCTGTATTTTCTGCTTTTTTTTTTTAAGAATGGACCTTTTTCTCCCTAATTGTTCTTCTAGGATTTCAGTCTTTAACTCACTGCTAGCTTAAAAATGCTATGAAATTTATTTTCATTAATATGTGTCAGCTGACAGATAGAAAGAATATTCTTTCATATTTCCCTTTTTTTTTTTTTCATATTTTTACCTTTTATTTTTCATCTTATTTGAAGAGACATCCAGTAAAAGTGTTAAGAGCATACAAAACCAGCCCAGGTCTTAATGTGAATTTTTATAGATTTCAGAAGCAGAAGAGTTTTGCTTTAATTTTTAATGGATTATTTAATCCACTTTTCCTTTTGCATGTATGATAAGAAACAAGCCCTGAAACACACAGGTTACTAGAAATATAGACTTAAATGAGATGTGAAATATCAGTCCCTACACTGCAGAGAGACCTTTGCAAAAGCCAGTGAAAATTCCATCCCAACACTGATACGTACATAGAATGTGTACTTTACTCCCTGACCATTTATTCATTATCATATTGTGTTTATATTTAAACCATGTTTCTTAAGTTTTGTTACAATATGGCATATGTGATAGTGACAGCTGTGTAAAATAAAAAGCTGTATCACATACATGTGTAAGTTCCACTCACACATTGAAATAGTCTATTAAGGAAGGAAGCTAGATTAATTTGGTGTTTTTAGGAAATCTATCCTTTTTTCTAATACTACCTCCTTAAAAATGGATTTTTTAATAATATCCTGCCAAGTATTTCCCAGATAAAAAAAATGGCTGACAAATATTAAATTCCTCTGGTCCCTCTTTTCTTTAGTCTTTTGGGGATGCATATTCTTTTCCTATAAATTCTATAAAATAACAAGCATTACTTCAAATGTTCTTTTTGACTAGTCTATTACTTTAGGGTCTATTGCCTTATGCTTTGCAGTATGCAAGATAAGAGATAACTTTTGTTGCTTGTTCTTTCTTTTATTCTGTCCTAATTTCTTATTTTCTTGTCAGATCTAACAAGCTATTGAATATATTTCCATATCTATTACATTCTTTCCTCTTACATACCATATCTGTACTCTTATTTTTTACTTCTACATTAAACCTTTCCTTATTACCTCTGTTTTACTAATATACATAATTTTGAATCTTTCTAGCTTTATTGTAGCATACTTGATCTATTTCTCTTTACTAGTCTTCCACAAAGTGAATATTTTCCTCTCTGCAATCTTTTTGATTTCACAGTTTTTGACCAGCTTTTGGTGTGTGCATATTAATATCACAGTCTCTTTATTTCATAACAACAGTTTGTCATTTTGAAGTTAATATATCTCATTAAATTAATACCACTTCCATTCAACAATTTGAGCTTGCAGATTGTTTTTCCTGTGATTCCATAAAGAAAATAGAATAGAATAGAATAGAATAGGGTAGAGAATAGAACAGAATAGAATTAATCAGGTTGGATCATCGAGTCCAACCTATCACTCAACAACATCTAATCAACTAAATCATTACACCAATTGCCCAATCCAACCTCTTCTGAAACACCTCCAGTGATGGTGACTCCACAACCTCCCTGGGCAGCCCATTCCAATCACTCTTTCTGTGAAGAACTTCTTCCTAACATCCAGCCTAAACCTCCCCTGGTGCAGCTTGAGACTGTGTCCTCTTGTTCTGCTGCTGGTTGCCTGGGAGAAGAGACCAACCCCCACCTGGCTACAACCTCCCTTCAGGGAGTTTGCAGAGCAATAAGGTTTCCCCTGAGCATCCTCCTCTCCAGGCTAAGCAACCCCAGCTCCCTCAGCCACTCCTCAGAGCGCTTGTGCACCAAACCCCTCACCAGCTTTTTTGCCCTTCTCTAGACACGTTCCAGCAATTTAACATCTTTCCTAAACTGAGGGGCCCAGAACTGGACACAGGACTCAAGGTGTGGCCTAACCAGTGCTGAGGACAGGGGCAGAATGACTTCCCTGATCCTGCTGACCACACTATTCCTGATGCAGGCCAGGATGCTATTTGCCTTCTTGGCCACCTGGGCACACTGCTGCCTCATATTCAGCCTAGTATCAACCAGTACCCCCAGGTCCCTTTCTGTTTGGCTGCTCTCCAGCCACTCTGACCCCAGCCTGTAGCACTGCATGGGGTTGTTGTGGCCAGTGTGTAGAGCCCAGCACTTAGATGTGTTAAATCTCATGCCGTTGGATTCTGCCCATCTGTCCAGCCTGTCGAGGTCTCTCTGCAGGGCTCTCCTACCTTCTAAAAGATCAACATTTGCCCCCAGCTTAGTGTCATCTGCAAATGTACTGATGACGGACTCAATCCCCTCATCCAGATCACCAATAAAGATGTTGAACAGGAGTTCATGTATTAACAACAAATTTGGTAGTTAACATACTGACCATGTATATTTTGAAAATATGTAGTTTGTTTATTCCAGTGGCACTTAAATTTAACACTCAATATTCTCTTTAGTATTTTAAAGGGATTTCTTTTGTGTTTAATTATGCTTCTAAATACAGAAATAACAGCCTACTTGTGAGTCTGTAGGTTTCAATGAAACAATTTACATGCTCACATTTAAGCCAATATGTACATATTTTCAAAATGAAAGTCAGTTGGAATTGTTAAAATAAAATAATCTTATCCTCTTCAGTTTAATTAGGAAAAAGGATGGCAGTAAGTGATATTCAATGTACACAGCCATTCAAAAAAATTGCCAACTCCTATATTATTTTCACATAATACAGTTTGGTAATTAAGATATTCATGTTTTGGTGTAGTGATTTTTGTAAGAATATATGATAATTTCAAAGACAGAGAAATCAGTTATATTTTAGTCACTCAAAAGAACAACGCAAAATAGATCCTCTCTGCAAGGTGTGTGAACTTTCAAATGATAATACCTAGGAACAGCAAGTGTATCTGTTGTCCTGCAAGGCCTTCTTCCACAAAGCAACAAAGATAAACTCATGATTTGTCACTTCCCATTTTCCGTTGAGTGACAGGTGGGTTTAAGGTCACCGGTTAAACCATTTATTATTTATACACACACACGTGTGCATATGACATATACAACAGCGGTGTCTGCATGTAAACTAGTCTTATTATAGCCAAAACACACAGTTTCAGTACAATCAACAGCCTAGGAGGCTGATTAGTAAAATGGATATACAATTTTTGGTTCATGGAATGCTATCTAACTCCATTGACTATTCTGATTAAATATCATTGACTGCTGGGAGCTTAACAAACCTAGTTAACATTTACACTTCTCTTTTTGATGCTTTACTCTGCAATTCAAATCCTATACTTAAGGCTTACTTAATTTCCCAAAGCACAGATGTCTCATGCTATCTCAACAATCCTGAGAATTACCTCTTACAAGAGGCCTGTATCTACTTGTTATTAAGCTTCTATTTGGATGGATAAATACAACAAATAACCCAGTTTCATCACATTAGGAAATGTAATCTGTTTCAACTAATCTCATAATCCTAAAAAACAGAATGGCATAGGATCTGAAGTTAACATACAGTTAGAACACTATTGGATAGATCATGACTACTTGAGGTTTCCCAGCATATTATAAATATAATGATGAGAAAGTGGGCAATACACTTTGTTTCAATCTGAAGATTTTGTGCTTTGATGACCTCTAAAAATGTTTCTGTTAATGCCAGTGGTAGTATCAGCATAAAAAGAAATAAAAATTAAAAACTATGAGTTTGTATGCTACATTGAGAAACCCAAAGTAAAACTGCCAGAAAACATTGCAGTCTTTTGAGTAGGAAAGACAGAAGGCAGCAAAGTAAAGTATAATCAAATGTCAAGCCTGTATTTTTTTTATTTTATTTCACAAAAAGAAGCAGTATTTTTTCCTTTTGCAGTATTTATTTATTTATTTATTTATTTACTTATTTTCTCTTGCCTGAAAGTAATTGGACAGCAAAAGCCCCATATACAAATACCCAAATCAGAAATTAAAATAAATAATATCCTAAGATAAAATTATGAGCCCTGCAGACCTAAGAATAACATTACTTCTTCCAGGCCAGTCTTCATTCTGATAGCTAAGATTCCTAAATGATATGGAGGGAAAGGCATAATTCTGCTCTGTCCTGATCCGTTTCGGTCTTTGCATCTTTTCCTTTTGCCTTCAGTGATATTTAAGACAACTAAAGTATGTGTTATCTAGCTAATTGGCAAAGAAATGACAAAGAAATGTAGACCAAAAAGAAAGAGCTTGGGCAAGTTAAACTCCCCAGTCACAAGAAGATGAACAGAAAGTAAAAGGAAAGGCAAAAAAAAAAAAATTCTCATTTTTTAATTTTTTTTTTCCATCTTGTTCCCTGTATCAGATCTACCATTCTGCAAGCAGGAGACCATGCTGTCAACCAGAATTATTTTGAGATGAGTTACTGGCTAGTTTGCCATATCTTTCAAATGAAAATTTGAGGGAGAATGAAATTGTTAAAAATCTTTAATGGAGAAATATTATAATATTCAAACATCTGAAGAAATATTTTATTCTAGTAGGGATTCATCAGTCCAACATTAGTGGGAAACATTTCAAAATATATTAGTAAACTGAGTAATGATACAGACCTGTTTGAAATCTGTAGCTTAATAAAGGATTGTCCTATTTTTTTTTCTTTTTCCCATCTACCTAATTCTTATTCTGCCACTTTTGAAGTCTAAAAAAGCCCCTTAGTGTTATTTTTACAGAACATTCTTAAGAGAACAAGGACATAGCATCTCTGATACAGTAGTTAGAAAGATCTGTTCCAATATTCTTTCTAAGCAGAGTGGCAGACAAGGAAAACTGACAAAACCAAAACCTGATGTTAATTACACTGATTTAAATTGCTTTTCTAAACACACTACTCCAAACCATTATTTTCTACTTCATTACTATTATGATCATCACATACATTTTTCTAAATGTTTTGTAACCTCATCTGTGAATGTCCTGACACAGACACCTGCTCACTTTGGCAGCATTTTTGCATTAATTATGCTCTGTCATAGAAGGGATACACATTTCTTTCCTGATCAGTTAAAATTAAGGATAATCCCTAACCTCTTCAGTCATAACAGTGAGTTGCAGATCAGACTATGTGTTAAAATATTGTGATTTTCCAGAAGAATGTGGAAAAATCATTTTACTGTAGTTTACATATTTAATGTTAATAAAGATCAAAAATTCAGTCCATCAAGCCTATTCACAAAACACTTTTGTCATGTTCATTCCTTGAAATATGAAGACATCACAGAACAACAGCTTGTGCATGTGAAAACTGACATTCCTACAAAAGTAACCCAAGCCCTAAGATATTTTAATGAATGGGTAATATGCACACTAATTAGTGCTATCCATGGAACTATTAACTTCAACATGCATTAAAAAAAATTCTTTTAAACGAAATAAAAAGTAAACCATGGTTAATATTATTGGAGCCATTTATTAATTTTTCAGTAAAACTTTTCTTGTTTCTCCTCTTATTTTTCTCCTGTTTCTCCATATGAACAAAAACCCGTCCTCAAAGAAACCTAGAAACTGTCAGCCTGGGCAGTTTCCTCTTGTTTATTGTTCAGTCTCTTTAAGAGGTGCCCAGTGATATGACTAGGAACAATGGGTACAAGATGGAGCACAGAAGGTTCCACCTCAACAGGAGGAGGCAGTTCTTTCCAGTGAGCATGACATCACTGGAACAGGCTACCCAGAGAAGTCAAGTAGTCTCCTTCTCTGGAGACTTTTAAAATCCTGTCTGGATGTGTTCCTGTGTGGCCTGCCCTGGGTGATTATGCTTTGGCAGGGAGTTTGGACTCAGTGATCTCTGGAGTTCCCTCCCAACACCTAGCATTCTGGGATTCTGTGATTTTTAACCTTTTCCATACCCCTACACAGATTAATTTCCCCCTCATAATATTTTTAAAAGCAATTAATATTAAAAATAGGTTAAATGTTTCATACTGTCCTTCTTTCTCTCCAGTCTTTCTTTTTTTTAATTTATTTTGTGTTCATTACTGAAAGACTTTAACTTTCTTTATATCCATACATGTATAAAAACTTATAAGTACACGCTGTGTTACCTGATTATTTAACACACAGATCCTGCTTTAGAATGGCACGTTCTGCCATCAATTGCATGAAAACAAGAACAAAAGTGTTGATGACAGAGTACAGAATCAACACGGATGACCAGTATGATCTAAGTATTGTTCAGTTCATTGAGGAACATCTACAGCTTATATAGACTCACAGAGCATAGTTGGCATAAGTTCATTGGCTCCACACAGGTGTCCAAACATCGTACTGTTATACATTATTGGTTAAACTACTAGTATCACACGAGGTGGCTGATCAACGTGTACATCCTGTTATTCCAAAGTAGCTCTCTGTGTTTGTAGCTACCAGTATCTTGCTTTAGTTACATGCTGCTAGCACAGCACTATTTTGCTAAACTGCTAGCTACTTCTACACTTATGCTAAGTATGGCCTACCACTATGTCAAGCTCTGAGCTTATATTGCCAGGTTGCTCATACCACTTATTGCTATGATTGCCACACAAAAGCAGTATTTCAATGCATGTATATCATTATCTTCTCTGAAAATAATTACCTTCCTAACATGATGGAAGGAAAAGAAAAACATTCAGACTCATTCTTTGACACAACTAGGACAAACTGCCATGGCTATTTTTGTCTAATTATGTCATTTTGTCTCTTGCCATGACTAGACATAGCCACGGGGGTAAAAAATTCTGGCATTCTATAGGTCAAATAGGCTAAACAAACAAAAAAACATTGACTATGTCTCTATTTTATTAAAATAATAAAAACCATGTATATTTGATTTTAGTGTAGTTAAGCAGTTATATTTTGATATATATACACTTAAACGCACTGATAATGAAATCTAGAGCTTCCGTAAAGCTCTTAAGTACAGAGATAATTCTCATCTCAGATAATTTTGTAGAGACTCTATGGAATCATTCTTCAGATGTTTTTCCCTGAAGTTTCTTGGAACTTTCTGTAGTACTTATAAGTCAGATGCTCAACCCTGAAATCCTTACAAATGTTTGACGTACAACACACAAGATTCATGGAAGCTATCAGAATCATTATGGACAACATGTCAAATAAAATGGTGTCAATCCCTCTTTGTGACTGGAGCTCCCAGAAACTCAAAAGAGAGAGACTTCCTTTCCTTTAAGAAACTACCACAGGACATGGACACTTAGAGGGAAAGGATGCAAATTTGAATATTTACCTTTCCAGGTATATAAATAAATTGCCTAGTACTATGTCCAGTCCAGTCTTGAAAACTGGAATCTTGGACCCCTCTTTAATCCAGGGGACTATCTCATGTGACTCTTTCAGGTTCTTCTGAAGTCCAAGCTTGTAATCTTATTTTTTGCCCTTCACCCTCCTCTTAGAATCCTGAACTCCACCATCTCATGGTCACTGCAGCCAAGGTTTCCTTTGGCTTTCACAATTCAAATGAGCCCTTTCTGGTTTGTAAATATGAGATCCAGAAGAGTCCTCTCTTGTTGAGAGCACATCCACCCTGGCCATTACTGAATTTGCTCTAGTTTGTAGATACCTTTTTGATACTGGTAGTCCAATACAGTCAAATTTTGCTGATCAATTTGCTTGACAATTTACAAGCTAATGAAGTGTTTCAGTAGAGATGGGAGTTCTTTGTAGATGAGTACTACATGGGGTTGAATACAAAAACATGTGGTCCTTGAAGAACCATGTAGGAAATAAATACAAATTCAGAGTTAATTCTGAAAATGATGATGCCTCCCTTTTGTGGATATCTGATAAAGATATTAAGAGTCACTAGAATGTTAGAATTTTTTTCTAGTAGGTTTTTACAGTTTCTGGCTAAAGATTTATATTCCAGAAGGCACAAAATACTGTGCTATCATCTATTCTAAATAAACCTTAAAAAATCTTGAAAAGTTGTTGTTTGTTTCTTTTTCTGTTGGGGCAGTGTTGTTTTGGGTGCCGGGGTTGGGGTTTTTTTGGTCTTTTTTGTTGTTTGGGGGTGTGTGTTTGTTTGTTCAGTTTGTTTGCACTGATAACATTTCTATGCTTTGTAGAGCTTTGCAGTTTTTTTCCCCTATTGTCTTCTTACTTCCTGGCTTATTCTCTCTTGCCATTATTAACACAGTGCTTGTGCAATCACTTTTCACAAACACCTACTTATGACACTTCTTAACTTCTGGAGATGTTCCTGATTATTTTAAATTAATTTTCAAGTGAGGGAAGATGTCAACCATAATACTAAGTTTAATGTGCGTTTGACAATAGCACCTGTTGTAATTGCTGACAGTAGACTATAAGAATTTGTTGACAAATGTCAAAGCTTTGAAGTAATTACTTCAAATACTTTTTATTTCTCATCTTCACCAGAAGACATGATAAATTTCAACATCATGTATATATTTGGAACTATTCCTTTTCTTGTAGTTTACTGTCTTGAAATGATAGACCAGTCATTATTGTCCCAAAAATATTCAACTTAAAATATCATCATTTTTTTATTTCAAAATATTGAATTGTGGCATAAACCAATGGGATTTAT
This sequence comes from Colaptes auratus, assembly GCA_015227895.2. NCBI lineage: Eukaryota > Metazoa > Chordata > Aves > Piciformes > Picidae > Colaptes > Colaptes auratus. Next base: position 79,696,208 of record CM037631.1, on the reverse strand, counting down.
TTATGAAATAGATGCATAGCAGAAGCAAACATATAATCAAACCTGCCCATGTATTGGTCCATGTAAATTACCATGCAGCTTGGGAAAAAATAGAAAATATGTTGGACACTGGCAGCATCTCCCTGTGCAATAAAGATTTTGATGCCAGAATAGAAACTTGTTTGTATCACTATGTATTAATACTAGTGTGAGAGACTAAAGCTTGTCTCTCCTGGTATGGCTCAACAAAGATAAAATCACTTGCTGCTTGCCCAGACAATAGCTGATGTGCGTTGGGCAGAGCCACTGGAAGGACTCTTGGAAAGTGCAAAGATAACCTTGCTCACGGGACTGCAGCTGGCCTACAACAATGGTCCAAGGGCCCAGCTATCACGCCTTCAGGACAAGATCATTTCCAGCCATCAGATACCCCAGGAAAGGACAATGGATTCACCACCTGTTTCCTGATGTGTAAAGAGTGTGTGGGTAGGTAGATGGAGAAGGAGGAGGTGGAGGCCTCCCCACCTCCATCTAGACGGCTGCCCAAACTCACCTGAGTACACAGAAAGATTTCCTGGGGAACGATACCTGGACAAAGATGATTTCCCAGAACGATACCCTGGGGAACAACACCTGGACACTTGCCTGAGGACTAAAAAACTGTATAAAAGACTGGAGCAACTACTGGCTTGTTAGAGTAGAAAACAGAGAAGAAAATTGAAGAAGAAAACTGGAGAAGAAAAATGCAGCACCACACGCTGGAAAGATCACGGGCAACACAACGGATCCCGGACTCTGTAAACCCCTCTCTCGGTGCCCTAAGTTCCACCAGCTGCAACTCATGGAGCTGAAGAAGCTGTCCAGAGGACCACATCCCTTCTACAGCCAAAGCCTCAGCACCCTTCCTCTACAGACCCAACATCTCCTGCAGCACCGTTTACCTTTCCTCCACAGACTCAAACTGTCTTGGGGGTGGGTGAGGGGTGTGATAATATAATTCCTTTCCTCTTCTCTCTTCTCTCTCTATTTTCTCTCTCTCCACTTTATTTATGTCCATCCACTGTATTTATGTAATAAATAGTCTAGCTGTTGATATTTTGGCCTCGTTTGTGCCTCTAATTTCACAACACGGGAATATTCATTAAAAACCTGAATCTCTTTCCCTCTCCAGATCGAGACAACTAGTTAAAATCACTTGACAGGTGTCAGAACCTGCATTTTACTCTCTCAACGTGCATTATAAATTGTGCTAGCATGGTGATGATACAAAACAGACAGTAACTTCTGAAAACAAATAATACTATCGTTCTTCTCAAATCTTTTAGACATAGTTTAGTATTAACTACTGATACTCTACTATAGTATTTCCTTAGTTCATATACTGTAGATTACTTTCCTGAAGGCCAGGACCTGTCTTAGAGGATCTAGGAATAAACAGTAAAAAATGCCTACCAAACAAACAAATGAACAAAAAAACCAACCCCAAACCTCTCCTGAGCAGTGGAAAGCTGGACATGCTTAGTGATTATCCTGTTTTAATGAGTTATCTGATTAAATTTCAGCCTTTTGCTTAATACTATGAGAAACTGAGAAAACAAATGCAAAATCTAAATTCTTTGACTAATCCTGTTTTCTAGATTTGCTTTACTTTTATCTATCTGGCTATTATTGCATTGAATTCAGGCAGAAAAGAAAAACAAAACAGACTAGAACAATACAAAACAACAGCAAAAATACAGTCAAAACAACAAAAACACACACAGAGAAAAAAAGAAATCAAACCCAAAAACAACCAACCAAACCAAACAAAAAACCAAATCAACTAACCAACCAACAAAAAAGCCCCACCCCCACCCCAAACAAACAAACAAACAAACAAACATCAAAAAACCCACCACAATAAAACAGAAATACAGGCCAAAATTACAGCATTTTCAATGAAGAAAAAAAACAAACAAACCACTGCATTTTTAACTCTCCTTAAAGTGAACTGATTCTCCTACATACTAGGACAGAAAAGAAGTTCTAATTAAAGCAGCACTATTTTCAGTGCTCTAGCCACTTCAACAATGCTTTATTTTTTTCTTCTCTATGACAAACCCTTCCCAGAAAGACATACTATATTCTTGAAAAGTCATATAGCTCTTGAGTACCCTAGAGCTGCATAGCCCTAATATTGCCTACTAACCCCACCTTCTCCTTTTTCTGTCTCTCATAACCAACCCAGAATGCAGCATTAAGTTTTGTTATAGGGAGGACTCTTTATTCTATAGGATAGGGCCCTAATCAAGTAGTACATAATGTTGATTTTTCAATTCTTCAGCCAATTAGATGGCTGGGCCCAAAGAGTTTTGGTGAATGGAGTTAAATTCTGTTGGCAGGCCATCACATGTGGGGTTCCCCAAGGCTCAGTGCTTGGGTTGTTTCTCTTTAATATCTTTATCAATGATCTGGATGAGGGATTGAGTGCACTCTGAGTTTGCAAACAACACCAAGTTGGGAGGGAGTGTTGATGTGCTTGAAGGTAGGAAAGCTCTACAGAGTGGTCTGGTTGGATCATTGAGCTGAGGACACTTGCATGAGGTTCAACACCACTAAGTGACAAGTCCTTCTCTTGTGTGACAATAGCCACACATGACTTCCTGGTGGAAAAGGACATGGAAATGTTGGTCAACAAACAGCTTAACATGAGCCAGAGTGTGATGGCACCCTGGCCTGTATCAGGACTACAGAAGCAATTGTTCTGTACTCAGCACTGGTAAGCTGCAACTCGCATACTGTGTTCAGAAATATATTGAGATGTTGGAGGAGATCCAGAGAAGGGCAACAAAGCTGATAAAAGCTCTAGAGGACAAGATCTATGAGGAGTAGCTGAGACAACTGGGGCTGCTTAGCCAGGAGAGCAGGAGGTTGAGGGGAGACCATATTGCTCTCTGCAAGTACTTGAAAGGAGATTAGTGTGAAGTGGATGTTGGCCTATTCTCCCAAATAGCATGTGTCAGGACAAGAGGAAATAGCCTCAAGTTGCACCAGGGTAGGTTTAGGTTGGCCAGTGTGAAAAATGTCTTCACTCTAAGGGCTGTAGAGGACTAGCACAGGATGCCCAGGGAAGGGGTTGAGCCATCATCCCTGGAGTAATTTAAAAGATACATAGGCCTGTTGCTTAAGAATACTGTTTAGTGTTAGGTTAATGGTTTGACTTGATGATCTTTTCCAGCCTAAACAATTCCATGATTCTATGATTATATATTTCATCTTCTGTTCTGAGGGCATTAAAACAAACAAACAAACAAACAAACCACAAAAACAACAAAACACCAAAAGGGCAACAAGTTGACACACTTGCCTTTTTGGACTTTCAGATTCTAAACTTTTGTATTCTTTACTTATCGGTATCCAGGTTTCGTGTGGGCAAAAGAACTCTCTCTGTTCTTAAAGCTGGATTTTTTTTGATGGATGAAGCCTATCTCCTGAAATGTAGGAATCATGAACCCTTTGCCTCTAGTATATCAGACCCCACATTTCTAAACAAATGACCTGTATTCTAAGTTAAATTCATACAAAAGAGATCAATTACTCAGATATCTGAGGCTATAACAATAATTTAAAGAATTAAAATATACTTGGTATACATACCGTGTTGGAGTAAATACGAAGAATGCAGAAGCTCAAGTTTATCAATTCGTGGCAGCAAAACAAGTTCAAGTAATTAAGTTCTAGGTTTTTTTCTAAGCTATTCTGAAGTCCCAGTTCTTCCCCACTTACACTGTGAGTTTAAGGAACTGAAGTCATCCTTGTAAATTCTGGTTTTTACTGAATAAATTCAGGCTCAGAGGATTGCACTCATTTCATCATTGTTAATGTACTAGTGGCTTACAGCTGCCTGGAAGAGCCCTGATATAGAGAGAAATTGCCCTGAGAAGTTTGTGTGAGAACTAGTAGGTCCATTCTAGACTGTTTCTACTTACTTATAGTCCAGACAAGACTTGTGTTGCATCTAGATACTAAAAGCGTTATCGTTGGTTGTTGGGGTTTTTTTCTTTTTCGTTTGTTTTGGGTTTTTTGTATGTGTGCTTTTTTTGGTTAGTTTATTTTTGTATTCTGCAGCAATATAACACATTTATTCATCTGTTGAATTGCGATTTTGTAAAGCATTGCTTTCAGTGCGTTTGAAGGAATTTACATGCCTTGAAAGCAGGGTTTTTAATTGTTAGTGGTTTGCTTAGTATATCAGGTGATAGCAATTAATTCATTAGAAATACTCTGAGATTGGAAATAAACCATAGATATTCTTGATGCAAACAGTATTGACTTTCCTGGTATTAAATGAAAGATGGAAATTTGTGTCACTGTGCCATGGAAAGTATGCTTTTACTACATTTACATTTCTAAAACTAATGTACTTATCGTTCCAAGTATAAAATATATTAAGCTTGATTTCACTCATTGGAGAAAAGGCGCAAACTTTATGTCTGTGTCTCCAGTGATTACTGAGGAGATTTGCATAATTCACAGTACTAGGTCCATTGATATCAATGCTATTACATGAGCAAGATAAACAATTGTGGTTATGGCTTTTTCAAGCTTTGTCAAAGATGATTGCACTCAGCAAATATTTGAGGATTTTGAACCCCAAGAGATGTGATGTAACTTCAGCTGCATCTGTATATTCATTGGAATCAAATTAATGGAAATGCACTGATAAAAGGGAAGAATTTGCTCTTGATGGCAAAAGATGAACTTTTTTTTTGGGTGGGTGGGGAAATTCTGTTGACTGAGTCTGCACCTCATTCAAAAAGCAGAACATGAATGAGGAAAAAGGAAAATATATGACATAAATTAATTGAACATAAAGTCTGATGGATCTGGAGAGTTAAAAACAAGGATAATTTTGTGTGAAGATTTATTACAATTTCAGGCTGACTTTATTGAATATTTAGGAGTAATATTGCTACAGTTGTGATAATAGCAGGTAGCAGGGAAGAGACTGAATATGAGAAAATACATTCACAGATTAGAGGTATTATCTTCTCAACATTATCAAAAGAGCTGAAATTAAGAACTCGAAGTCATTTTAAAATGGATTGCAGGAGGTTGTAAGGCATACCAGTACAGCATAATCAACAGTTATGCACATGCACCAGGAAAGAGTGGAAACCCAAAACAGTAGGCCTTTTTAATCTCTAAAATCTCTGATTTTTCTAGCATAGTTACATAATTTAAATTATGTACAATTACATAATGTATAATTAAAATTATGTATAATTGTAAGTGCATGTGTGTAATTACAATTTTGCATAATTACATAATTATAATAACATTCATTTGTCTGAAGATCTAGCATCAGTTCAACTGCAATGAATTCTGTTTCTTTCTTGAGTAGAAGAAAAAAAAGAAACATCATGCAATAAGATATAAATCCAGACTAGCCACCCCCAACTGTACTCCAGAAGAAAATATTCCACCATAAGAACAGTGAGACATGGGAAGCAGTAGACAGATTTAAGCCTCACCTTGACAGGGTGCTAGGCCATCTCATTTCAACTCTACTATAACCTGGAGAGGTTGGATCAAATGAGCCTTGGGGTCTCTTCCAACCTGGCATTCTGAGAATTCATCATTTTGGTTTAAATATTTACTCAAGAATCTGAAAAATGTTGTAAGTAGCAGCTCTCCCATGACCCTTAAAGGAAAGAAAAGCTTCCACAATTGAGAAAAATTGAAATGTAATACATAATAAGTCTTTTACTATTGAGACACATGGAAAAATATAAATGATATTTCAAAAGTAGAGAGAGACAAAAGATTCAAAATTCTCTTTCAGCCATTCCCCTCTCCTCTCTCTATTTTTTTTTTTAATCCATAAACATACATTTTCAGGTTTGAAATACATATTAAAATACATAGACATGAATTTACAAAAGATGCCCTGCACATAGAAATTAGTTGCATTAGTAATTACTCTTAAAGCAATTACTCTGCTAGCTTGAAATGAAAAAGAAAAAAAACAACTATTCTGGTCCAGTTAAAACTTTGTATTCAATTATTATTTAACTGGCTGAAGTACTACTTTGCTAAAGAAAATTTATTTCAGGTTCAACTTAGTTTGATTCTGAAAAGTATATATATAATATCATCTAAAATTTCAAATCAAGTTCATCCTTAAATATCTTTTTTTTCACCTTATTTTGAGAGAAAATTCTAAGAAGTTGAAGATTTTGTCTAAAATACATAAAATCTAAAAGCTTGAGTTAAAAAACAAAACAAACAAAAAGCTCACTTCTTGATATGCTTTGAAGACAGTATTTTTATTTTCTGCATTAAATATTTTTTTAAGACTTTTTCTGAAATTAATTTTTTATTTTAAACAGCTGAAGATAAAATAGATAAAATCTGATTTGGGAGTGTTGCCTAATCACAGACACCTAATGTCATTTGACATAAGCTGTTTTATCCAGCACAACCACTTGGTGTGGGCAGATATTGCAAAGGACTTAGGAGACATTACTGCCTTTCTGCACTGGCTTCTGGAGGTCAGCCATCTCAAACAACATTAGGTACCATTTTTTAGGCAGGAATTATATTTCAGGAATTATATTTCCTGGGGTTTTTTTTCCCCTCTCTTTTTTTTCTTTTTTTTCTGGAACTGTATAAAACTTTGTCAACCATCTGCAGAAGATACCAAATCTCAGTATGTGACCAGGTGTAATTAAACTCTCATGTAAAATATAATCTCTGCAATAGTTTTGTATAATTTCCATGACACTTGCATTATTGGATTGACACAATTAAGTTGCTTACATTGTCAGATTTTTTATTCATTTTGTTGTACTTTTAACCTTAAAAAAAAAAAAAAACATATCAAATTTGTTATTTCATGCCAGACATTTTTTAATGAAATTTTTTTTTGTATGAAAGCTATAAAATCACGCTTAACACTCCCATGCAGTCTTTTGACTTTTTGCTACTCCAAGAAGGGATTCAAAGGAAACAAAGAAACAACCAGAGTTTACAAATGAAATTTTACAGTGTACCATAACGCATTCTTTAATGTACCGAAGCTACTTCACTCTTATAATGGCATTTTATTCTGTGTTTTGTTCCTTTCCATTAATTTGTTCTGAGAAGTCGCTGAAAACCAGACGTAACTTCACTTGTGTTAGAAATTAGTGCCACAGAATTTATCATCTTTTTCTTTCCACCTATGGAATACACAGAAGCAATTAGTCCCTTCGAAGCATATATGCACATATATATTAAGGTTTTGATATATAAACAAGAATATGAGCATCACTACTTTTTATTTTGATCTAATTTCTGACTGTATATGGATGTACTATTTTTCAATAAAGAGGAGAGGCAAGAAATTAAAAGAGACTATATTCTTAGATAAAACAAACAAGAGTCCACTTGTGTTTCTTCTCCACTGAATACTGACAGTAAGTTGGGCCTCTGACTCCTCCCCTTAATAGTTGTAGAGATTGTGGCAATATGTCTCTAATGTATTACAAAGTTATCTATCACCATCAAAGTCTGTCCATGGCAAAGAAGGATTTTTGAGAGACACTTGGTATTAGAAGATCAGTCTTTCTTCAGAGTTTGTGTATACAAGGAGGACAAAATTCAAATATATGAACTTGCTTATTCTAGACACTTAAGATCTACACTTTTAGGGATGGATAGACAGTTCTAGATTGTTTCAGACAGCCAACAGCTAAGACATATAAACAATCTATTGCTTCAACTCATTTGTTGACACTTTCGTTTAGGAGGAATTTCTACATAGGATGCAGGAAGGAAAATAGTATACTCACAAGGTAAAAATCTTCTCTCAGAAACTAGGATTACTCCAGGAATAAAATAAAATAAAATAATAAAAAAAAAAAAAACCAAACAACTAAAAAACCCCACCAGACACACACTAAAACAAAACAAAACCAAAAACACAACCAAAACCCAATCAAAACAAGAACCTGGGTAAGACTGAATTGAAATGTTGACTAACAAATTAATATTTTTTTAATTAAGATATTAGTTAATATTCCAGGACATAATTAGAAAGATATCTAAGTCTCAAACTAACAGAGTTTCAGACTGAATATGATCTGATATTTAAAGGTCTCAGAATATTAGTAAGTTATGCTCTGGACAGATAAACTCTTCCATGTGGGCAGTTCTGGAAGCAGGCGTTGTTTCACTACCAATCCTCCAATGGCAACCATCCCTTCTGACATTGTGGCAGTGTTATGTACAAAATCCCTTGTGAGCAAATATGAACTAGGTATTCATTGTTCAGTAAATTGCTAGGACTGGTAAAATGGCCATATGCATGTTTGAGATATGAAAAACAAGGTTTAGTTTTCTGATGATAGAGTTGTTGGGTTGCTTAATTTATTACATACCATCTGAGAGAATAAAAAACCAGCAGTCCTCTCCCTCCCATCTCTACATGCACAAAAGAGCAGCAGATCCTGCTCCCTGGCACAGTCTCTTGCTTATAGTTGCATACATACCTCTTTTTCTTACCTTTTAGAATAGAAACAGCAGTCTGACACTGCATGTACCATTGTCTTCTCATTTAATGTCACAAATATTGATTGCAAAAACTGTACCAATAAAAATTGAACTAAGTCTTAAGGTATGAGTACTTTCTAATCCTCTTCAATCAAAATGAGTAGTGTTAGCTACAGAGGTTCAAATGGGTGATCTATTTGAACTTGGCTAAATTTAACAGGTTAGAAAGTGTTTAAATGAGCAATTCTGTCAGCAGTAGTGGTGGTAGGAATTATTCAGTAAATGTGGTGGTTTTACCCCAGCCTACCCTACCAAGCCACTCTATCATTCCTTTTCCCCAGCTAGTAAGAGAAGTTGGTCAATATAAGCAGAGAGAGATCACTCAGCAGTCACTGTAAAGGACAAAACCAACTTACTCAGGGGAATCAATCTGATTCACTGCCAATCTAAAGTTAGAGTAAGATAATGAGGAATAAAAACAAATCTTAAAACACATTCTTCTCAACCCTTCCTTTTATGATGAGTTCAGTTTCAGTCTCTAATTCATAGTTTCATAGTTTCAGTTAGGGTTGGAAGGGACCACAAGGATCATCTAGTTCCAACCCCCCTGCCATGGGCAGGGACACTCTACCCTAGATCAGGCTGGACAGAGCCTCATCCAGCCTGGTCTAAAACACCTCAAGGGACGGGGCCTCAACCACCTCCCTCGACAACCCATTCCAGGGCCTCACCACCCTCACGGTGAAGAACTTCCTCCTCATATCCAGCCTGAATCTCCCCACCTCCAGCTTCATTCCATTCCCCCTAGTCCTATCACTACCTGATAGCCTGAAAAGTCCCTCCCCAGCCTTCTTGTAGGCCCCCTTCAGATACTGGAAGGCCACAATGAGGTCACCTGGGAGCCTTCTCTTCTCTAGACTGAACAGCCCCAACTCCCTCAGTCTGTCCTCATAGGAGAGGTGCTCCAGCCCTCTGATCATCCTCATGGCCCTTCTCTGGACACCTTCCTGCACCTCCAGATCCCTCTTGTAATAGGGGCTCCAGAACTGGACGCAATACTCCAGGTGGGGTCTCACCAGAGCTGAGTAGAGGGGGAGAATCACCTCCCTTGACCTGCTGGCCACACTTCTCCTGATGCAGCCCAGGATCTGATTGGCTTTCCGGGCTGCAAGTGCACACTGAGAGCTCATGTTGAGCTTCTCGTCCACCAGCACCCCCAAGTCTCTCTCCTCTGGGCTGCTCCCCAGCCAGTCACTGCCCAGTTCCAATTCCTTACCATCTCATGCAGAGTGGCATAGGACAGTGGGGAATGGGGACTGTAGTCAGTTCATCACATAATGTCCCTGTTGCTCCTTCCTCCTCACACTCTTCCCCTGCTCCAGCATAGGGTCCCACTCAAAAGAGACAGTTCTCCATGGACTTCCCCAATGCAGATCATTATCGTGGGTTACAGTTCATAAACTGCTCCACCACAGGTCCATTCCATGGAGCATAGTCCTTCAGGAACAATCTGTTCTAGTGTGGTTCCTCAACAGTGCCTCAAGTCCTGCCAGCTCCTGCGCGGGCTCCTCTCTATATGGACCACAGGTCTTGCCAAGACTCTGCTCCAGTGTGCTTCACAGGGTGCAGGGGTGCAACCTGCTTCACCATAGACTTCTTCATAGGCTGTAGTGGAATCTCTGCCCTGGCATCTAGAGCACATTCTCCTTCTCCTTCTTCACTGACCTTGGTGTCTGCTATTTTTTTCCTAACACATGTTTCTCACTCTTCTCTGCCACTGGTGTTGCACAGCATTTTTTACCCCTTTTTAATTATGTTATCACAGATATGTTACCACTGTAACTGACTGTTTCAGCTTACGCAGTGGTGGGTTTGTCTTAGCATTGGCAGCTGCTGACATCATCTTACAGAAGCCACCCCTGTGGCTCCGCTCACTACCAAAACTTTGTCATGTAAAGCAAATGCAGTTTAAAAAATGATAGAATATTGATTATTTCTTTGCCACTACTTTATTTCTAATGCAAAAGGCTGACTCTCATTTGATCATACCTGAACTGGTAATTTATACTAGCCCACTGTTAACTGTAAACTCTTTCCAAAGTCTATCCCAAATACCCAGTGGCCAAGTCCAATGAGTACAAGCCACTGTTCCTTCTCATTTAATAATTCATGGGCTGTTTCAATAATTGCACATGTTGAGCATCAGTTACTTCATGTACTTGTAAACTAGCTAATTATATTCTGTGTATGCTGAGCACACACTTGGTGTCAATCAGTAACAGCATTTTATATAAAATCCCTCTTATATGTCTTATATTGTTAGTTTGAATCTTTTCTGTTTAGTTTTAAAATATCAGAGCTGTCTTACGTAGGCTCAGTTAGTTTTGATTAACTTCATGCATCCCTCTCATTTAGTGTGTTATTTAGTTACTGGTAGCTCATAGAAATGTCTATGTTTTTTGCATCAGTTATCTGATTTGCAATTTTTTAAAGTGTATTTTTGAAGTGTGAGCAGGATAAATGTAAGATTCTAGCTCTGTTGGATTCAGAACTTAATATGTTTCATTCATAATGCAGCAGAGTTCCAGTCAAAAGGTTCACAAGTAGTTTCAAGAGTAAAAAGTTCTCATAGCCTTGTGACTTAATCAGATCAATATGAAGAACAATGAAATATAAACAAGAGAAGGACACCCTTTCTCACAGGTATATGATTAGTACAGTGGAACTGCAGAAAGTGAGGAGAATATTAAAAGTTAATAATATCATGAAAAAAATGAAAGAAGAGAGAAAAAAATGGAAGAGTTGGGGAAAAAAGGGAAATATTGTATCCTAGAACTTTGTTGCAATGGATAAGTGCATTTAATATTTGAGGTCTTTTGTTTATTCTGTGTATAAAAGGATTAAAATGCTATCATTTTAATAACAGGTGAAAGATAATTAAAAAAAAAATCCACTTTAGACCTCTCATTCAACTTTTTTTCCATCTGTCTTCATGCTAAAATGAGAAATCAGAATCTTAATAGGGATTTCAAATAACAAAAATTCAAATTATAAACACTTCTTTTAATTTTTACTAAAATTGTGATTGCAAGAGCATTAAAATGCATTGAAGGATTACTGGTTTCATGCATTTTTTCCTAACCTGAGCTCACATTGGCCAGCTGGCAGATGTCCACTCAAATGATCTCCCACACTCCTTTCCTCAATGTGGGAGAAAATAAAGGGGGGAAAAAAAGTTTGTAGGCTGCAGTAAACACAGGGAGTTTGCTTATATATTGCAGTCATTGGTAAAAGAGACTTAACTTGGAGAAAAATACTTTAAATAATGATCATTTGAAAAAAACAGTTGAATGGTGACAGACAAAACCAAAACCAACCCAACCATATTCCCCACCAAATTCTCCCCAACATAATTTTTCCATTTCTGACATTTCCACCTCATTCTCATCCTGGAGCACATCCTCTGCTTCCTTCTTCTCTCACACTGCTGACTGCAGGGCTGCTGCTTGCACTGACTGTCTGGGCTGAGAGGCTCAGCCATGCCCTGTGGCTAGTCCCTTGTAGCTAGATGTCTGGAACTGTCTGCATCCAGCACAGGGTGTCCCTGGCCATTCCCCATAGAATTGACCTTGCAGCCCTTCCACTAACAAAACCTTGATACTCTTCATATATATAAGTTTATGTGACTAAATGTCTGGAAGATGAAGACAGTATGGGTTTACTTAAACATACAAACACAGTAGAGTAATACAGACCATTATTCCTTTTCATCAAATACATCTCAAAGATGTAGAGCAGTCAGTTTTCACATCATTACAGAAACATGCATAACCAAGAAAACATTTCAATAACAAAAGATATTAGTTAACTTACAAGGAGCACTTATCACACAGTTCAGGGAGATGAGATTATTTGGTTAATTTATGAACTATAGAGTATCTTTGCACAAGATGGAGGATCCTAGCAAAGGGTAATATAAATAGAATAGAATGGAATTAACCAGGTTGGAAAAGACCTTCGAGACATCAAATCCAACCTATCACACAACACTATCTAATCAACTAAACCATGGCAACAAGTGCCTCATCCAGTCCCCTCTTAAACACCTCCAGTGATGGTGAATCCACCACCTCCCTGGGCAGCCCATTGCAATGGATAATCACTCTTTCTGTGAAGAACTTCTTCCTAACATCCAGCCTAAATCTCCCCTGGTGCAGCTTGAGACTGTGTCTTCTTGTTCTGGTTGCCTGGGTGAAGAGACTGACCCCCATCCGGCTACAACCTTCCTTCAGGTAGTTTTAGACAGCAATAAGGTGTCCCCTGAGCCTCCTCTTCTCCAGGCTAAGCAACCCCAGCTCCCTCAGCCTCTCCTCATAGGGCTTGTGCTCCAAACCCCTCACCAGCTTTGTTGCCCTTCTCTGGACACATTCCAGCAATTCAACATATTTCCGAAACTCAGGGGCCCAGGACTGGACACAGTACTCAAGGTGTGGCCTAATCAGTGCTGAATACAGAGGCACAATGTCTTCCCTGCTCCTGCTGGTCACACTATTTCTGATCCAGGCCAGGATGCCATTGGCCTTCTTGGCCACCTGGGCACACAGAAATAAAAGCAAAAATCTAAAAGATTTTATTTTTCTGATCAGATAGTCAGATAAATGATGATTTTTCAAGTGGAACTGGGTCAACATTATTATTTGGATAGATCTGAGTTTCAGATATAGGTAAGTCAAACATTTAAGATACCACTATGATCATTGTGAGCTATTAAGTTGCCCTACATTACATTCCCAAATGTAGTTACCTGTGGCAGAAGCTTGTTCTTCAAATATAGTTTCCTAAGGCCTTTTTAGATGTCCTAATTTACTCTATCTGGCCACTAGCTGCTGCTCTGGAAGATCATAGGTAAACTGGATTCTCTGTCACATCTGCTAGTACCATGTGAATGCATTGAATAATCTAAGCTGTTTCAAAAAATAATATTCAGTATATGAACTTAGACAATTGAATCACACATTTGAACATGTATTTTCATTCTGTACAGTGTCTGATAGGTTTAATGGAAATGTCATCTAAATGTGTTGGTGACCAAAACAAGAGGTCATACTTGAATTCTGGTCAAAGCTCTGCTATAGCTTACCGTAAATCCTCTATTTTTTTCTTTGTTTTTCTTTTAGAAGAAGAAAGTGTGGTGAAGGCACATTCTGCCTATCTGGTCCCTGCATGTGGACCAGTTTCCCCTCCTTCAGGAGGAGGACAAAAGCCAAGGCATTAGCCAGGCCAGCACGCACTGAGCGTATGCAGTGCGTGTGCAAACACCAAGTATGGGCATATTTCCAGCTTCACGCTTTCTATAGGCTGAAGCCAGTTGCCTATGAGAGTGCCCATTGGTCAGACCCAGCCTCGAGGAATCTATAAGTATTACCCCTGGTGGTAAACAACTTGCCCCCTCGTTCACTTGTCTCTGTACTCGCTCGAGAGAGGAGCTCTCGAGCCACAGCCTCTGCCATTGAGCTTATTGTTATTAGCTTCTGTCACACATGCACGCATACTGAAGCCTCTGCATCGTGAGAAGCACTCTGATCGTGAAGATCACCCCAGAGGGAGGACCTTCGCTGAGCCCGAGAAGCCAGCGTCGTTACAGCCAGTCGTACCGACCGGGAAAGCCCACCGTGCTACCGGAGGACTGGACCAGCCCCCCAGGGTAAGATCTGCCCAGTTGTCGGGGAGAAGGGACTTTAGTACTAGAGACTAAGTCCACATATACCTAGCCCCGCCATAGCGGGAGGAGAGCCGCCACGTGTGCCGCTCCAAGCCCTGCAACCGCAGGGAAGACTAGAGCACTGTTCGTGCTTATACTGCACCGAGACCGGGACCACCCCGATCGTCCCGCTGTGCCTTTAAGGCCAGTAACTGAGAAGTCGCAGCTCAGCGCAGCCGCATTCTCTCTCCGAGGCTGTTTACCTCAGCCCCGAGACCCGTCGCCACGAGGCCGACCCCATAGTCCGACCGGGAACCTCTGAACCCGCCTACCGGCAACCGTCGCCCCGCCCTGCCGTGCGAGCCGACTCCCAGGACCGACCGAGTCCTAAAGGGAACCTGCCTCCAAGCCAAGCCCAGGTTCCAGCATTCCTTCTCCACTGCTGAGGAGAGAGGAGATAATACCCAACACCACCGTTTCAAGTCTACTAGGAATCAGTCCAGCGGCAGTCGTCAGCCGGACCCCCACCTTGCTACAAACAACAGCTACAGAGTACCTTTCACGTGCTTGCCACCCGCGTTCCGCCGAGTCGCCAACTAGTGGCCAAGCGGCGGAACTGCACTCTTCATTATATAAACATACAAATAGTTTGTAGATAGTTTAATTAAGTTCTGATCATAACACTAAGCCATTTATGGAATGTATTTCACGAACGTGCACTAGAACATGTATATAAGTTGTTGATTCATCGGTTATTAATAATTTGATAATTAATAAAATTAATATTTTCATAATTCATATTTCATATTCAATAAATTTAATAACCTCTTCACAACAGAATGGCGCAGCGAGCAGGGTGCACAGCTGTGAAATATTTCCATAATTTGGGATACAAAATTACAGCCCCAGACTTGGAGTGGGCAAAATCAAATTGTAAAAATATCGATGGCATTTTCGCAAAGCTAAGCGAACCCAGCAGCGAACACGCTGTCCTGATGGCATCTTGTATTATACAGATGCAAGAGGAAATTAACTTTTTTGATCAAAAGGTTTCCCAATTGGAAAGGGAACTAGCAAAGTCAGAGGCACAAAGTCAGAGACTTCATGATTTATTTGAGCTGCATATAAAAGAGACCATGTCTGTCTTTAAGTCTCAATGGCAATCACATGCTACCCATGAAGTAGCCAGGGCACATGATCCACGAGAGCCAGGCTCTCCTATTCTGCCTGTTCCAGCTGACAAGCAGAAGCCAGCTGACTTTGATTCAGCAGCTGCCCAGTGTCAGCACATGAGCAATGTTAGCCCACCCACATCAGACAGGTCAGCAGCTACAGTACCGGTGCAGCAAGCCAAGCCAGGCTCCACATCACCGGGTGATAACAAGGAAGCTACCAGCTTCAACCAGCAACGAATCCCCAAGAAGAAGGTGAGATTCAACTTAGCATCGCTGGATGACTCCCAGGCCAGCAGAGGACCAAGCTTCCCACAGCATGGCAGACCAAGAGGTAACCAGGGAAATAGAAGATCCTGCAATAAGGTAGCCAAGCTGACTCAACAACAGCTTGTACAGCATCCCAGCAAGAGAGCTTACTGTGATCCCAGAGACACACAGAGCACCACATCAGACTCAGATTCTGGATGTGAGTCTAGCTCACAGCATTACCGCAAACTGCGGAAGAGCCAAGCTGCCACAGAGGCCAGTAAGGCTAAACCCCGCAGCATCCTGAAAGCAAAGCTCCAGGAAAAGACCTCCGAAAGGGAGAGTTCCAGAAGGGACCACAGACCCAGCAAGGAGGGACACCAGCAAAAGGTATATACTGCCAGCCATAAAGCGACATCGCATGGCCAGGGAAGGGAAGAGCAACGCTCTCAAGCATCTCCTTCCACCAACCCAGGCAGACACAAACACTGCACTGGAAGACAACGCTCACGAGGTTCCTGCAGCCCCAGTAGAGGGAAAGGAAACACACAGAGTGACAGGGAATGCTCTAATTCACGAGATCCTCCTGACTCAGACCCATGGTATGAGCTACTCCTCGACATGGATTGGACCGAGGAAGCTGCATTGGCTATGAAACCAAAGACAAGGAGGGAAGTAGTGAAAATTGTAATCTCTGCCCTGATGAAAGCAACAGAGGAAAGGTATTGTTCCTCATCTCAATACTGAGAAAGTCCTGTCATAATGACAGAGCCCATCCTATCAAGGGGGTGGGAAATTGACAAACCCTGCAGACACTTTGATGGCTTCAGTGTCATATGGGAGTCAAACCCCATCACTCAGTCAAGGGGGTGGTGGGAGATAATCAAAAGTACCAATATTGGTTTTGGAGCAAACATTTGTTCCACACTGCTAAGGCAGCATTCTCTGTTAAGAGTACAGTTTAAAGTTTGTATACTGTTCATATAGTGCTAAGGTATTGTAAGTCACTATGTTTGAACATGTAATCTATCAAGCAGGTATGAGATAGCTTAACCTGTATGTGATAAACCTTGTTGAGGGTAATTCATACTCGAGGCTTATATATGCCCATGGGCAAGGGGGTGGTAATGTGGTGAAGGCACATTCTGCCTATCTGGTCCCTGCATGTGGACCAGTTTCCCCTCCTTCAGGAGGAGGACAAAAGCCAAGGCATTAGCCAGGCCAGCACGCACTGAGCGTATGCAGTGCGTGTGCAAACACCAAGTATGGGCATATTTCCAGCTTCACGCTTTCTATAGGCTGAAGCCAGTTGCCTATGAGAGTGCCCATTGGTCAGACCCAGCCTCGAGGAATCTATAAGTATTACCCCTGGTGGTAAACAACTTGCCCCCTCGTTCACTTGTCTCTGTACTCGCTCGAGAGAGGAGCTCTCGAGCCACAGCCTCTGCCATTGAGCTTATTGTTATTAGCTTCTGTCACACATGCACGCATACTGAAGCCTCTGCATCGTGAGAAGCACTCTGATCGTGAAGATCACCCCAGAGGGAGGACCTTCGCTGAGCCCGAGAAGCCAGCGTCGTTACAGCCAGTCGTACCGACCGGGAAAGCCCACCGTGCTACCGGAGGACTGGACCAGCCCCCCAGGGTAAGATCTGCCCAGTTGTCGGGGAGAAGGGACTTTAGTACTAGAGACTAAGTCCACATATACCTAGCCCCGCCATAGCGGGAGGAGAGCCGCCACGTGTGCCGCTCCAAGCCCTGCAACCGCAGGGAAGACTAGAGCACTGTTCGTGCTTATACTGCACCGAGACCGGGACCACCCCGATCGTCCCGCTGTGCCTTTAAGGCCAGTAACTGAGAAGTCGCAGCTCAGCGCAGCCGCATTCTCTCTCCGAGGCTGTTTACCTCAGCCCCGAGACCCGTCGCCACGAGGCCGACCCCATAGTCCGACCGGGAACCTCTGAACCCGCCTACCGGCAACCGTCGCCCCGCCCTGCCGTGCGAGCCGACTCCCAGGACCGACCGAGTCCTAAAGGGAACCTGCCTCCAAGCCAAGCCCAGGTTCCAGCATTCCTTCTCCACTGCTGAGGAGAGAGGAGATAATACCCAACACCACCGTTTCAAGTCTACTAGGAATCAGTCCAGCGGCAGTCGTCAGCCGGACCCCCACCTTGCTACAAACAACAGCTACAGAGTACCTTTCACGTGCTTGCCACCCGCGTTCCGCCGAGTCGCCAACTAGTGGCCAAGCGGCGGAACTGCACTCTTCATTATATAAACATACAAATAGTTTGTAGATAGTTTAATTAAGTTCTGATCATAACACTAAGCCATTTATGGAATGTATTTCACGAACGTGCACTAGAACATGTATATAAGTTGTTGATTCATCGGTTATTAATAATTTGATAATTAATAAAATTAATATTTTCATAATTCATATTTCATATTCAATAAATTTAATAACCTCTTCACAACAGAAAGTGAGACTCAACCTTCCTCTATAAAGCACTTTCAGATCTTCAGATAAAAAATGTTCCTTAAGAACTTGCAGCCAGAAAGCCAATAAGATCCTGGGCTGCATCAAGAGAAGTGTGGCCAGCAGGTCAAGAGAGGTGATTCTCCCCCTCTACTCAGCTCTGGGGAGACCCCACCTGGGGTACTGCCTCCAGTTCTGGAGCCCCTATTACAAGAGGGATCTGGAGGTGCTGGAGCGTGTCCAGAGAAGGGCCACGAGGATGATCAGAGGGCTGGAGCACCTCTCCTATGAGGACAGACTGAGGGAGTTGGGGCTGTTCAGTCTGGAGAAGAGAAGGCTCCCAGGTGACCTCATTGTGGCCTTCCAGTATCTGAAGGGGGCCTACAAGAAGGCTGGGGAGGGACTTTTCAGACTATCAGGGAGTGATAGGACTAGAGGGAATGGGATGAAGCTGGAGGTGGGGAGATTCAGGCTAGATGTGAGGGGGAAGTTCTTCACCGTGAGGGTGGTGAAGGCCTGGAATGGGTTGTCCAGGGAGGTGGTTGAGGCCCCGTCCCTTGAGGTGTTTTAGACCAGGCTGGATGAGGCTCTGTCCAGCCTGATCTAGGGTAGAGTGTCCCTGCCCATGGCAGGGGGGTTGGAACTAGATGATCCTTGTGGTCCCTTCCAACCCTAACTGAAACTATGAAACTATGAAACTATGAAACTATGAAACTATTGATATTACTCATTGCTGCCCTAGGGGTGCCAGTTAACTGATTAATTCTACTATTACCAATGCTGTTGCCAGTTAAAGTCGCTGATAATGTTTTTGATATGAGTGTTATTTAAAAATAAAAATAAAATGCACACTGCTTATTATATGGTTTGTATGAATAAATCAATGTTGTTCTAAAGTGATCAAGTCTCTCAGATATGTGAATAAGACTATTAGAAATAGGATTATATTACAGTCTGAAAATAAGTGTTTATTTATTAAAAGCTTTCATATGGGTGAACATTTTCTCCAAGGAGCTACAAAATGATTAACCATCAGGGTTTCCATGGAGCTATCATCAAGCTGCTATTGTATCATTTCTGTCTCAGGCTGGAGATATTTATACTCAGTAGTCTGAAGCAACATGAGAACTGAAAAAGAAACACACATTTTGATACTTAGAATAAAGGCATGCCTGTGAAAACACACAAACACACAGAGACACAGATATTTTCAAAAAGTGGTGATTACCTTTTCCTCCTAACTGAATAAACTAGGTATTTGAGATCCAAAACTGAAGGAACAAGTACACTATCAAACAAGGTTTGCTTACAGCAGAGAATCAGCATACAATTAATAAGTTTACTACATCTCTCAGGGATATTTTTCTTACTTCTATGCACAAACATGTTTCATGGAAGCAGCCAAGTTATCGTTTTGCTGTCATTCAATCTACATTTCTATACATACTGGCTAGTGAAAAAATGTGTGCTGCTAAAAAGAAATCTGGTAATGTGCCCTGCATGTGTTTCAAAATACATCAGAAGGACAGAATAAATGACTTTATATATATATATACCCCTTCATTGCTGTATTTATTTATTTAGGTTTTGTGAGTTAAAAGATGGGAAATATATTCCCATGCATGCTTTGTGAAATAAGAATCAAAACTAAATTGTACAGAAACTATTTATCTGTGTAAAAAGTTCTTTCCCCCCCCCTTCATTAAAAAAAAAAGGTGTAATAAAAAAGATCTCATCATGCTCTTTAATATCTCACAGAATTCCATTACTTAGGCTTTCTGCCTTCATTCTTTTGTCTTTATAACCAATTAGTTCTTTATTTAATTGTAGCCTTTTTAGTATACATTTCAAAGGTTGGGTTTTTTTCTTCCCTATCTTCAAATGCTAAAAGCTTTTCTAAGGTAAATCCTATTAGTTCAACATTGCTATGGTAGTGAAAAGCATAATAAGTCTTTAATTACAGATGTCTCCATTGTATAATTTACATATATTTTTAATTTCTTGTGCATTTCCTTTTTAATGCCATTTTGCTGTTCTGTTCTGGGTGCTAATTTTACTCCTCTGAGAAATCATTAAGAAATATTAGACTAATTTAATAAGATGGATTTCAATTGTAAAGAAGATTTATTTTTCATGGTACTTATAGAAAAGACTTTCTATTTGTTTGCTAGACTATGTTGTGCATCTTATCCTAGTGTGTTAAATCCAGATGATGCTATTTTAGTTGTGTTTAACTAAAGGTTTCTTTTTAAAAAAAATAAACTTAATTTTTAAGGAAATTACCAAAACTAACAAATATACTCTGAGGGTATTTGGTTTAGTAAGTATATAAACCTACTTCTGAATGTGAATACTGGAGGAATTTCAGCCCTTTTGTGTTCAGTACTGAAGTTAAGTATAACTCATTAAGTCTAAGCCTTCTAGTACCTAACAAAGCAGTCAACAAAATTGGTTTTCTTGTTGCCTATTTTGCAGGTGGTTACTGGTAACACTGTGTGTAAATAATATATATGTATGAAGCTTTCAGTACTCTTCTAGAAAGATAATGAACCATAGAATCACAGAAAACATCTGGTTGGAAAAGACCATAAAGAATATCCAGTCCAACCCTTGATCCAGCACTGAAGATTCAACGCGAAACTATGTCCCTAAGTGCCAGGTCAACAAGCCGGTTAAACACCTCCAGGGATGGTGACCCCACCACTGCCCTGGGCAGACCGTTCTAATATTTGATAACCCTCTCTGTGAAGAAGTATTTCCTAGCATCCAGCCTGAACCTCCCCTGTCAGAGCTTGATACCTTTTTCTCTAGTTCTGTCACTTGCTACCAAGGATAAGAGGCTACCCCCCTCCTTGTTTCAAACTCCCTTCAGGTAGTCGTAAAGAGGAAAATTATTATATGGAATGCAAAGTCAACTGAATTCACTGAATTCACATTTTAAGCATGAAAGTAAAATTTTATGCATTGTTTCTTCACAAAATATCAAAGCAAAATCTACAAACTGCACTGTACTAAATGGGTCCTCCTCAATCTGCCACCATATATGTAAATCTTTGTTGTAAAGTAATGCAAGAAGAATGTTCTGTGCAGCCATAAGGACCTAGCAACAAGCAAATCAATTTCAGAAATCTGTTCTTACATCTCAGGAGACATTTTCTAAAAAGTAAAAGTTTCTAGGAGCAAAAGGAAAAGAAAACAAAAAAAAAAGGAAAAAAAGAATGAAAGAAAAGCCAATTTCAGTATTGATGTAATTGAATGTCATGCAAAGAATAACTACACTAGAGATATTTAAAACAAGTAAGAAAGTATGTGTATGCTTCTAATCAGGAATTATGGTAGTTGAACAATTTTAACTTCAAGAATTATACCTAGCTTTCTATCATCAACTTGACAAGTGCTCATACTAAATAAGTTATTAGCAGAGTTTTTGCAAGCTTTCTCTTTGAAATTAAATGCAATGTCCTTGAGATCTCCTCTTTATACAGGATGAATTCCCAGTAGAACTTCAGCAAACATTAGTCGAATTTTGAATCAATTCAGAGTCAATTGCTTTGCTTATAAAACATGAAGAGAGCAGCTTGCATATACATTTAATAGAAAGTCATGCAACTAATTGAAGGAGAAATAGGTTGGTGGAAATATATCTGTACAATCTGCTCCAGAAGCAAAGCTCTTGTTAAATTATTTACTTGTTTACAAAATGAAAACAAAAGATCCAGGACAGAAATTTGTTTGAGAAATCTTAATTTGATCATTCAGTTTGTATACATTCTGATACCATCTTTACTTTCATGAACCTTTCTCTTTTCACCCATGACATAGTCAATGTTCCCTTAACAAGCAGCTTCTCAATTCTTTTGATTTCCCAATAGCCAATGCATGGCTGCAGACCTTTTTACCTTATGCTACTCTAGGGCTGTTCTAAATTCAAAATTATTGTTTCACATAGTTCCTCTTTACATAGGAATACTCCATTAATTAAGCACCTTATATTGTGACTAAATCACTGTGAAAGTGGTTTCATTACCTTGATTTTACAGCAGCATCCAACAGTATTATCTTTCCTGGATTGAGCTTGGATGAGTATTTTCACTATAAAGTTCCTTAAGGATTTTTACTTTGAACCTAAATTCAGTTCAGTGTAGGCATAGAATAAATTGTATGTACACAAATAAGTCAAAAGAGTACATCATTTGGAGGACTGTACTAGGTGATCTCAACAGATTCCTTCAAATCAAACAATGTTGCTGTATGGCAGCTAAGAATATCTACACAGTAAAGATTTTGGTGGAAAGGAGGCCTTAACTTTACAATTTGAAACAACTACAGTACAGCTGAAATCTGAAATTATGATATAAAACTTCAACTTGATTACTTTATCTGTTTTTCATATCTGTACCTAAAAGCACAGTGTTTATAAAGGATGATCTTGTTTCTGTAGGAACATTGTTCACATAAATTCATTACCTATGCCCTGTGTTACAGAGTCCTTAGGAATGCTGGGCAAAGATGTTCAGATTCAGTAGTGTAGGGGATGCTTTCTAAATTAAAAGGAACACAAATGCATATGATAATAAAACAACTAGAAATACACACATGACACAGAAGCTATGAATTTATTAAAGCACTTCAAGCTTGTAAAAGCTTTTCTGTGCTGCTGTACATATAAATGTCAAAACTACAAAATGAAAATGGCCATTAGTGGAGCTTTGCATCAGGGGTTTTACCTTTAATATTAATGCAAGAGCAAAGCAGAGCTGCTTTTCATAACAAAATGTTTTAAAATTGCTATTTTACTAACAGAAAACAAGGTGATTGTATGAGTGTATACAGGGCATCTTCATCTTACTGCCTCATAGCAGCAATGCACAATGGAGATCCAACAGCTGTTTATTGCCCATTGTATTTAGGACTTCATAGAAAGTTTGATAATTTTTATTTTGTTGAGTAGGGAATTAGTTTCACTAAGAATAAAAACAGCTACTAAAATAGATTTTTTCCATTGATGAGGATACACTATGTAAAGCAGAAGAGTATTTACATGGTAAACTTAAGAAAGAAACTATATTATTCTTGTTTTCTTATACACAAGAGAATATAATGAATTATGGTCTCTCTATATGATAGGAACTTATCTTAGAGAATATAAAGTATAGAAAGCCTTTTGCATGAATATTTGCTAGAACAGATTATCCTTCTCAAAGGAATTCTACATTTCTTTGGACCTACTCAATGTAGAATTTAATACAGAGCATAATTCAGAACAGGAATACTTTCCTGCAGTAGCAGTATTAAACTGCTATTAATTTTTGTTTGTTTGTTTTTGTGACAAAAATTTCAGAAAAGACAAAAAATGTTACCTAGTGCAATGGAAATATATGATGCATCAAGCAGTGGAGCAGGTTGGCTAGAGGTATTGTGCAGTCTTCATCCTCAGAGGTTTTTAAGATCCAACTCAAAGAAATCTGAGCTATCTCATCTAATTTTACAGATGATATGGTTTATAGCCAGAGGTTGGACTAAAGACTAAGATCCTTGAATTATGCAATAATTTTATGGTCCCACAAAATCCTTGCTGTGTGGTAAACCCTTCTCCACCAACTTGGCACATAAGCACAGTTTTGGAGAGAGTCTGAAATAATATTTTTAAGTGAAGTATAAGAACAGAAATATCTAAATATACTCTCCTGTACTGTAGCTCTCTGTGATAAACACAGCAGTATATGATAGAATTCAGATAATACAGAAAAGGTATTTTGGAGGGAAAATCCTTACCTGATATGCATCAATAAAAATCCAGTAGTTTTCACCTGATAATATCAGATTAGTTTGGTTCCACTACACTGAATTTTATATAATATTCTGTCACAAGATACTAAAACCAAAAAACCATGGGGATCCAATCAACTTTTAATTTCATAAAAGAGGTCTGTGGTCTTTACAGCAATTACTGCTCCAAACACAATGTCATAGCAGTTCAATGATTTAGAAACCAATGTAATTCAAGAACTTTGAGTGACTGAACCACTTTAAGTGCTTTGTTGATTTATTTTTCAAGTTTATTCTGCTGGATTGTCACAAAATACCATCACAGACTGAATGTCCTAAAAAGTTAATAGCTAGGGAAACTGCAAAGTCATACAATATTGCTGTCTGAGGTGGAAAAGAAGGCAAGTATATAAGATAAAAGATCACTCTTAAAGGAAAGTTCTCTTACACATTCACCTGACTTACTTTTTATTTATTTATTTATTTATTAAATAAATGCTAGCTCCTAAGGCTGTATTTCTTCGATATGTATTACCTAACCCTTGGTGATTTATAGTCATGGTATTTCTGATAGCATGTTGTTTTCACAAATAAAAGGAACTTCTCTGACCTGCATCATTATGTTAATGTCTTATGTAGCAAAAACAGAGGACTGTGAGTTCTGTAAATTATAAATATATTAATTAGGATATAATTAGTATTAATTTGCCTCCATTCCAAATGGAGGACTGCACTTAGGCTTATTAGGGTAACTAACAGAACATGAACACTCTGTAACAGTGTGAATGCATAGTTAAACATGACATAAACGTTTTGCAAAACTACATGACCAATATAACTACAAATGGGACAAAGATTAGTACAATCGCATGTAAGGTGAATGCAAAATATATGTGAACAGTGACCCATGCAACAATTTCCATGATAAAGAACAAAGTAACAAATAAACACAAGGACTGGGAAAAAAAGAAAAAAAAAAAGGGCATCTTGCAGAGCACACCATAAAAATGACTGGCAAGACTGAAAACAAGATTCAGCAGCAGCAGCAGCAGCAGGTGATGAGTGGAATATGAGAGGAGCATAAGACTCCTTGTGCACAAGCAGAGAAAACTTTCAAAGAGGTCACCTTCTTAAGTCCTCAATGTTTAACATCGCCTCTGCTGCAATATGTATTCATAATTAGTTCATAATATGTGTCAAAACCAGAGACAATTTTATGTGCAGTGATAAACAATGATAATGATTAAGAATTAGCCATTAACAAAAAATGTCTGGTTAATGAATAAATAGTGGTTTTGCTTTTAAACCTTTTGCTGTGCTTTCCTTGTTTGTTTTGTTGTCGTTTGTATGTTGGTTTGTTGTTTTTTTTTTTTTTAATGGGCTAAATTTAGTCTTATTAACACTCTAAACAGAGGTATCTGTTTCCAAGCTGAGATGAGTACATATATATAAACATATTCTGCTACAATGCATGTCACTTTACACAAGAAATCTACTTTTTATTACTGTCTAGTATTTACTGAAATATAACAAAATATAGCTACGGATTTTGCACCACATAACAGTAGGAAATGAAGATAATGTTAAACAGATTAGATTATAAGACAGTTGCAGTTACAACTACACAAAGAGAAACAAATGTCCAGGCAGGCCAGGGTAAATTCAGATAAAAAAAATCCCAACAAGTCCTTGTCCTGAGGCCTTGCAGAGTGATACACAAAACTGCATCCTTTTACTAGCAATAGCAGTTCAGTATTTCTGGGGCTACTGACCTCAGTGTGCAAGAGGACATGCATCTGCCTAACTTCTTTTTTCTGTGTTAATCCAACACAAAAAAAAATTGGCTAGTACAGAGATGGAAAATATATTCAGATGTATGCATCCTGAAACATAATGGCACTTTGCTGTTCACATGACATTATCCACTACAGTCAAAACTGTGAAATATATTTCACTTAATTCACACAGGTTTAGAGTGAGAGAAGCACAGCTAAGTTTTCAGGAATGACATAATTTGATGCTGAAGATACTCCTATTTGTGCTATGACTGAAAAACATGATTTTAGAAACCTAAGAGTAGTCATTGCCCTGTGTCTTGAAAAACAGTCTCTACATCAGTTGTAAATTAAATTTACTCTACTTCCCGCCTGTCCTCTAGTCACACAGACTGCATTTTTCTGTGGATTACTTGCAGCCAGCCTACGGTATCTGTGCCTGATGGGAAGTTTGCATATTGAACATGTTCAGGCATAAGAGGGTCCTGTGAGTTTTGCAGGATGTGCACTGACTTTGCCAAACCTCCTCTTGAAGGCTCAGTTTATGTAGAGCAGACAAATGGGTTTAATATGTTCAATAGTCTTAACGCTATTCTTAAAATGCAGTTCAGACAAAAATTGTGTTTATAACAGAGACAACTTTCAATAGAGAGATAATTAGGGAAAATAAACCTTTAAAAAGCCAGAATAATATGTTTGGAGAAGTAGCTAGTCTTTTAATAGAAATTATTTAGAAATTGATTAATATATTTTTGAACAGTTGCACAGCCATTATAAAGAAAGTTGAAAACTCTGTGATATTTCTGTAGTTGCTTACTTCATTATCTTGTGTTCTGACAAGTTTATGTGAATACCTTATGTAGAGATAGCCACAAATTACTTGAGTCAATACCTCACTGAACTGTTAAATTTTGTTAGAAACACATTTATCGCACTAGTTGCATAAATGCTGTGAGAATAAGGAGATATCACATTGATACATGTGCTAGAGGAGTCCTTGGAGATTTAGGGGTTTAATGTCTTAGAAAAAAATAACTTCATAGCTCTGACTTCTAGTCTGCTAAGAAAAAAACATCTGCAAATTCAAAGATAAATGTTAGGTAAAGGACAGTGCAGCACATCCAATTTTTCTATTCAAGTGTCTAGTTTTTCATTTAATTTTTTAAACTCAGTAAATATGTACTACAATGAGATAATTCTTTTCAAATATGAAATATTTAACATGTAAGTGTCATATAAATGTCAATTAACTTCCATGGAGAGGAGAGAGGAGGAAAAAGCCTCTTGCAGGTACATACAGGCAAAGCAATCTATGAGCGGATATAGCATTTGTATTAAGATAATGTCATGTCTGGCCTCTCACGGGACATGATGATTGATCATATACCACGAGTTGTAAACAATGATCAATTTCCTGTGTCATATTTAATGTTTAGATATTAGTTGTTACAACAGATTTACACCCAATTTAAAAGAAGTAGTTCAGGCTGGACAAGGAAAAATAACCAATATATGTTGCCCAGAAGCAACAAAAAACCAGCTGTTAAAGGTAATGAATTCTACAAGGCCATTAATCATACTTACATTGCAAAAAATTCAAAGCCTATTAAAAAAAAAAAAAGAAGGAATAGGGTATTCACTAATTTCAGAAAATAACTAGAAACTTTTTCCATTTTATACTAAAATTTCACTCCATATGTTGACTTGCTGGAACGTGTCCAGAGAAGGGCAACAAGGTTGGTAAGGGGTTTGGAAGACAAGCCCTATGAGGAAAGGCTGAGGGAGCTGGGGTTGCTTAGCCTGGAGAGGAGGAGACTCAGGGGTGACCTTATTGCTCTCTACAACTACCTGAGGGGAGATTGTAGACAGGCAGAGGTTGGTCTCTTTTCCCAGGCAGGCAGCACCAGAACAAGAGGACACAGTCTCAGGCTGCGCCAGGGGAGGTTTAGACTGGATGTTAGGAGGAAGTTCTTTACAGAGAGAGTGATTGCCCATTGGAATGGTCTGCCCAGGGAGGTGGTTGAGTCACCATCATTGGAGGTATGCAGGAGGAGACTTGATGGGGTACTGGGTGCCATGATCTAGTTGTTTAGGTGGATTGGATTGATTGATAGGTTGGACACGATGATCTTGAAGGTCTCTTCCAACCTGGATATTATTATTATTATTATTATTATTATTATTATTATTATTATTATTAAATGTGGAAGTAAGAAGAAAGATGAGAAGGCATGGCCTGAAGCTATGCCAGGGAAGGTTTAGGTTGGATGTTAGGAAGCACTTCCTCATGGAAAAGGTAATTAGACACTAGAATGGATTGCCCAGGTATGTGGTAGAATCACCATCACTGCAGGTGTTTAAGGAAAGATTGGCTGTGGCACTTAGTGACATGGTCTAGTCAGTGTGGTGGTGTGAGTTCATAGGCTGGTCTTGATAATCTCAGAGGTCTATTCCAGCCTCAATAATCCTGTGATTCTGTGAAGTGCAAATCTGCTCTTTAAAGCAGGAGTTTCTAGCTATGAAACATGAATTTCCAAGTCTTCGAGCTGCAACATATCTCATGCAAATTTAGGTGACAATATTGAAGCAGTTAGTAAGAATTCCTGGGAAATATGGACTAAAAATGTGTTTTCTTTAGAAGCTTATTACCACTAATGGTAGTAAAATAAACTGAAGACTAATACTAAAATACTTGTAAATAATATGTAAAAAAAAAATAATAAATAAAATAAACAAACCTACCACTGGTTTCTATAATGCTAAGTTTGGAATGGAAGGAACAAGGTTCATCAAGATGTCCTAACTCCATGAAGGTAACAAACTAAAGGCAGTGTTTAGAGATGCATTCCTCTGAATATGTTTTTGCATTTTGAAAAGGAGTGTGACCATTTTAGGCTATGCCTTTAAGAAAGGGACAGTTACTGGAACACTCTGGCTGAATGTTTTGGTGTGAAAAGGAAAACAAAGATATTCTAAACGAATTTCATTGGTAGATTGGTAGAATGCAACTTTAAATTTTAGTTTTAGTTCAGTTTGAATCTCAGTCAGTCAGATCTGTCCATTTCAGTCTGCCTGAGCATCTGCTGTCTTTCCTCTGTGCTGGCGGGAGTTGACCTTGAGCTAATGAGCTAATGAGATAAGAAACTAATTCTTTCCTTTACTTTGCACATGCTTTGAACTAACAGAATTTTCCCCTTAATAATTACCTTTTCTCTCTCTAACCCCTTTTTGAGAAAAAAGAGAGGAAGGGAGAGATGGGGGGTTTTGGGGGGACCCTCCTCGCTGGAAGAGGCCAGGTTTTCTGTGTTGCATTCTTTGCTGTGTATTTTTGCATATACTGTAAATATTGTATATTGTGTATATATTCATCGCATTTCATTCTGCTTGTATAATATATCTCTTCCATTTTGGCTCCTCTGACTGAGTTAGCCGTGGTTTATGTGTGGCAGGGGAGGACTGAACTGTCTCTCACCAGCACAAGGAGCTTGTAGGGTTGGGTAGCAATTTTTAGAATAGGATAGGATAGAATAGAATAGAATAGAATAGAATAGAATAGAATAGAATAGAATAGAATAGAATTAACCAGGCTGGAAAAGACCTTCAAGATCATCAAGTCCAACTTATCACCCAACACTATCTAATCAACTAAACCACTGCACCAAGCACCCCATCCAGTCTCCTTTTAAACACCTCCAGTGATGGTGAATCCACCACCTTCCTGGGCAGCCCATTCCATTGGCAAATTACTCTTTCTGTGAAGAACTTCTTCCTAACATCCAGCCTAAACCTCCCTTGGTGCAGCTTGAGACTGTGCCCTCTTATTCTGTGGGTGGTTGCCTGGGAGAAGAGACCAATCCCCCCGGCTACAACCTCCCTTCGGGTAATTGTAGACAGCAACAAGGTCTCCTCTAATCCTCCTCTTCTCCAGGCTAAGCAACCCCAGATCCCTCAGCCTCTCCTCATAGCACTTATGCTCCAAACCCCTCACCAGCTTTGTTGCCCTTCTCTGGACACATTCCAGCAACTCAACATCTTTCCTAAATTGAGGGGCCTGGAACTGGACACAGTACCCAAGGTGTGGCCTAACCAGTGCCTGAGTACAGGGGCAGAATGACCTCCCTGCTCCCCACTGGAAGAAGGGCCAGTTCCCCTGCTGGCCACACTATTCCTGTCTCTGACAGAGTAAGATGGCAGAAAAATAACATTTTGCTTATAAGGTAAACTTCCAGGTATCATAATAAATATTTCACTTTGCAAATCAACACAAGAAAGAAGTTTTGTTGTTTTGGGGGGTTTTGTTTGTTTGTTTGCTTTTGGTTTTATTTTTGCTTTCTAACATGAATGAAGTGAATGTAGAAATTTTTCTTTGATTGTTAAAAAAATGAAAGAGAAATATTTTAAACTCACATAGCTATATTATTTAGTGGAATTCTATGTTCAGAAAGAAATATTCCATTTCTAGTTGTAATTATGTATAACAGAGCTTTATTTTATAAGATTGTGAGGAGAGGTTTGGTTTGGAGAGATTCGGAGAAGGGAGGGGAGGGGAGGGGAGGGGAGGGGAGGGGGGAGGGGAGGGGAGGGAGGGGAGGGAGGAGAGGAAGGAAGAGAGGAGAGGAGAGAGGAGAGGAGGAGAGAGGAGAGGAGAGGAGAGGAGGAGAGAGAGAAGGAGAGGAGAGGAGGGAAGGAGAGGAGAGGAGAGGAGAGGAGAGGAGAGAGAGAGAGGAGAGGAGAGGAGAGAAGGAGAGGAGGAGGAGAGGAGAGGAGAGGAGAGAGAGGAGAGGAGAGGAGAGGAGAGGAGAGGAGAGGAGGAGGAGAGAGGAGAGGAGAGGAGAGGAGGAGGAGGAGAGGAGAGGAGAGGAGGGAGGAGAGGAGAGGGAGGAGGAGAGGAGAGGAGAGGAGAGGAGAGGAGAGGAGAGGAGAGGAGAGGAGAGGAGGGAGAGGAGAGGGAGGAGGAGAGAGAGGAGGAGAGGAGAGGAGAGGAGAGAGAGGAGAGGAGAGGAGAGGAGAGGAGAAGGGGAGAGGAGAGGAGAGGAGAGGAGAGGAGAGGAGAGGGGAACCACCCAGTACATTTTCTTTCATAACAGTAGAATTATCAATCATATCTTAATTTTTCTAAGGAAGCTGGAAGAGGAGAGATCAACAGTGAAGGAGAAGTAATTGTTACAGTCTTTTTCTTCTGCCTTCATTTATTGAAAATTCTGCTTTTCTTCTTTGCCCTATTTTTCTTATCTGTTCTGTCTTGCAAATACAGAGCACAGGTATTAAAATGACAAAAAAACCTTCTGTTTAAGTAATTTTTAAACATCACAGGGGGGTTGACTTTTAGATCACTTAATCTCTCTGCCTTTTCACCAATGTAATTATTCTAATAAAGTACCTAAGGCTGTAAACATTGGTAGAGAAGAGAACAATATGTGCTAATGCTTTAATAATATACTATTTGCTTTCTCATTTTCCCTAATTTCTGCAGATTAAAGAATAAAGACTAATTTAGATTCTTTGAATTGCTCTCTTGAAGACTCTGTGTGACTCTCTCTCTTTCACCAGGGACTAAAATTTTAACCAAGGAATGATAGGCTACATGCCTAATTATGACAGTTATCCCACTCTCATGACACTTCTCTTGACTGTACTGGTTGTCTGGGATAGACTAATTTTTCTTCACAGTAGCTCACATAATGCTATGTTATGTATTTGAGACAAATACAATGCTGATAATGCAGACATACTTTAGTCACTGTCTAACCCATCCAGGCTTATTAGCTTCTCTGCCTTTCAACAAGAAGACTTGGGAGTGCACAAGAAGTTGTGATATAGCACTGTCTTTCATCTGTATTTGCCCTTATGAATGAAATACTGGCATAATCAATCTGTATATAAGGCTGCAGGCATGAACCACTGAAAGGTTTCTCTTGCCATGGAAAAAAAAAATAGCCTCCAAAAAGTCAAAGAATTAATTTAACCTTAAAAAAGTAATGCACAGAAGGAGATTAGATATGTTAGGAAATAAAAAAAAAAATCAAAGCTGTAAGTTCAGAGATGGGCTTCACCTAAATGAAAATGGAACATGCCTAATGCAACTTAAATTTAGCAAAAGGAGAGATAGAGATATAAAAACTAAAACTATAGGAAATCTGAGTTCAGGTGACTGTACAAATTAGTAATTTTGGAATAGAATCATAAACCACAGTATTTCAGAAGAAAGTGTAAAAAGTAAAAATCTGACTTAATATATAGAAATAAGTTATTGAAATCTGTCCAAACACATACATCTGCACAAAAAATGAAGTTCTTACACCTTGCAGGCCAGGGGTAAATAAAATTAAAAATAATTATATTAAATTAATTATTTTAAATATTGTTTGAAGATAATCAGTGAGATGTTGCAATGTAACTCATTAGAAATACCTTATAATTCCATTCAGCAGTCATAGTGAATTCTGCATGTTATGAAATCTTATATATTTGAAAAGAAAATACAACATATTAATTAATACTATGTAACTTTTTGACCCTGTATTTACATTGAAAATGTTTGTTGAGAGACCACAATTCGGCAAGAGAGTGACTCAGGACCAGGTCTGGTGAACTGTAGCTGAGCAGTGCTTTAGTTTGGTTTCTTTTTTGGGACTTTACCAGGGTGGGTGGACCTGAACAGACATCGAGGACCAGCAGAGTCCTTTTCACCATGGCAGAAGAAGACCATGCTTCTGATACCAGCCAAGATGGAGGTGGGTACCCAAACAGAGCACACACAGGAGGATGCAGTGATTCAGGTCTCCAAGTCTCTCCTCGGTAGCAGGGAGTTGTGCATAATGCGAGAAAGTAGAATTTCTACTCACCTGTGCAGCAGAGTTTCAAAGCAAGGTTAAAAGATTGAAAGATGAAGTTACAATACAATACACCAGGTTGAAAGAGACCTTCAAGATCATTGTGTCCAACCCATCAATCAATCCAACCCACCTAAACAACTAAACCATGACACCAAGCACCCCATCAAGTCTCCTCCTGAACACCTCCAAGTTGATAGGCTTAGGAGCATTAGAGAAGCTGAGGACGAGATTGACTAGCGGAGCCAGACTGACTGCCCAGAAGAAGAGTCAGGAACACCTATTAAATAATAGTGAAGTGCAAGTACCCCCTGTAGTCTTCCCCCACCAGACTCAAGTCAGTAAAATAAGGGAAAGGAGGGACTGGAGGCAAGTCCATCATCAAGGCAGTAAAAAAACTCCTGCCTTTCCTATCTCCCCCCTCCCCCCACCTCAACAGTGGAGAGCAGCAAGTTCCTGCCCATCATGGTAGGAGTGTTGCTTCATTTACTCCCCCAGCCACCCAGGTGCCCTTTAAGAACAGGTATGATGTACTGTGCGTGCAACCAGACACTGAGAAAAATGAGCCATCTGTCTTGGAAATATTCCCAAGACTAAGGAAGCCAAGGCCTAGTATACAAACATCTTCTATAAAAGACAAGAGTCACTGTTATAGGTGACTCCCTTCAGATGGGAACAGAAGGCCCAATATGAAGACCTGACCCACTTCAAAGGAAAGTCTGCATGTGGTAAGAAGGCTTCCTGCTCTGGTACAGCCCACAGATTATTACCCATTATTAACCTTCCAGATAGGCAATGATGACCTTCCTGAGGTCATCAGGAAGCTGAGGGCTATCAAAGGGACTTCAGGGCCTTGGGTCAACTGGTCAAGGGAGTGGGAGCACAGGTAGTGTTCCATCCTCCCAAACACAGGAACCAACCCAGAAAGACTGAGGAGGACTCAGCACATCAGTTCTTGGCATCAAACCTGGTGCCTCCAACAAGACTTTGGTTTTTTGATCGTGGGTCACCTCACATGATGCCAGATCTGCTGGTGGTGGATAGGAGCTTCTCTCTCAAAGAGGAAGAAGATTTATATCATAGGAGTTGGCTGGATTAAGTAATCGAGCTTTAAACCAGATTTGAAGTGGGGAAGGGGAAAAAACCATGCTGGCTCCTAACAAGCCTGGGATGCTTGTGAGGTGGTGTGCCAACTCCACTGCTACTTCAGGGGAGTAGGAGATAATGAGCCGTGTATTGGGGAAGATGCAAGAGCCAACAAGGAAACACCAGCACATGCAGGGCTCACTGGTAGATTGGTGGCCATGGAGGTGGCCAGGAGTGGACAGACAGCAAGAGTGAAAATTAAGGAATTCAATCCCTCTCTGAAATGCCCATATACCAATGCACAGAGCATGGGGAATAAGCAGGAGGAGCTGGAGATCTGCCTTAGGCTTCATAACTATGATATAATTGGAAACACTGAAACATGGTGGGACAGCTCCCACAACTGGAATGTTGTCATGGATGGCTATGTACTGTTCACAAACATAGACCAACAAGACAAGGTGGTGGTGTTGCTCTCTACATGTGAGAGCAACTGCAATGTATCAAATTTCACCTGGGGTGGAGGTGTAACAGGTGGAAAACTTGTGGGTAAGAATTAAGGGACGTGGAAAGGTCTAATATAGACCACCAAATCAAGCAGAAAAGGATTTAACTCTATCAAAATTAAACTTGTCACCTGGTTCATTGAGAAAAACATTCTTGTTCTCACCAACAAGGAGTGGCTGGTGGGTAAATGTGAAGCTCAAAGGTAGCTTTGGCTGAAGAGACTGTGAAATTGAGGAGTCGATCTGCTGGAGGGTAGAGAGGCTTTGCAGAGGGACCTCGACAGGCTGGACAGATGGGCAGAATCCAAGGGCATGAGATTTAACACATCCAAGTGCTGGGTTCTGCACATTGGCCACAGCAACCCCATGCAGTGCTACAGGCTGGGGTCAGAGTGGCTGGAGAGCGGCCAGGCAGAGAGGGACCTGGGGGTACTGGTTGATGGTAAGCTGAACATGAGCCTGCAGTGTGCCACGGCAGCCGAGAAGCCAATGGCATCCTGGCCTGCATCAGGAACAGTGTGGCCAGCAGGAGCAGGGAGGTCATTCTGCCCCTGTACACTGCACTGGTTAGGCCACACCTTGAGCACTGTGTCCAGTTCTAGGCCCCTCAGTTTAGGAAGGATGTTGACTTGCTGGAACATGTCCAGAGAAGGGCAACAAAGTTGGTGAGGGGTTTGGAACACAAGCCCTATGAAGGAGGCTGAGGGAGCTGGGGTTGCTTAGCCTGGAGAAGAGGAGACTCAGGGGTGACCTTATTGCTCTCAACTACCTGAAGGGAGGTTTTAGACAGGCAGATGTTGGTCTCTTCTCCCAGGCAGCCAGCACCAGAACAAGAGGACACAGTCTCAAGCTGTGCCAGGGTAGGTTTAGACTGTATGTTAGGAAGAAGTTCTATACAGAGAGAGTGATTGCCCATTGGAATGGTCTGCCCAGGGAGGTGGTAGAGTCACCATCATTGGAGGTGTTCAGGAGGAAACTTGATGGGGTGCTTGGTGCCATGGTCTAGTTGTTTAGGTGGGTTGGATTGGTTGATGGGTTGGATGTGATGATCTTGAAGGTCTCTTCCAACTCTCCCACCTAACTTGGTGTCACCTGTGAATTTTCTGATGACACACTCTAAGTCTTCATCAAGGTCATCAATAAAGATGTTAAACAGAAGTGGTTCTAACACTGAACCCTGAGGAACACCACCCATGACTGGCCACCAGCTGGATTCCCCTGTCAGTAGACCAGTGGAGTTTTAGAGATGAAACCCCAGTGGTGTATCAAAAAAGAAATTAAAAAGCCTAACACATATGTATTACATCTGACATATTTTTAAATTATTTTTCCCTAGAGCAAGCTATTTCATGAGACTATAAAAACAAACAAAACAAACAAACAACCTAGAATCATTAAAAGTTTTGTTGGTGGTGTGACTAATCTGGTGTCAATAGCATTTAACTCTTGCAGAGAAATATATCTGTATAACAATATAAATCCCTATCAGCCATCCTTCATAGATCAAGTTACCATGATTATACAACTTATTTCTTTTAATTTATCTTAGAAGAGATTTTCAGATAAGATTATTTGTGTATGTCAATGAGGTTTGTCAATTATTTTAAGATATTGCAAGAAAAACAATATATGATTGCTTTCATCATACAAATACTTTTGTGGCCAAAGTGAATAACTTTAACCATTTTCAGAAATAATGACCTGAATCACTTTGACAATACAGCATATGATGGGAACATTTTCAAAAGAAAAAGCCCCATAGGCTATATCAACATTCAAGAAGTGTTTATTTATCAAACATAGCAAGACAAAAGTCTAGTTCACTATGATGAGAAATGGACGTTTAAGCTGAAGTTTAGGTATAAATGAAAAAATATGCTTTTAGTATATAATGATAAAAGAGTTTCTACATGTTGGTAAGATGAAGCTTGCATACATATTTTATTGAGGTTCTATTTTAAATATTTCATTTGCAATTTATTCTGATAATAGATTTGTTTTCTATGTGTCCAAATCAGATTAACATAGCAATAGAAATATATTATGATGCTTTGTATCATTTTATATTATGCTCTCAAAGAACAAAACCAATCATCATTATTAGAACAATATATCTTATGTTTTCATATAGGTAGGTAAACAAATTAAAATAGTAAAGTTCTTCTTGAATAAGAATTCAGAAGTAAAGCATTTAACAGTGGCTTATTTGTCACACATTTTTTCATGTGTTCATATAAAACAACACTTGAGTCAAAAACTCTAACATAATTCACCATTACTTGTAGAGATTTGTGTAGGTCAGCCAGCCTAAAATTGATCAAATAAATCAGAGTATTTCAAAGTGTCTTACCAATTGCACAGATAAAATAAGTCTTCCTTTCAAAACAATTATTTTGCACTATTTCTGAATACTTCCAGAGTTTATTCCAATTTATCATTGAACAATAGAAGACTTTTTGTGCCACATATGTAAATGGGTATATGTGTAGGCCATTAAACTCATGGTATTGAAACACAATTTAGCACAAAAAATATAAAAAATTCAAACCAAAATGAAACAAAAAAACCCAACAAACCAAACAAAGAAAAAACCTAAATTTTAATAGATACTAATAAACAAGGGTACAATTTCACTGTTTACATGTCTGTGTCAAAACTACATAAAGGAATTCCATTTGGGTATATGTATGGAAGCCTCAAGATACCGTATATTAGAAAACTGGTACCCATGGATAGATGTATGAAATAGTGAACATTTTTGTTATAAAGATCATACATTTTATCTCTCATTCTTACTGAATATATTTGTATTTGGGTACACAATACATTAACTCTGCAGTGTTACAGGCTGGGGTCAGAGTGGCCGGAGAGCAGCCAAACAGAAAGGGACCTGGGGGTACTGGTTGATGATAGGCTGAACATGAGCCTGCAGTGTGCCCAGGTGGCTAAGAAGGCCAATGGCATCCTGGCCTGCCCCAAGAATAGTGAGGCCAGCAGGAGCAGGGAAGTCATTGTGCCCCTGGACTCAGCACTGGTTAGGCCACACCTTGAGTCCTGTGTCCAGTTCTGGGCCCCTCAATTTAAGAAGGACATTGAAACTCTTGAATGTATCCAGAGAAGAGCAATGAGGCTGGTGAGAAGCCTCGAGCACAAGACCTATGAAGAGAGGCTGAGGGAGCTGGGATTGTTTAGCCTGGAGAAGAGGATGCTCAGGGGAGACCTTATTGCTGTCTACAACTACCTGAAGGGTGGTTGTAGCCAGGAGTGTGCTGGTCTCTTCTCCCAGGCAACCAGCACCAGAACAAGACGACACAGTCTCAAGCTGCACCAGGGGAAGTTTAGGCTCGAGGTGAGGAGAAAGTTCTTCACAGAGGGAGTTGGTAGCACTTGGTATGTGCTGCTAGGGTTGTGGTGGAGTCACCATCCCTGGAGGTGTGCAAGAGGGGAATGACCGTGGCACTTGGTGCCATGGTTTAGTAGTCATGAGGTCTTGGGTGACAGGTTGGACTTGATGATCTTTGAGGTCTTTTCCAACCTCATTGATTCTGTGGTTCTATTCTATGATTCTACTTCACTGCAAATCCGAGAACTTGATACTGAAGGTATGTGACAATACATTATTATTGTGCTGACTCAGTCAGTGCTATTTATACTATGTGAAATGTAGAACCACAATCCCCCTATAAACCAGCATTAAGGACAATATTTGTTCTTATACTCTCACTTACTAACAACTGTTGGTGTCGTCATAACCTAAGGTTTATATATCACATCCAGAAAAAGAGCATTTTCTGCCTTCAGAAATGTACTGAAGAATAATGTCTTTCTCCATGGTTCTTATTTTTTGAAAGACATACTATGATGTGGTGGTGGTGAGAGTTCAGTTCTCCCCGCCACGCAAAGAAACCATGGCAAACTCGGTCGGAGAAGCAGAAATTAATATGAGCTATATTTACAAGCAGGATGAAATGCAGATGAATATATACACAATATACAGTATTTACAATGCATACAGAAATATACAGCAAAGAACGTAACACAGAAGACCTCTCCCTCCTCCAGGAAAGATGGGTCCCCACAACTATACCCCCTTCTTTCCCCTCCTCCCTTTTTTCCCAGAAAGGATTAGAGAGAGACAAGGTAATTATTAAGGAGGAAATTTTGTTAGCTCAAAGTGTATGCAAGAATTAGTTTCTTCTCTGGCTAGCTCAGTTAGTTCAAGGTCAACTCCATCCAGCACAGAGGAAAGACAGCAGCTGCTCATGCAGACTGGAACAGAGAGAACTGACTGAACTGACTGAGATTCAAACTGAACTAAAGCTAAAAATTTAAAGTTGCATTCTACCAATCTACCAATGAAATCCGTTTAGACTTATCTTTGTTTTCATTTTACACCAAAACATTCAGCCAGAGTGCTCCAGTAACTGTCCCTTTCTTTAAGGCACAGCCTAAAACTGTCACATATGATAAGGTATTCATATTTCTAAATCAAACATTTGAGAAATTCTTAAGTGAAAAAAGCCAAAACAGAACATTCTTATTAACTCTCTTGCATTCTTTGAACCTTTGCCTAATTAATGTGTTGACAAAAGACTTTATATCCCCTCAAGTATTCTCCCCTATATGGTATGACTTTGCATCACTTTTTTCATATTTATGCCTCTAATTCAATCTGTATCATCTATTGATAAATATGTGTGAAAGTGCTCTCATTAATAGTGCTGTATGAAATACTATTATAGCAGATATCCATGATCCTTACATCTCTGAAATAGTCACCTAGCCAGGCTGCTCTTCCCATCACTAAAATTACAGGTATTCTGAAATTTCATTCTTGAAACTCCAGTTCTCCTGACCTTACAGATCTTCTGCTCTCAGTCAAACCAGATAACAGAACAGAGAGAAATTGGGACTATATTTTTAAATAGCTGAGTTTATTCTGTCCTTGAAAGGCTGTGTAAGGAAAACAAACTAACCCTCAAAATACAATTGTGCATAAGTCAATCATGCTGTGTTGCTCGAGGCTAATGGTTCTCCAGGTACGCATCAAAGAACACCAACTTCCATGCTCATTTCCTGACAGTGTGTTGCCGCTCTTACTGGGACCCCTGAAAACCACCATTCCCACCTTTCCTCTGGACATTCAGTGATTGATAGTAGCAGTCACTCATCCAAAATTTACAGGCAGAGTCCCAGTAAATTCCGTCTTGTTAATGAATCTGAATCCTAAATACTGCTGCTGCTGACAGATGTAATTACTCAGGGAAAGCTACTTCATCGTACCCGTGTGTTTGCCTTGTAAGTATCATAAATGGGCTCATCTCAAAAACCTGGCATTCAAGGGAAGTACAATCCCAGTTGGAAAGAGATTTGAGAGCTCACAAGTGATGACAAATGTCACTAGTTCAGCTCTACTGTTGACAGGTCTTCTCTTGTTAACATCAACAGTATTAGTAGAATGATGAAATAGCCTATTACCTCATGCCAAGATTTTGCTGTTAACTTCTTCCTCCCCTGTAATTCCCCCTATTTTCTTGCCAGCTACCCAGCCATAACTGCTCCCATAGAGGCCTCTTGGATATGTTGCATTTTTTTCTTTTTTGTTTGTTTGTTTATCCATTCAAATAAAAAGGTTAGGTAAAGCACAACATTTCTGACTATCATGTTTTAAAAAGCCCCACACATGAAGTTCTGTCAAACATCTCATTACAGAGGTAAATCTGTTTGTTAATGCACGTGTGAGAGATCTGTAGTTACTCTAGGCTGTAACTGAAAGACAGATTAGAGCTACATACAATGGATCAAGTTTCTCTGTAACTGTGAATTTGTAGCTTCCTAGACAGTTATAGTGATGGGTGATGGGAAATGCCTGATCTCAAGGCCTCACCCTTAAAACCTGCTGGCAGTGGCCTAAAATGATCTCTTTGCTATGGGTATGGAGGCAAAGCCTGCATTCTGATGTCTGTCAAAGGAATAGGCCCTCTG
Source organism: Colaptes auratus (assembly GCA_015227895.2). NCBI lineage: Eukaryota > Metazoa > Chordata > Aves > Piciformes > Picidae > Colaptes > Colaptes auratus. The sequence continues at coordinate 79,656,160 of CM037631.1, read as the reverse complement.
AATAGTGTCTCCCTCCTGTGCCAAGATCTCTAACTTCTGCCCCCCAAATCTTTGTATTACACCTCCCAAGACCTAGATAGTGCGCTGCTGTGGAACAAGTTCAGAAGCCACAGATTACCTATCCCCTTATGCTTTATGTAAAATGAAATGGAAACAAAAAAAATCAAGCAAAGAAATGAACAAACACAAATATTTAGACAACACGCTTTTTTATATTAGAAATTAATATTGCAGCACTTCCAACACTTTTATGCTCTTGATTTTGCCAAAGGACCTAAACTCCTTAACTCCTGTATGTTTTAAATGCAGTACAAGCAATGACACATAGGCTGTATTCCGCCCTTCACTCCTTCCTGCTTTCTGTTCTGTTTGACTGGAAAAAAAATCAATAAAATATCCACACAGCTATCAGAAATCTCCTCTCCTCAGAAAGTTTTAGTGTCTTTCAGGGACAGATACGAAAGGTGGATTGGAAAGAAAAGTGTGTATATTGATGAATATATCCAGGGGCAAAAAGGGTAAGAAAGCAAAAAGAAAGTATTTGAAACATAAAAAAGTCAAAGTGCTGAATAGAATAGTTTTACTGTCTTACTCTGTTATATAAAATAAAACACTTCAGGACTGAGATATTGTCTTCATTTTCAGCTACTCAATTTGATTAGCACAGCAACATGAACTGTGAGAATGATATTACCAGATATATGTCAAGAGGACATAGCTATACATCCATTAGTGATAAAATTAAACTGGAACAAGAGAATCATTTTACCCTGAAGGTTTATAAAGCACTGAGGCAGTTTTTAATCTTCATGGTGCTACAGTTTTAGCTGTCTAAAAGGAGGTGAAACTTGCCTGTGAAAAGCATATATTTCACAGATCATTCAAAATTTGCACAGATTTTGTGGAGAGCACAAAGATCTCTTTCTTCATGTGCTAGGATTGATAGATGCTGCTTAAAAATCCAGTCATAAACTTAAGCTCTTTGTTATTTATAATCAAAAAGGCTAACTGTTCATTTATCTGACAGGTATTTTCTTGAAATGTTTCTACTTCTCAGCTTCATAGTTTATCTCTCTTTTTCCTCTGGGTAGAGTGCATTGTGTAAATCACAGCAACACAAAAATATTTCTTTTTTTTTTTTTGAAGTGTCATTAGTTCTATTTTATTCTATGCTATTTTACTTTATTAACATTCTATTTACTTAGGAATTTGAAAAAAAAATATAAAGAAATTAGCAATAAAATTTAAGCTTTTATTCATTTAACATTATATTCATTGAGATAAGCAGAAAAGTGTATTTCATAGTGTTGTTCAAACCACAAAAAGTAGCTATCATAAAATCCTTATGAGCTACATACAAAAATCTGCTTTCAAAAGGCAAGTGTCCTTCAGTTTGTTGAAGCACCTGAGCTCAGATTTTACAAAGATGTTTTAGAGTGTTTCACTTACACTTCGGCTTACTGAGATAAACTTGTAACTGGCATATACTTATACACATAAGCATGGCATACACCACCCAGATGCAGCATGAATAGGATCCCTGCCCTATGTAACCTAAATCAAACATGACATAACAAACTAAGCTAAGGGGGTTTTGCATCTGGCCTTTGCTCATTGAAACAACACGTGGATCAATATAGAAGTAACTCAAAGCTTTGCATTTGAGCTTTGTGAACTTCAGCTATTGCTGTTTGACTTCGTGCTGCTATAGCTTATTATTGTCATGTACATTGAAAGAAGCTTATTTGAGATTTAATTAATTGTAATGTATGAAGAGTAGTTCTTAGAACAATTTAACTATGCTATTTTTAATTTATTATTCAGTGCAATTGAAGGTTGAATAGTAAGGAACTATTTTTAAATGTTTAATTTAAATTTGTTCTTATTCTCCAGATAAATGATAACTTTATGCAATTTATAAAATCCTTACAGTTACTGTATTTACAAAATGCCTTCAATCATTAACACTATATGTCTGCCAACATACATTTGGAAAAAATATTTCTTTTTATATAACTTCTTTCTCACAATCAAGTAACATGTCACTAGTAATACTAATCTTGCTCACTTTGATGGATTCAGTTTTGCATGCAGTGGGGTGACAAGTTTCTGAAGGTTATTGAAATGCTGCTAGCCTTACAATGCCCCAGTATTCACCATGTCCCCAGTTCTCTCATCTTCCCGCATACCCTAACAGTAGTATTTATACATACAAATGTGTGTCTGTGTGTTTATGATCAGGTGATCCACCTGGTGGATGTGCGGAAGGCTGTGGATGTAGTCTACCTGGACATCAGCAAGGCCTTTGACACTGTCCCCGATAGCAAACTCCTGGCCAAGTTGTCAGCCCATGGCTTGGACAGGTGCACTCTGTGCTGGGTTAAGAATTGTCTGGAGGGCCAGACCCAGAGAGTGGTGGTGAATGGTGCCACTTCCGGCTGGCAGCCAGTCACTAGTGGTGTTCTCCAGGGATCAGTGTTGGGCCCCATCCTGATCAATATCGTTATTGATGATCTGGATGAGGGGATGACACCAAGTTGGGAGCAGGTGTCAATCTGTTAGAAGGTAGGAGGGCTCAGCAGAGGAACCTTCTCAGGCTGGACAGATGGGCACAGTCCAGTGGCATGAGATTCAACACATCTAAGTGCTGGGTTCTCCCCACTGGCCACAACAACCCCATGCAGTGCTACAGGCTGGGGTCAGAGTGATTGGAAAGCAGCTAGACAGAAAGGGACCTGGGGGTACTGGTTGGTAGTAGAATAGAATAGAATAGAATAGGCCAGGTTGGAAGAGAACTTTGAGATCATTATGTCCAACCCATCATCCAACAAATGTAATCAACTAAACCATAGCACCAAGCATCTCATCAAGTCTCCTCCTGAACACCTCCAGTGATGGCACTTCCACCACCTCCCTGGGCAGCCCATTTCAATGGGCAATCACTCTCTCTATGAAGAATTTCTTCCTAACATCCAGTCTAAACCTCCCCTGGCCCAGGTTGAGACTGTGTCCTCTAGGCTGAACATGAGTCAACAGTGTGCCCAGGTGGCCAAGAAGGCCAATGGCATCCTGGCCTGCATCAAGAATAGTGTGGCCAGCAGAAACAGGGAAGTCATTCTGCCCCTGTCCTCAGCACTGGTTAGGCCACTCCTTGAGTACTGTGTCCAGTTCTGGGCCCCTCAATCTAAGAAGGAATTGAGACTCTTGAACATGTCCAGAGAAGGGCAACAAAGCTGGTGAGGGGTTTGGAGTGAAAGCCCTGTGAGGAGAGGCTGGGGGAGCTGGGGTTGTTTAGCCCGGAGAAGAGGAGCCTTGGAGAACTTATTGCCATCTGCAACTACCCAAAGGGAGGTTGTAGCCAGGAGTGGGTTGGTTTTTTCTCCCAGGCAACCACCAACAGAACAAGAGGACACAATTTCAAGGGGCAGTAGGAAAGGTTTAGGCTGGATGTTAGTAAGAAATTCTTTACACAAGAGTGATTGGCCATTGGAATGGGCTGCCCAGGGAGGTGGTGGTGTCACCATCCCTAAAGGTGTTTAAAATAAGACTGGATGAAGCACATGGTTTAGTTGATTAGATGGTGTTGGGTGACAGGTTGGACTTGATGGTCGTGAAGGTCTTTTCCAACCTGGTTAATTCTATGATTCTGTGAAGCAATGCATGAAAAAATCAGTTACTTCCATGCAAAATTTCACTAGCATCTCTTTCCCCATGCGAAGTTCTGACCACAATGAAAAGGCAAGAATGACGCATAGTTTTCCTATAAACAAAATCATAATTAATTTTTTACACAGAGAAGGAAAAAAAATTAAAAACCCCACAGCACAAAAAATTATCCCTTTTGTGTAAAAAAAATTAAAAAAAAAGAAATTCAGCAGCTGCAACTTAAGCCTTTCAAAATAATGTTTCTGCTTCCACTATGTTATTTAGGAACATTGTCCAGAAGAAAGGTACAAAACCTACATAAAGGCAACCTTCCTGAGACCTTGATATAGTAATTCTCTCAGTCATACGTCAACCCTGTTCTCACTTTTCTGATAGTAGGGAAGGAGAGGCAAAAGAAATTTTGCTGAGGTCACATCATGTATTTACACATTTGCAGGGGCAACTAAGTCTGTTATCTAGGAATAGAAAGAGACAGGAGTAACCCCATTTCAATTTCAACATAAGGGATGGCAGAGAAGTTATATAAATGAAAAGGTAATTCAGAATCTGATTTGTGGTAGATAAGGTTTTCAGTTCTTCCACTACTGTCATGATTATGCAAATATAGTAGATGCAAAAAGCCAACAGAGGAGCAATAAGGAGCAAGAAAAATGTGGAAACAGTTCTCAGCCGTCTTTTCTGTAGAAGAAAGTATCACCTGTCATTTAGTTGCGTTTAGAAGCACAAGGATTGCTTTAGGGGAAATTTGCCAACTCCCTGCAGATTGGTCTCTGAGCAATAGTATAAAAAGTCTAAATGACACAATATGGACGACTTTAAAATTCAAAGATAAGTTTGTAGGAACCACTGCAAAAATAAGCATGGGCTTTAGAATTTTACAAGTTATTGCTGTTCAAGTGTCAGCAAGGCTTTTCTGTATTCAGCTATCTTGGATGATGTTACTAAACTCTTTAGACCATCCCCCTTGACCATTTGTTTGGATATGGTACAAACAATTCTGCATGTGTTACCTCAGATATGTTTGGTGGGGTTTTTCTTGTTTGTTTGTTTGGGTTTTTTTATGTAATTTATTCATGTACCATAAAAATTTGAATATCCATGAAAAATAAAATGAAATAAACTGTCTATTGTGATAATTGAACAATTATTGTCACCTTGGATACAAAAATGTCTTTATGACATAAATTCATCATTGATGAAGGAAAACTAGTTTCATCATTTTATTTTACGGAGATGAAAGAATAATTTGCATCATCCTAATTTAAAGGGCTCCATGATCGTTGTATTTAACTATAAATAATTATTTCTTTGAGCATACATTATTATGTGAGAACAATATAGAACATCTGTGTAGGTGTTTCTGAAGTACAATTTCAACATTAAGAAACTTCAAATCATGTTAAGAGTTTGAAAGTTCTTAGAGAAAACTAATATCTCATACCTTGTTTCTACATCGACTGTGAGCAATGTGAGGAAACAAGTCAGCAATATTAATCTAAATTGTGTTATCATATTCTAATTTCCCACTGATGGATAAAAAGTTTATATTACTTTATTTCATAACTCCTTACTAATAACTTAAGAATTAGCATTTTTTATTTGAGCTTAAACAAAATAGAGGTATTTTATTTTTTTATTAAAACAATGAAAATTAATTTTAATATGCCTTTATTTCAATTAACAAAATAATTATATCTATTTTAAGCCCATAAATGTTTGTTTATCTATTCTAAGTAAACTAATAACAATTTATATTACTTAGCTTAATTACTTCCATTAGTGGTTTAGGCTGGGTGCCCCCCTGCTGTGGCCATATAAGACACATCTCTGGTGTCCCAAGGGTCCAGCCCGGTGGGTGGACACAGGAAGCTGCATATTTCATCCCATAATGTCCTGCTCCCTATAAAAACCTTCAGCAAGGTTCTACACTTCCTCTTTCTTCCCTCACCGCTCCTATGGAGATGGTCCCTGACTGGTAATGGAGGGGGAGTCATCTCGAGGCCTCTTGGGACCTAGCCAGGCCAGGCTTGGAGGAGATGGGGGAAGATCTGGCCAGCTGAGATTAGCCTAACAGTGGAAGGGAGTGGAGAAAGAGCCCTGGTGGCTTTGGGTGTACCCTCGTGTGGGGAGAGGGAAGTGTTGGGATGCTTGTGGGTACGCTTTGGGATCTCCTTTTGTCACTGTGCTTGCGATTCTCTGTAAAATATTCACTGCTTTTCCATATAAACCTTCCATCACTTCTGCAATCCGTTTGTCTGACTCTCATTTTTTATGCCCATGGTGAGAGGGAAAGAAGGATTGGCCTTTCAACCCACCACACTTCCTTATTTGGACCACAGAGTTAAAGAGAATGAAATTAATTTCAATTCTACCTTATATTCCTGTAACCCTTATTCTGACAAGAAGTATATCATATCTTTAAGAAATAAAGACATTAATGGTTATGACCCACTCCACAGAATGTAATGGTAATGTATAATTAGCTATGCAAAAATAATCACAGATATACATACAGATGATCACATGGAGCAGATTAGACTGAGCAAAAGAGCAGCACAATATTATTAAAAAAACAATTAACCAAACCAACAACAATAAAAAAACCCACTCCAAAACAAAAACAAACACAAAAATACAAACCCAAAGAATAAAAGACAAGACTAGGTTGCAGAGAACTTACGTAGTTCTCATGTCCAGCTATAGTCCCTGTATAGCATTTCTGACGACATTTATCCTTGAACAGTGGGGTTAGACCTATACTGGAGTTAGATTTGGGGATTCTTTGGGATTCTGAGAAGATACTCATGGAACCAGGTTCTGCAGACTCCCCTAGCAGAGGGAGGTGACCCAAGAAAAAAGGAGGAATAGATACAGGTCCCTGTTAGGAGAGTCAAAGGGAACCCCTCCCAGCCCCCTTTACCCTCTCAGTCACCCTCACACAAATATGGGGCACTGGAAGTTGAGGGTGAGGCAAATGAGAATGGAGAAGAGATACCATCCAGGAGGTTGCCTAAAGTGAATCAATCTCCCCCTCACACTAGGACTTGTACCCTTAAAAAAAAGAGAGAGGAGTAATTGCTGTTGGTGATTCCCTTCTGAGGGGAAAAGAGGGCCCCGTATATTGGTCAGATCCTTCCCACAAGGAAGTCTGCTATCTCCCTGGGGCCTGGGTCACAGATGTTACCAAAAGGCTACCTAGTCTGGTACAACCCTCTGATTATTGTCCCTTACTAGTTATGGGGATGGGAAACAATGAGGTCAAAACCAGAAGTCCAAATGCAATCAAAAGGGACTTCAAGGCACTGGGGAGACTGGTTGAAGGATTTGGGGCACAGGTAATTTTTTTCATCAATACCCCTAGTGGCAGGAAGTAATACTGAAAGGAACAGGAAATTACACACTCAGAGGCTGGTGCCACCAACAGAATTTTGGGGGTTTTGATCTTGGGCAACTTTTTATGGCACCAGGTCTGTAGCAGCAGATGAATTACATCCGTGTCAGAGTGAGCACATGAGTTGGCAGGTCTCATTGAAAGGGCTTTAAACTAGGCTTGAAGGTGCAGGGTGTTAAAACCAAGCACCTTAGAGATGATCCTAAAGGACAGCCTTGAGTCTGTCATTTCACTTGAGGTGGGGGATAGTGACAATATCAAAATTGTCAGTCACAGGTGGCAGGAAGACACACCAGGGTTGGAAAGATGGGGTGAGAGTAAGGGCCTTCTGCCTGCTGCCCTGAAGCACGCTGTGAACACTGCAGCAAAGGCAAGGTCTTACAGAGGGGAGCCAGGGGCCTCTGAGGTAATAGGAGACAGGAGGGTAGCTCCCATTAAATGCCTTGGGGGTACAAGGAACACAAGCCCTATGAGGAGAGGCTGAAGGAGCTGGGGTTGCTTAGCCTGGAGAAGAGAAGACTCAGGGGTGACCTTATTGCTCTCTACAAATACCTGAAGGGAGATTGTAGCCAGGCAGAGGTTGGTCTCTTTTCCCAGGCAGGCAGCACCAGAACAAGAGGACACAGTCTCAGGCTGTGCCAGGGGAGGTTTAGACTGGATGTTAGGAGGAAGTTCTATACAGAGAGAGTGATTGCCCATTGGAATGGTCTGCCCAGGGAGGTGGTGGAGTCCCCATCATTGGAGGTATTCAGGAGGAGACTTGATGGGGTACCTGGTGCCATGATCTAGTTGTTTAGGTGGATTGGATTGCTTGATAGGTTGGACGCAATGATCTTGAAGGTCTCTTCCAACCTGGATTTATTGTATTATTGTATATAGTGGGGTGCCCCTCTAAGAAGGTGACATGGCTGGCAGCCTTGCTGAAGTGCCTCTGCACCAACGCACAGAACATGGGCAACAAACAGGAGGAGTTGGGATCTCCCCTGCTTGTGGTGGTTTGAGCCTTAACTGGGATTTAAGAGCTCAGAACAGGGGGCAAGGCTGAGAATTCCTCCACTGCTCCCCCCCTCCTCTTTCCCGACTGAGAGAAAAAGAAAGGGAAGGAGCAAATCTACCAAGAAATAATTTGAAGTCGGTTTGGAATTAGAGAGGTAAAAATTTTCTTTAAACAATATATATATAATAATAACAGGAAGGGTTCACAAGGGTAAGGAATAAGGATGGATGGGGAAAATCTGTATACAAAACCAGTCCTTTGGAGTCCTTTGAAGAGGTGTGAATGTAGCAGGGAGATGGAGGACCAGGCCCATCTACGTGGAACCAGGAAGCCAGCAGCAACTCTCTTTCATCCCCATGAGGCAGAAGTAAAAGAGAGCAAATGGTTGCAGTGTCTTCCTTTTTATAGACTTACTGGACTGGGAGGGGGAGTGGAACAGACTAACTCAGTTCCCCAGGGGGAAAATGCCCTCTGGGGGAGAGCAAGGCTCTCACAAGCCCTCCCCTCATCCCACTTTCAGGTTGGGCATAACCTATCACACCTGCTACAGGAAAGTTACGTCATGATGGCAACTACAGAAACTTGGTGGGATGAATCCTACAACTGGAGTGTGACCATTGATGGCTACAAGCCAGAAGAGACAGGAGAAGAAGGAGGGGTGGAAGTGTTGTCTTCTATGTAATGAAGAGGATAGAGTGCAAAGAGTTGTCACTAAAGATCAGCCACAAGCAGGTTGAAAGCTTATGGGCAGGTATTAGGGATCAGGACAACAAAGGGAGCCTTGTGGTAGGTGTCTACTACCAAGGCCACCCAAACAAGCAGAGCGTATTGATGAAGCTTTCTTACTCCAGCTTAAGAACGCATCACAATTACAGGCTGTCATCCTTCTGGGGGATTTTAACCACCCCAACATCCACTAGAAAAGTGACACAGCTAGCTGTAGGAAATCCAGGGGGTTCCTGGAGTGCCTAGATGACAACTTCTTAAGACAAGAAATTAACATCCCTACCAAAGGGGATGAATTATTGGACCTGTTGGTCAGAAATGCAAGTGAAATCATCAGGGAGATCAAAGTCAAAGGCAGCCTGGGCTGCAGTCATCATGCGCTAGTGCAGATCACTGTCCTAAGGGGAATGAAGCCCATGAGAAGCATTGCTAGAGGCAAATCCTATGATAAAGTGACTATGCCAGTGGACAAGGGATGACCTATAGAATAGAATAGAATAGAATAGAATAGAATAGAATAGAATAGAATAGAATAGAATAGAATAGAATAGACCAGGTTGGAAGAGACCTTCAAGATCATCCAACACCACCTAATCAACTAAACCCTGCAACCAAGAACCCTATCAAGTCTCCTCCTGAACACCTTCAGTGACAGTGACTCCACCACCTCCCTGGGCAGCCCATTCCAATGGGCAATCAATCTCTCTGTATAGAACTTCTTCCTAACATCCAGCCTAAACCTGCCCTGGTGCAGCTTGAGACTGTGTCCTCTTGTTCTGCTGCTGGCTGCCTGGGAGAAGAGATCAACCTCTGCCTGTCTACAACCTCCCTTCAGGTAGTTGTAGAGAGCAAGAAGGTCACCCCTCAGTCTCCTCCTCTCCAGGCTAAGCAACCCCAGCTCCCTCAGTCTCTTCTCATAGGGCTTGTGTTCCAAACCCCTCACCAACTTTGTTGCCCTCCTCTGGACATGCTCCAGCAAGTCAACATCCTTCCTAAACTGAGGGGCCCAGAACTGGACACAGGACTCAAGGTGTGGCCTAACCAGTGCTGAGGACAGGGGCAGAATGACCTCCCTGCTCCTGCTGGCCACACTGTTCCTGATGCACGCCAGGATGCCACTGGCCCTCTTGGCCACCTGGGCACACTGCAGGCTCATGTTCAGCTTTCCATCAACCTGCACCCCCAGGTCCCTCTCTGCCTGGCCACTCTCCAGCCACTCTGACCCCAGCCTGTAGCACTGCATGGGGTTGTTGTGGCCAATGTGCAGAACCTGGCACTTGGATGTGTTAAATCTCATGCTGTTGGATTCTGGCCATCTGTCCAGCCTGTCGAGGTCCCTCTGCAAAGCCTCTCTACCGTCCAGCAGATCAACTCCTGCCCCCAGCTTGGATGTAATCTGTCTGGATTTCTGCAAGGCCTTTGATGCATTCCGCCTACAACATCCTACTTGCCAAGTTGGAGATATATGGATTTGATGGGTGGACTGTACAGTGAATAAGGAATTGGCTGGATGGTCACACCCAAAGGGTAGTGCTCAATGGCTTGAAGTCCAGATGGAGAGCAGTGAGAAGTGGTGTCCCTCAGGGGTCTGTACCTGTACTGTTTAATATTTTTATCAATGATATAGACAGTTGGATTGAGTGCACCATCAGCAAGTTTGCAGATGACACCAAGCTGAGTGGTGTTGTCGATATACCAGGGGGACATGATGTCATCCAGATGGACCTGGACAAACTGGAGATGTGTACCCAGGTGAACTTTATGAGGTTTAATAAGACCAGGTGCAGGGTCCTGCCCCTGGGCTAGAAGAATCCTCACTATCAATATAGACTCAGTGATGAGGTGATAGAAAGCAGCCCTGTAGAAAAGGACTTGAGGGTGCTGAACAAGAAGTTGAACATGAGCAGACAGTGTGTGCTTTCAGGCCAGAAAGCCAATCACATCCTAGTCTGCATCAAAAGATGTGTGGTCAGCAGACTGAATGAGGTGATTCTGCCACTTTGTTCTGGTGAGACCTCACCTGGAGTACTGCATCCAGATCTGGAGCCCTCAGTATAGGAAGGACATGGACCTCATGGAGCAGGTACAGAGAAGGACCATGAAAATTATCAGGGGGTTGGAACACCTCTGCTGTGAGGACAGGCTGAGGGAGCTGGGGTTGTTCAGCCTGGAGAAAAGGAGACTCCGGGGTGACCTAATAGTATCCTTCCAGCACCTGAAGGGGGTCTACAAGAAGGATGGAGAGAGACTGTTTACAAAGGCCTGCATTGATAGGATGAGGGGCAAGAAATAATTTTAAATCATTTAAGACAACTGAGGAAAAATAAATTATAGCAGTTCTTGTCTCCAGCCCCTTAGATCAGTGGTTGGAAGTTTTAGCAGATAATGGAAAATCTCAAGTCCTTTCTCTGCCAAAAGGATTGGAACCAGTATTTCTACTTTGGGAGATTCTAGATAAATACAACAAAGGGTAATGACCACTTTTCTGATCAAATTTCTCTTCAGAAATAATCCAATAGTCTATTTAGAGATTGTTTTTATTTCCTCTGGTGAGCAGAACACAGGGAGCAAATGGAGAATGGATGCATATCACTGTATTTAAAGTAATTTTAAAATTATTTTCAAAAAGTGAGAGTCCCAACAATGTGTTCATACCATACTAAATATGTTACCTGTGGTTTTGAATTTCTATCTCATCTACCTAACCCAAATCAAGAGTCTGTAACAACATTTTCATCTACTCAACAGTAAGTATTCTCAACTACTCTCATCCCAAAATATGTAAAATATTAAGTAATTACTTTAAGTCCTAAATTTCATGCCAACGTATTTAAACTGCTTACATTTGCACTCTGTGACATTTTGCATTGCCTTCAAAGGCATTTGTAAAATAATCTATGCTCGCTCTTTCCTTTTTAGTTTCCACATTTTCTTTGAAGTGTATTTGCTGAGTCTCTATGCTTGTGATAGCTGAGGAATATTAGTATCTTATTTAATGAGTAAGATGTTTACCTTTTGCTGATCAAGTACAGCTGTTAGGCAGATTCAGAATACAGGAACATTCACCTTCTTCTATAATGGTAGAAAAGATGTGTGAGATTGTGTGGGAAAATGGCAGCAATTAATATCCCTATACTTAGCAAAGATTGAAGGAGGGCAGTTCTGAGAAAAATAGTAATCCATCATTACCTTGTATCTTACTCATAGATTATCTTATACTAGCTTGGTCTGTGGGGCGTGATTATATTTGTTCTGTTTCAGCACATACACAAACAGAGATAAAAAAAATATAGCCACTTTTATATATATTACACGCATACACACAAACATACACATACTCATATGGCATTTTTATCAAAACCCCTATGCTAGAAAGGTGAAATTTTAATTAATTGCCCTCAGAAATGGCTCTCATAAATGTATCTATGCATGAGAATTGCATTGCTAGATCAATCTTGATTGCTCCTTGTCATAAACTTCCATGATAAATATATTTACTGGAGAAGCATAATTACTCCTTCAGAGCCACAAGCATCATTGCAAGCATCAATTCCATTTCCTAGATTTGATCTCTGGTGTTCTTACATCTTTCTTAATTCTAGTCACTTATTCAAAACATATGAAACATATTATTTGGGATCCTATTAATTATGAACTCACTCTGTAGTTAGCTGAAAAACATGCATTTGCCTTGGAGAAGACCTTGCCAAAGAGCAGATAATGATTGAGGCTTCATAGCCATTAAAACCTGATTATTTCATTTCAGGCCCTTAGCCTGCCTCTGTCATGCACTTGTCCTTAACTTATTAGAATGACTGCAGTTCATATTCCACTGAGGTATAAATGGAGTCCCACTGGAGAACAAAATTGAGTCTGTCCCTTCTGAAGCAGCAGGTCTGCTGTCAGGGAGGAGCCAAGAACTGGACACAGTACTCAAGGTGTGACCTAACCAGTGCTGAGTACAGGGGCACAATGACTTCCCTGTGCCTGCTGGCCACACTATTCCTGATACAGGCCAGGATGCCACTGGCCTTCTTGGCCACCTGGGTCGACTGTTGGCTCATGTTCAGCCTACTATCAACCAGTGCCCCCAGGTCCCTTTCTGCCACTGTGTGCCTGGCTACTCTCCAGCCACTCGGATTCCAGCCTGCTGTTGTTGTGGCCAGTGTATAGAACCTGGCACTTAGATGTGTTAAAATTCTGTTGGACTGTGCCAATCTGTCCAGCTTGTCAAGGTCCCTCTGCAGAGCTCTCCTACCCTCTAACAGATCAACACCTGCTCCCAACTTGGTGTCATCTGAAAATTTACTGATGATGGACTCAATCCCCTTGTCCAGATCATCAATAAAGATATTGAACAGGATGGGGCCCAGCACTGATCCCTGGGATCACCACTAGTGACTGGCTGCCAGCTGGATGTGGCTCCATTCACCACCGCACTCTGAGCATGGCCCTCCATCCAGTTCCTAACCCAGCACAGAGTGATGCTGTCCAAGCCATGATCTGACCACTTGGCCAGGAGTTTGCTGTGAGGGGTGGTGTCAAAGGCCTTGCTGAAGTCCAGGTAGACTACATCCACAGCCTTCCCCACATCCACCAGGCAGGTCACCTGATTGTAGAAGGAGACCAGGTTGGTGAAGCTGAACCTTCCCTTCCTGAATCCATGCTAGCCCCCCCCCCCCCCCTTGGCCATCCTGTAAGTGCTGTGTGATCGCACTCAAGATGAGCTGTTCCATAATCTTGCCTGGCACTGAGGTCAGGCTGACAGGCCTGTAATTCCCGGGTTCCTCCTTCCAGCCCTTCTTGTGGATGGGTATCATGTTGGCCAAACAATGTGACAAGGAATGAGGTTCACTTGTACAATTAGGACAAAAAAGAAAGGTTTGGAGCAAAAATTGATCTAATTGGAATTAGAGAGATGAAAATAAAATAGCAAGGCACTAGAGAAAGACAATTTTTTACAAAAAGGCTTTTGAAAGTATATCTTAAAACCTCTACACAGGCAAATTGATAGTATACAAACTATATAAATGGAAAATGAAATGGATCAACATCTGGCTGAACTGACAGGCTCTAAGAGTTTTGAACATCATTATGAAGTTCAGCTGGGGGCCGGTGTTATGCTACAGGAGTTGGTTCTGAACCAAATACTGCTTGACATTTTCATTATGGACCAAGATGATAGGACGGAGTGTGTGCCCAGCAAGTCTGAAGATAACACAAAACTACGAGGGATTGTTGTTGTTCTATTTAGAGAAGCCTAAACAGACAGGTAGAAATGGGACACCAGGAACTCCAGGAACCTCATAAAGTTCAGCAAAGGGTAATAAGTCTTGCCCTTGGGGAGAAACAACACTGTGTGCCTGGTCAAGCCATGGACTTACTGGCTGGAAGGCAGTTTGGCATAGAAGGATCAGGGATTCTTTTGGACAGAGCCGATCATGAGTTTGCAATGTGTCTTTGTAGCAAACATGATCAACAACATCCTTCAGTAGAAAGAGCTTCACCAGCAAGTTCAGGAAGTTGATACTTCCCTTCTCCTCAACAGTAGTGAGGCTACGTCTCCAGTACTGCTTTCAGATCTGGGCTTGCCAGTGCAGGAAAGATACTGACTTTTTGGAGAGATCTGGCAGGTGCTATAAAGATGTCTGGAGGACTGTAGCATCTGCTGAATTAGGAGATGCTGAGAAAGCTGGAATGACTTATCTTGGTGAAGAAAATTCATAGGGCGGAGACATAATAACAGCATGGTTAAATAGATACTGGGTGAGGTGAGGAAATAATGCAGACCTTGATTCCTTCCAGTAGTGTACCTTGACAGGACAAGAGAATGACCTCTTATTAAAATACAGAAAATTTTACCTAAGTGTAAGAGAACACTTGTTGTAAGAGTGATCAAATGCTGGAACAGGGTGTCAAAAGAAGCTGGAAATGGCTCTAAGAAATCTGTTTCAGTTGGCATAGCTCTGAGGAGGGATTTTAAACTAGGTGGAGGTCCAGAGGCCCCCTCTAACCTCAACAACTTGTTCTGCAAAAAATTATTTTGAACAGATCTAGCCTTTCACTTTCTTCCTAATAATTCTTGTTAGATTCTAAAACTTCTTAAAATTAGTTGAGGAAATTTTTTTCAAATATTTGTCAGCCTATGGACTGGTCATTACACTGATTACCATGGTTATTGCTTTAAAAAGCCCTCAAAAATCTATTTGATATTTATAGGCTGCCATCAGTTCACTATGATTTACTTGTTTCCCTTTCTTCAAACAAATAAGGACATTCTCACAGACAGAAATAGTATCCATGGCCATACCACTACTTTTGGAATGAATGTAAATTTTTGCAAGCACTTTGATTGTTTTTTATTTTGTAACCATTTGAGGAAGCAAGCCTTTCTGCATTCAAGTCCTGTCAAGGATGTCATAGCCTCTGAATATTTCCAATGAAGTTTTGTCTTCATTCACATTATGTTGACATAATGTTATTTTTCAATAACCAGCCCGTTCTATTACTGAGCTACTACGTGACCGATTTGTTTTCTTACTGTAATCAAAACTGAACCTGAAATATTTACAGTTGGATTTTTGAAACTGTTAGTGATATGAAATTATCTGGATAGAACAGGTCTGGGTTTTGTTGGGTTTTTTATTTTTTTTGAAACAGGTATCTGATTCAGCTTCAATAAATAAATCTCACAGAAAAAAGCTCACAAGCAACATATCAAAAGAAAAGCACCACATGAAATGGGACTTCTTGCAGAGTTGTTCTAGCTAAGTGGCAGACAAATTAGCAATTACTGACAATTTAGCAGTTATTGAGCCCAGAATTTAAAGGTCACTGCCCTTTATCTTATAATCACTGTCTTAAAAATAGGTTTTGTTACATATTAGAGACATAAAAAGAAACATAAACTTATAGCTCACTGAAGGGCAAACTATGACATATCTTTTTCTTAAATGTGTGGTTGGTTATCGTTGGAGAGGTGGTTCTTAGATCAGTCTGTATTTATACACAGTGGGAGTAATACTGGATTAATCACCATGGCTACTAATAATGCTGTTCTTTCAGGACAGATGAGGTTGTCACATTGTCATCCTGGTGTCAGTAGAGGACCATGCTGGTTATATTTTTCCCGGTGTAGTTCATGTTCCTAAGCAAACTAGCATTATCACTTTGTACAATCTTACATCTTTCTATTGTTCCCAGCAGACATGGCCCTGGAAGAGCTTCTTCCCACCTGCAGAATTGCTCTGTTTCTCAGTAGGCACAGCCCCGCAGGAGGTAGATGGATGGGTAAGTGCGGATGAATAAACACTGTTGATGTTCACCATTGATGAAAAAATTTAAGCCCAAACAAAACCTGCATCCTGACTGTACTGGAGTGAGATAAACAGAAAATGTACAAATCATGATAAAACAATAATACATTTTCAGTGTATTTAGATCTTAAAATATCTTTTAGAAACATGTCTGCCATTCAACACCCACAGAATAAAGTGAAACACGTAAGTGGACTAAAGTCTACCTCCTACCTAACAGAGGTACTATATTTTCAAAGACATAAAGAGAAAACATTGATAGCTGGAATCACAGATGCAGATCATCCAATTTGCATCTCTTTCCTTTCTTTTTTATTTTTTCATTCCTTTCCTTTTCTCATTTTTCTTACATAGCCAATCATTTTCTGTTATTTTATTTATTGCTATGTTACTTAAAAAATCAAAATACTTCATAGATGTCTATAACTTCATAACTAGCTAACATATTCTATTCTATTTTTCTTTTTGTCTGTTGAGGTTTAACCCTGGTAGGCAGTTGGGCCTCAGCTGCTTGGTCACTGCTTCACTGAGTGGGATGAGGGAGAGAATCAGAAGAGTAAAAATGAGAAAACTTGTGGGTCAAGATAAAGACATTTTAATAGATAAAGCATAAGCTGTATGCTTAAGCAAACCAAAAAAAGGAATCCATTCACTACTTCCCAGCAGAAGGTAGGTTTTTTGCCCCTCTGAATGAGGGCCAAATGCATGCCAAAGCCTCTCTATCACTCCCTTTTTTTAGATGAACAGGGGAGAGGGAAAATATAACAAAAGGCCAGTAATAAGATAGAAACAATTTTAATAATGCAAAAGCAAAGGCTGCACACAGAAGCAAAAGCAGAGATGTTATTCTCTACTTCACATCAGCAGATGGTGTTTGTTCACTTTCAGGAAACAGGGAGGACAGACACTGTTGCAGCCACTGTTCTGTCCAAGTCCAAGTCTTTCTCTGAGCAGTCTCTTCAGCTCCATGAGTTGCAGCAAGAGGAACTTAGGCCACAGAAACAGGGTTCCTCCTGGTCTGCTTCTTCCAGGCTACACGGTGATGTGTCTGTCCTTTTCTCTCCTGGTATTTTCTTCATTTTTCTTGAGAGGCATTGCCCAGGTCTTTTCCTTTTTCCGAGCCGGTATTGCTCCAATCTTGTATACAGTATTTTAGGTATGTGTCCAGGTGGTGAAACCATTGTCCTCTTCATCATCCTCCCTTTCCAGGGTAGCTGATGGGTAGAGATGACCTTGTCTATGCACATCCCAGACAGTCATTATCCAGGGGCGTCTGCCCAATACACATTAGCTTTTGTCTGGACAAGGAGCAAAGGTGATTTTATCTCTGTTGATTCACATCAAGAAAGACAAGATTTAGTCTCTTATACTGCCTCAGGGCACATTTCAGTATTTCCTCAGCCAGAAACTGTCTCCTTTAAGGCCATGATGACACCAGGTTCCACAATGTCGATAACATGCCAGTGACATTGATCATCAGTGTTAAAGGGGTCACATAAGGATGAACCAGAGCCTTGGGGGCCCACATAATAAAACTCTCTATATTTATCTGGGGTGGGGAGAAAAAGATGACAACACACACACACCCCCCCACCCAACACAGCTCCACACAACAGCAGGACTGCCAAAGCCAGGAAAAAAAACAAAACAAAACAACATAGTCATTATCTGTCTTAACACGCTCCCAAACAAAGGAAATAGTCCAAAACAAAGTAATGTTGCTAGCAAGCTCCTTGACCAACACAGGAGCTTGTACCTTAACTAAAGCAGGTGTAAAGTAAAGATGCAGTTATGCTGTATTTCCCAGCCAACACATCAGGAAAGGACTGTGGTGGCTTGGCCATGACTGGGAACCAAATACGTACCAAAGGTACTCTGTCACTCCCCTTCTGAGACGGACAGGGCAGAGGGGAAAATACAGCAAAAGGCAAATAATAAGATAGAAACAATTCAATAATGCAAAGCACAAGCAAAGGCCACACATGGAAGCAGAAGCAAATAGAGATGTTCCTGGGCTGCATCAAATATGTGTCACCAGCAGATTGAGTGAGGTGATTCTGACACTTTGCTTTGGTGACACCTCACCTGGAGTATTGCATCCAGGTCTGGAGCTGTCAATATATGAGGGACAGGGAGATGATGGAACAGATCCACAGGAGGACCATGAAAATGATCAGGTGGTTGGAACACCTCTGCTATGAGGACAGGCTGAGGGAACTGGGGTTGCTCATCCTGGAAACCAGGAGGCTCTGGGAAGACCTAATTGCATCGTTCCAGTACCTGAAGGGGGCCTACAAAAAGTATGGAGAGAGACTGTTTACAAAGGTAAACTCTGCATATATGTCCCAATTAATTCAATTTCATTATGTACAGTTCTTAATTTCATTGAATTAATATTTTTTTAAAAATAAAATATATACCAGTGTGGTGTTTATTTGTAATGCTTGTGTTAAGTAGTTTGAATCATGAACATCTTATAAACCCATAATTTTCTAAATATTCAGTCCAAGAAACACTTTTTGGTTTGGGGTTGGTTTTTTTTTTTTTTGAAGTTTAACAGATTTTTGCCCTATAACTGGGTTCCAAATAGAAATTTTCATTCTCAGCTGCTAATATAATAAATATAATATAATATAATAGAATAGAATAGAATAGAATATATAAGATACAATATATTATATTTTTATATATATATGACATTAATATATATATACACCATATATATACTATATATATATATGTATACTGGTATTGGGAAGAATATAATTCCAGATCATGTATTCAAACAAACAAACAAACAAAAATATCCATATAGTTAATATTTTAATCAAAAGATTTTGTTTAGTATTAGGATTCTTTTCTACAGCTGCTTCCAAAATCACTTAAATGACAACTGTAGTGATTCAAACTGGTTTCTTGAAAAATGTTATATACAGCTATGCATTCCATGTCATATAACTGCAGCTGAGAACATTGCAGACAATTTCTTTTTTGATAGATTTTATGCCTTTCAGCAAGTTAATATCTGGAATTCATTTCTATTAGGTGATAATCACTAGAGGACAAAGTGTATCATTATGTTTTCAGAAAGGATCCCTATTGTGCTTTGAAATTAATGGTCCCACCTCTGATTGACAACTGAAAAGTAACAGTGTCTTCATCTTTTTCACTGGTGAAATTATTTTTAGCTTTAGCAATAGTAGTAGTGGATGTTTCAATTTTGAAACTAAGCCCTGGCTGAAAAGTAAAAGAAGAAATATTGCAAATTTCATCTATTATTTTCAATATATAAGCAATATTTCTATTTTGTCTTTTGCTCCATTTCTACTTTTTCTTCTACATAATGTTATATTTTATTATTTTATGTAAGTGTAATTAGAAAAATAATATTAAATTCAAAACATAATGAATTTTCCAAGTACTAAATTGCAACATTTCAAGGGTGTTTCTTTTCAAATTTTATTTTTTTTTTGTGAATGGTAGATATCAAAGAAGTCTGATATAACCTCCGACTACACAGAAACACTCAAATAGTACAGTAGATTACTTTGAACATAGAACTTTTCCTAGACTGTCAAATATCACAGTATCACACAGTATAACCAAGGTTGGAAGAGACCCCAAGGATCATCAAGTCCAACCTGTCCCAACAGACCTCACAACTAGACCATGGCACCAAGTGCCACGTCCAATCTCCCCTTGAACACCTCCAGGGACGGCGACTCCACCACCTCCCTGGGCAGCCCATTCCAATGACGAATGACTCGCTCAGTGAAGAACTTCCTCCTCACCTCGAGTCTAAACCTCCCCTGGCACAGCTTGAGACTGTGTCCCCTTGTTCTGGTGCTGGTTGCCTGGGAGAAGAGACGAACCCCCTCCTGTCTACAACCACCTTTCAGGTAGTTGTAGAGGGCAATGAGGTCACCTCTGATCCTTCTCTTCTCCAGGCTAAACAATCCCAGCTCCCTCAGCCTCTCCTCATAGGGCTTGTGCTCAAGGCCTCTCACCAGCCTTGTTGCCCTTTTCTGGACACGTTCAAGTATCTCGATGTCCTTCTTAAACTGAGGGGCCCAGAACTGGACACAGTACTCAAGGTGTGGCCTAACCAATGCAGAGTACAGGGGCAGAATGACCTCCCTGCTCCTGCTGGCCACACTATTCCCAATACAGGCCAGGATGCCATTGGCCTTCTTGGCCACCTGGGCACACTGTTGGCTCATGTTTAGGTGGGTGTCAATCAGCACCCCCAGGTCCCTCTCTGTTTGGCAGCTCTCCAGCCACTCTGACCCCAGCCTGTAGCTCTGCATGGGGTTGCCGTGGCCAAAGTGCAGCACCCGGCACTTGGACTTATTAAATGCCATCCCATTGGACTCTGCCCATCTGTCCAGTCGGTCGAGGTCCCTCTGCAGAGCCTTTCTACCCTCTAACTGACTAACATCTGTTCCCAACTTGGTGTCATCTGCAAACTTGCTGATGACTGACTCAACCCCCTCATCCATATCATCAATGAAGATGTTAAAGAGGATGGGGCCCAGCACCGATCCCTGGGGGACGCCGCTGGTGACTGGCCGCCAGCCGGACGCGGCACCATTCACCACCACTCTCTGGGCTCGGCCCTCCAGCCAGTTCCTAACCCAGCACAGAGTGTTGCGGTCCAAACCACGAGCTGACAGTTTAGCCAGCAGTTTACTGTGGGGGACGGTGTCAAAGGCCTTGCTGAAGTCCAGATAGACTACATCCACAGGCCTCCCCACGTCCACCAGACGGGTCACCTGATCATAGAAGGAGATCAGGTTGGAGAGGCAGGACCTGCCCTTCCTAAATCCATGTTGGCTGGACCTGAGCCCTTGGCCATCCTTCAGGTGCGCAGTTATTGCCTCCAGGATAATCTGTTCCATCACTTTCCCTGGCACTGAGGTCAGGCTGACTGGCCTGTAGTTTCCGGGCTCCTCCATCCGTCCCTTCTTGTGGATGGGGATCACATTGGCCAGTTTCCAGTCATCTGGGACCTCTCCAGTGAGCCAGGACTGGAGGAAAATGATGGAGAGTGGCTTGGCCAGCTCATCTGACAGCTCTCTCAGCACCCTAGGATGGATCCCATCCGGTCCCATGGACTTGTGGGTGTCCAAGTGGCTCAGCAGGTCCCGAACTAATTCCTCATGGATTTCTGGGGCATTACACTGCTCCCCGACCCTATTACCCAGCTCAGGAGGCCACTCATCCTGGACTCCTGCCTTGCTGTTAAACATGGAGGCAAAGAAGGCGTTCAGGACCTCAGCCTTTTCCTCATCTTCGGTCACCGTGTTCCCCTCCAGGTCCAGTAAGGAGTGGAGGTTCTTCTTGCCCTTCTTTTTAGCGTTGATATATTTGTAAAATTGCTTTTTATTTTCTTTCACAGAGGTGGCCAGTTTCAGTTCTAACTGGGCCTTTGCCTCTCTAATTTTATTCCTACATAATCTAACCACTTCCTTGAACCTACCTCAAGAAGCCTTCCCCCCCTTCCAAAGGTGATATGGTAAAGGTTATTCCACTTAGAGACAACTTCTTGAGAGTGATTCAGCATGATACATAGACATTGTATGTAACCATAACTAAACCTCATTTTCAGATGCTTCCTGAATTTTCATATGTATTTGTCCTATCATTTTGCAGCGGTAGAATTCAATCTACAGGCAGCACTTCAAAACCTTCCTATTAGAAGTCCTTGTAGTTTTAGAATCATAGAATCAACCAAGTTGGAAGAGACCTCCAAGATCATCCAGTCCAACCTATCACCCAGCCCTATCCAATCAACTAGACCATGGCACTAAGTGCCTCATCCAGTCTTTTCTTGAACATCTCCAAGGATGGCGACTCTACCATCTCCCTGGGCAGCCCATTCCAATGGTAAATCACTTTCTCTGTGATGGACTTCTTCCTAATATCCAGCCTGAACCTCCCCCAGCGCAGCTTGAGACTGTGTACTCTCGTTCTGCTGCTGGTTGCCTGGGAGAACAGACCACCCCTAACCTGGTTACAAACTCCCTTCAGGTAGTTGTAGATGGCAATGAGGTCTCTCCTGAGCCTCCTCTTCTCCAGGCTAAACAACCCTAGCTTCCTCAGCCTCTCCTAGTAGGGCTTGTATTTCAGGCCCCTCACTAATTTTGTTGCCCTTCTCTGGACATGTTCCAGTTCCTCAACATGTCTCTTGAATTGCGGGGTCCAGAACTAGACACAGTACTCAAGGTGTGGCCTGACCAATGCTGGGTAACCTCCCTTGTCCTGCTGGCCACACTATTCCTGATACAGGCCAGGATGTTATTTGCTCTCTTGGCCACCTGGGCACACTGCTTGCTCATGTTCAGCCTCCTATCTACCTGTAATCCAGAAGGAAGCAGTAAGGGACCTGCCACTTGGATCCTCACAAATCCATGGGACTGGATGGGATCCATCCCTGGATGCTGGAAGAGATGGCAGATGAGCTGGCCAACCCATTCCATCATTTATCAACAGTCCTGGCTCATTGGACAGGTCCCTAATGATTGGAAGCTGGCCAAGGTGATGCCCATCCACAAGAAGGGCTGGAAGGAGGAACCAGGGAATTACAGACCTGTCAGCCTGACCTGAGTGCCAGGCAAGATTATGGAACAGGTCATCGTGAGTACAATCACACAGCACCTACAAGATTGCCAAAGGATAAGGCCCAGCCAGCATGGATTTAGGAGGGGCAGTTCCTGCCTGACCGACCTGATCTCCTTTTAAGATCAGGTTACCCACCTAGAGAATGTGGGGAAGGCTGTGGATGTAGTCTGCCTGGACTTCACCAAGCCTTTTACAGCGTCTGCCATGACAAGCTCCTGGCAAAGATGTCAGCTTGTGGCTTGGGCAGATTCACTCTGAAATGGGTCAAAAACTATCTGGAGGGCCAGTCCCAGAGATAGGTGGTGAATGGTGCCACATCCACTTGGCAGCCAGTCACTTAATTCCTTTGTGAAGAAACAGGCCCTGAAAATGTTCATAACATTCTTCATTGCAGGTCTTTTTGTTTGCTGATGGTTTGAGTTTTCCTTTGAGATTTAGCATTAAATATCAGAAGGAGTTGTACGTTTTTAAAGACAGATTTTCATTTATACTAACACAGCTTTCCATGACCTAAAACCAGAATGAAACCTTCAAATGTGTATAAGATGAGACAAAGAGGTATAAACTTGTATAAAATTAAAATTAAAATCTAAAACATTAAGTTAAAAAGAGACTTTTAAATAATTTCCTTTTATTTCCTGAAGTATTGCTTTAGGTTCCAGCTGATATTGCTTGTATTATGAACTGGAACAAGAAGAGAGAATGGATGTAGTGCACATCTAAATTACAGAAAGAGGTGATTTTAGTATATAAAGAGCAAATTTTAAGCTGGTTTAAGCATGTATAAATATTTATATACTAGGTTGTTAGTGAACACAGTTTATAACTGCATAGCCTGTAATGCTCCCCAGACACAAAATGCATGATTTGAGGACCTGCAGAGTGAACAAAAATGCATTTGGAAAAATTTCTAAGATTATTTTGGGGAAGCATAGAGAGGAGATAAAGGACATAACTATGAAAAGAGGGAAGATGGGTTATCAGGCTTCTTGATGTTTGCTATGCAGACAGAAAATGTGAAACAGGACACTAGGCAAGTGTAAGTGTTATGCAAGGTGCTGAGGGCTTGGCAGAAAACAGAAAGAAATCTAACTGGAATTTAGGAGTGTATTCAAAGTTGGCTGCAAATGCGCAAAAGCTTGAAGTGGGAGTATAGTTTAAGACTGGATGGGATACTGAAGTAAAGATATTTCAAGAGCAACATAAATTCCATAGGAATTCAAATCAAAATATGGGTCTTGAGTCATGAAAAAATGCAGAACATTTTAACGTAAATCAGAGACAAAAAGTCATAAATGTGGCTTCAGCCATCATACCCCATCGTTCTGCTTCACATCTAAAATAGACATGAATGATACTTTTGACAAATAAATGCACAGATATTTTAAAGCTGTTTTTAGCCATGACAAAAAAAAAAAAAGGTTTGGAGACAGGAAAATAAATAAAATAAATTTTCTAAGTGTATGAATGAAAGTTAAATTTAGTCAAGGGTCTAATGTAAGTATATTTGATAGTGAAAGTTGAACATTTTTAGACTGTTCTGCTTCTACAAAATTGCATTCACCCTTAGGTTTGATTACTGCTTAGTGAGAAGGAAATCTTAAGAAATTGTGGAAAGGTTTTTAATGGAGTAGCATTTATGAAACCTGTTAAGAGATGCACTCCTAGGCAAGATTCCAAGGATAGGTTTTAGTAATGACAAGGTGCTGCACTGTGATAGCATTTTGCTTTTATCAGTCTCGGGTGTCTAGATTAATGTATTTTGATAGTGCTATATTAGTCAGTCTCAGAAGCTTTACCTATAAGTTACAGTTACTAGGTGTTGCTCAGCCCTGTAGGCTCAAAGTTTTGTACATACTTTTCATATTTGGATTTATAATTATATTTTTAGATTAGTAATTTCAGTCATTGTTTTTCAGAAAGTTTCCAAATGACAAAGCTGGGTTTGTAACACAAAAGATGCCTCAAATAGCATATTCAAATGTATTAATTTTGAAATTAAAATAGTGTATATAAAAGAAAAAAATCCTCACAATAGACAACTTAATGCAAACTTTATGAGAAAAAAATCACCAAAAAAAAGGAAAGATTTGCTGTATGAAATACAGAAAACAAAACCTGTCAGTTAATTAATGGTACAACCCTTCAAACCAAAGCCTATCTATTTTCACACACTTCACTTGTATCTAAAAATATCACTTCTTTGACTGGTCCACTCATTGCTCATGTTGACAGTTTCTAAAGAACTTACATGTTTTATTTTTCTTTGTAGAAAACTAGAAACAAAAAGATATGGGAAGGAACCAGTATGTGACGGACCTTTTCCTGACATGAAGTTAGGATGTAACATAGAAGCATACACAGATTGGAGATCTGTTCTCATACAGAAAGAAATTTTTTGCTTAGCTTAATAAATTGCATATGCATTTTGTGACCTTAGCCTGACACTACTTTTGGTACCTTGGTGAACAGTAATGATTGGTATGGTGTCTTAGCTTGGTTCCAGTGAAAAATAATATATCATGTACAAGTATATATCTTAAGTGTGTGTGTGTCATTGTGTATGTACACACATTAATTTATCTGTCTATCTCTATGGGTGTGTGCGTGTGGGAACATAAATTTGTATGAAAATGCATGGAAGTGTCAATTACAGACAACATACAGAAAATTCTCTCCCAAAACATCTAAATTCTTATATAAACATCCTGCATTGACAAAGATATTCCAGTTATAGTAAATAAAATCTAGAATGAACATGTGTCTATCTGTCATAGTGTAGCAGGTACAACCACCTGGGCAGAAAAACATGACAAAAAAATTGAAACACAAAGCTCAGTCACACCCTTGACAAAGGGTCAGGACTTGTTAGAGACCTAACAAATATTAGCTCAGTGCCACATGGTTATTAAATGGCACTTCAAGGCTCCTACCTTGCTTTTGCTGTGGGCTTGCCCCAACTAATTAGAATGACCACAGTACATACTCAACTCAGAGTATAAATGGAGCCCTGCCAGAAAGTCTTTTTCAGTTGGTTTCCTCAAAACAAGGAGACCTTGCACTCCTGAACCCTCCCCTTAGACTGGAATGATGTCTAAGGATACTTTCATGAACTGAGTGATCTCTCACCTCCACTTTGCTGAGTAAGTACATTTGAGGTACCTTTGAGTGTGAGGTTTTCCCTTTATGAGTGAGTGTGTACATTTTAGTTAACCTTTCTAGAAAGAATATTCCTTAAAGGGTAAGAATTAGTTTTGTAGTAGAATATTACCAACTTACATACAAACTTTTAATTTAATTTTGTTGGAAGGAGTGCTGAGTAATTTTGGTTGCAATAAATCCACATTTTTGGTAGCCATTGCTGTCTGTGAATGGAAATGTATGGTTAACAATACATAACTTCTTCAGAGATAAATACCTTGTCTTGCACAACTGAATAGGACACCATAAAAACATAGTCTCAGTACAGAAAAAAAAAGTCCAAAAGTTCATTTTCATAAATGTTTGGTTTAGAGTCCTATCTGCTTCATGGAAGCTCTGACTTCTGACGTCCCAGTGAGCAGAAGACTAGTCTAAGTTAGATTCCTGAGGAGTAGGCTCACTCCCATTGAAGCTGCTTTTTTGTTGGAACATCTGATTCCCAGTGTTCACGTTGCTTGACAACAAACCTGTCACAATTGCTGCTGTGGACTTTTTTTAGTGTATTGAATAGATAATTAGGTAACTAAATAATTTTGCAGAAATGAAGGCTTTTGTGATTGTTTATGTGAAAAGAGTGATTGCCCATTGGAATGGGCTGCCCATGGAGGTGGTGGAGTCACCATCACTGGAGGTGTTCAGGAGGAGACTTGATGGGGTGCTAGGTGCCATGGTTTAGTTGTTTAGGTGGGTTGGATTGGTTGATGGGTTGGATGCGATGATCTTGAAGGTCTCTTCCAACCTGGTTTATTGTATTGTATTGTATTGTATTGTATTGTATTGTATTGTATTGTATTGTATTGTATTATATTTAATCATCTTGGTTTTGTGACCAATATTTTGCATTCCCCTTCCATTTTTTACAGATATTTTTATGTTGCCTTCACTTGCAAGTATCAAGAACCTATAAAGAACGCTGTCTTCTTTTGATATACCATCAATGCAATGTTTTGTCATGCACTGCCAAAGGCATTCTTTGATTGCTATCTGAACCAGATCTTATCAACATCTTCTGGGCATTTAGACCATGTCTACACTTATTTATTAATATACATCACAGTGCTCCACAGGGCTCTGATCTGTGATCATACTGCCAAACAGCTGCTTGGAGCATGCCCTTATGACTGTCTCAGCTGTTTCCTGGGATTTAATTTCACCTCATTTTAGATTTATACAATAAAAAAAATCTACCACTAGAACTACTTTTCTGGAAGTGATTTTTTTCTGCCTAGCCATGATTGATATCTACAAAGGACAGGTTGAGTTTCTAGGGTCACCATTAAATATTGGTTTAAGACACCACACAGAAACCTCAAAAACTAAATTGTCTCAAAATTCAGTATTTTAAAACTCTCGGTTTACAGGCAAAACAGAAAAAAAAGTACTTTATTGAGAGAAAGAAAAATTTGACACTAAGAAAGATAGTAAGCAGAATAATGTGTGATAACCACAGGATTCATTTCTGGTATCAAATTATGATCAGAAGAAGATTAAATACTTGATAAGCCACTTACTAGGACAGTTCCTTAATCTTTACATTTTTCAGTAAAGCTATTGCAGTTGCCAAATCAGTCCTGTCACCCGTCATGCTGAGTAGCAAAGTCTCATGCAGACTGCTTCTGATAAGTAGTGTTAAACTGCCTGTTATGCAGTCCAAATAATTTCACTTGAGTTTTCACATTCTGTTTTAAGTTGAAGCAAGTAAACATAGTCTTCATAATTACATATAGTGCTTGCTGCACAGTCTTCTAAATCAGGTTTTTTTCAGTCTTTACAGTTCTGCACTCTGAAATTGGAGGCTTTTTCCTTGTAAATAAGCTCAGACATACCTAGTCTGCCCTGAGTTTTCATACAAAGTTTTTTCAACATAACTACACTTTCCCCCCCGCCCCCTACTGAATTATGATACTATGCTGGTACCTTCCTGGACCGCTTGGATATTCTTGATTTCTAACTCCCTTTTTTTATATTGCAGCCACTAGGATGACACAGGGGAAAACTAGGAATTTGTAGCCCAGGTATTTTTCTGGTTTAGATATTTATGATAGAACAAGGTGAAGTGAATAACAGATAGAAGGTCTTCTGTGTCATACTGTGTGTTGTGCAAAATGGACATTCTTGGACGTCTATCTACTACAGCAATAAAACATTACAAAACCCTCAAAATTATACTACCAATGAGAGTAGTGAGTTCTTTCCTTTTTCTGCCCTTAGATATAAAATATTGAACTTGCAGTACTATTTTTTAAGGGAGTAAAAACTATCATCACTGTGAATTGCATATAATTACACCTTAGGAAAAAAAAATAGAGTTTGGACTAAATTGTAAGTAGAAACAGGTCTACTGCTTTTTTCTCTCCCATATTTTTCTTCTTCTGAAGTCCAATCATCCCAATAATGCAAGAACTTGGCAGACAGCCCTGCTGCAGTGCACAGTCTTATTCAAATGATAAGTTGGATAAACTGGAATTTTCTTTTCCATACTTGCACCAAGATAAATTGCTCTCTCCTGTAAATCTTGTAGCTCTGCTCAATCACATTTGAGTGACTATGGAGTAAAAACGATATTTAGAAAAAGGAGCACTAAAAGCAAGGCATGTTGCATCTCATCTTCTGTTCTTTGTCTTCTCCATAACAGAGTGGTGATATATTGGAAATATCAAGATGTATTTAAGCAGAACTAAGGCAGGAAAAAAATTCATGACAATTTTATTTCTGTTACTAAAACAGTTTGAATATATACTAATGAGGGCCTTGTTAAAGTTGAAAGCGAAGTATTTCACCAAAAAAGTCTGCAATATACCATCCATTTTCCCTGATCACTTGCAGAAATCAATTACTTCTGAGAAATAAATTGTTGACTCCCATAAGACCAGAATTGTATAATGATTTATACAAATAATATTGAATTTACTGCAAGTACAAATATTTTTATATAAAAAATAATTAATTTTGTAGAATCTGAGGTGATGCCAAACAATTTTCTAAATTTCCGGTGTATTTTTTAACTTGCAATGATATTGCATTTAATATTTGAGAAACTTCTGTTTATTTGTTTGTTTGTTTTTTCCTTGACTTATCTTTGATTTATGGAGTTCTTTGGAAATTAGTGGAATTTTTGGATCAGTGAAAGCAGTCCTGGAACTGGAGAATATTGTGATCTCTCAGGAAAGTATTTTTATGCAATTACCTTTAAGCCTTTATTTTCTGTAAACACAGAGGCTACATTTCCCTGCCCTAATGTCTAGAAATTTATTCTGCTTTTCCCCCCTTGTATTCACTATTAGTCCCACATAATGGTAATTACCAAGGGCAGTCTCTCGGCATTGTAAAAATTAGTAAGACTTATGTTTCCCTTGCATTTTGCTTTTTTAATTCTTGTAGTCAAAACCAGAAAAGCAGCAGCACAATTAATCCTAAAGTTATTACTACCAGAACAAAATGCACATCATTTAAAGCTGCTGTTTGTTTAAAAAATAGAGGCATATGCAATTTGATTTTCTGTTCAATAAATTTACTTTCTTTTTGCCTTCTTAACAAAATTTCTTCTTTTGATCTTATTCAGAAAGGCAGTAAAAGTATTTTTTTAGGAACACTTAAAGACCTCAATAGATGCTGATTTTTCCACAACATCTGCCATACTCCTATTTTTCCATGCTGAACAGACATTTTTAAAACTAAATGCAGAGCAAAACAGATTTTGTAAAACCTTAACTAGCATTTTTATAAAATACTTCACCCATTGAATTTAGTATCGGAATGCTTTATAGCATGACTGGTTTAGCCCAACAGAAGAAGTTTTATTATCATCTTATTCATTTACTGGTTAGAGATTATAGACCTAATTTAACCTTTCATATGCTCTAAAGTTAAATTTTAAATTTTAAATAAAGCAAAGCTATCATTATTACTACTCTGCTCTTAGAATTGTATCAGTACTCATTTATCTATTTGTAATACCAAGAAATTGAAACTATAATTGTCACACACTTGTTAGGCGCTCCATAGTGAATACACTATGCAATATATCAAAGAGGCTTTGTAACGCAAGGGAAAAGTTTACTGTGAGGTACAACCCCAAAAAAATTATAATGTTCATATAAAAAAATGTCATGGATTGAGTTGAACCATGCTGTAGTCATATAAGCTTCAAAAATGAAAGTACAGGCTGGAACAAAATATTTTGGGGTTTGAAGTTCTGATTGCGACATGGGAGGCTTCCTATTCTGTTGCTGCTTCTGGGTTCTGGGTTCTTGGGTGTTGGTCTTCCTTGGGGTGATGGCAAGACAAGAAGGGATGAAGGAAGAGTTTTCTGGCTTGGGCCAGAAAGAAGCTCATTTGCTTCTTCTTTGTGCTGGGCTTTTTCTGCAAATAGGCTAAGGTAATTATGTCTTTTGTACCAACATTTGTCTGATTTTGATCAGTAAACTCTATTCCTATCTCACTCTTTTTTGTGTGTCTCAATCCCAAGTTTTTGTGTGTTACTTCTCTCCTCACTTCTGTGATGGGAGAATAGACAGGTTAACCCACTGGTTTGATTTGACCCATTTTGTTTTGATTCCAACCATTAAAAAACAAACAAACAAACAAACAAACCAACCAAACAAACAAGCAAACAAACCCAACAACCACAAACCCAAAAACCCCACTGAACAAACAAACAAACAAAATAAAAAAAAAAAATAGAAACAAAGCCAGCAAAACCAAAAAAGGAAACAAAAACCGCAAACCAGTTATAAAAATGTTCCATATGAATTATTTAGACATAAAATTATATTTAACATAAAACTCTTTCCTTTCAAAAAGTGACACCTTTCTAAGCATAACTTCTGTGTTAATAAGAAAAGCTCCCTACATATCTGGACAGACAGCATAATGAGGAAGATTAGTTCCTAGTCATATATATGAAGTGAAAAATAGCTCAACACTGCTCACATGAGCTGTCCTTGAAGCATCTCTTAAAATGCTGAAGTATTTTGTCAATATAATTGTTGGGTGTCACAGAGAGAGAAATTCCAAGGCACTCATGCTAAAGTGCTGCTACCATATTAGTACCTCAGATGGACTATGTCATTTTTACTTGCTTTCTTTGAAGATTAGAAGAATATTTCAAGTCTGTATAAAATTGTAATTTTCTTAATGTCATCCATTTAAATATCTTTGTCATATACTGTAATTTTTTAGAGAATAGTGATACTGTGCTGAGTTAAATTGAAAAATCTTTTATTTTAAAGAAAATATTAATTTTACCAGATGTCATGAGAGTATCTCAAACACTAGGACAAAAGATTATGATATAAAAGATTCAGTGACTTTCAATATATCAGTTTTATTTCCACTGAATCTCTGAATCATAGAATCATAGAATGGTCTGGGTTGGAAGGAACCTCCAAAGGTCATCTAGGCCAACCCCCTGTGCAATAAGCAGGGGCATCCTCAATTGGATCAGGTTGCCCAGAGCCCTGTCGAGCCTCTCTTTGAATATCTTCAGGGGATAGGATCCCAACTACCTCCCTGGGCAACCTGTCCATTGTTCTACTATCCTCATGGCAAGGAACTCCTTCCTAACATCCAGTCTAAATCTACTCTTCTCTAGTTTGAAGCCATTGTCCCTCGTCCTATCACTACAGGCCTTTGTAAACAGTCTCTCTCCATCCTTCTTGTAGGACCTCTTCAGGTACTGGAAGGTTACTATTAGGTCTCTCCAGAGTCTCCTGTTTTCCAGGCTGAACAACCCCAGCTCCTTCAGCTTGTCTTCCTTTCAGAGGTGCTCCAACCGCTGATCATTTTCAAGGCCCTCCTCCTCCCTCTCCCCTGTCCATCTAAAAAAGGCAGTGATGGGGGGCTTTGGTGCACATCTGGCCCCCAGCAAGGGACAAACCACCACAATAAGAAAAAGAGAAATCTATATGTTCAGCTGATGAATTCTCATCAAATTTCATTGTTCCTGACAGTGAATGAATAGTAAGCATATTCTAGCAGTTCTATTACAATTGTTAAAATGTTGCATGTGTCATAGACTAAACCACAACTTTTATAATAATAGTAAAATGTTATATTTAATATTTGTTCAGTTTCCACAATTTATTGTTTCACTGCAATTTACTTTATAGAAGTGTCTTAAAAAATTGAAACTTTCTCAATATTTTTTCCCTGGCAGTCTTTTAATATTGTCATCACAAGGTCTCTCTCCTGACCCTAAATATGTTATAGCTGTCAATATATTACTCATATTGACCCCCTGGTTCTTTTCTGCAAAGCTCTTTCTAGACATTTAGCAATTTCCGGCTTAAATTTTCACATGATAATCCTGCACTGGGAGCAAAACTTTGTATCTGACTCTGCTGAACTTCTCAGCAGCCCATTTCTATAGCCAGTTGAGAATCCCCTAAATGACAGCCCTGCTCTCCAGTGTGCTGCCTACTTGCTGAGTTGAGCAGAGCTAATGTTAGGTCATATTGCCCAGGGCCTTCTGGCAGAAACTAGAACATGCCACACACAGTGAGGAAGTAATTTTGTTTGTTTTGGTTTATCTTTTAATGGGTTTAATACTTGAAAATACAGCTTGTGGGTCATATGAGCTTTGGGACGGCTCATCTCAAATCTGGCCTTTGTTCACACTTCTTCCAGATTAATTTTAGCTAAATAATTATTTGATTTGTTGTGTATTTGCTAACTGGGACCAAAATATCTTTCAATACATACCCTTTTGGGGAAAATGAGGGAAGCCTGAGAATAAAATTCTTTTCTTGCCTAGATTCCAGAGTTAGAGATTCCTCATAAAAACACTTTTGTCTGCTAGAATGTGTTACTCAACAAAAGCTCCCAATAAACAGACTGGTATATAATTAACTGGAGAGGGTAAGATTGAATAAACTAAAAAAGCTGGACATTGAAACACCTCCTACCCATCTTGCAACTGAAAATCCATCTTGCTCTGTTTATGACTAGAACTGGCTACACTGTCCATGCAGAAAACTATAAGCACTTTCAAGCTGCTAATTTGATTTCCCTTTGATCCAGGTCACAGAGTTACAAGTCTGCAGGCATTTTTTCCCTCTCTTTATTCGTGCTTCATGTCATTTAACTTAGTTGCATTAAGGCAAAAAACATGAATCAAAGATGAAACAAAATATAAATGTTTGTCAGGTATGAACCACATGTTAATATATCTGCAATTGATTTATTAACAGTATTAAACTTATTCCTTCCCCTTCTTACAAAAGTTTCTTTATTTCATCTTTTGTTCTACAGTAGTATTTCTTTCCCTCCCAGTTTTATGTACCTCGCTTGCTTGCCTTTTTGTTTTGGTTTGGTTTGTTGTTGTTGGATTTGTTTGTTTGTGGTTTTTGTCTTTTTCTTGTCCAAAATGGTAATAGTCATATTTGTAACACAAATTTCTCTCATATAGAGAACTCATAATCATACCTTGTTTATTCTTACTCAGTCGGTTTGATGTTTGAAAGCATGTATACACCTGATTTGGAACATTTTAGACATCAGCAGCAATCATTCATTGTCAATTTAACAGAAAAAAAAAATGCAGTTACCCTGAATTTCTGTGACCTTACTCATCAAAGAGGGGTGATGCTGATAGAATTCTGATCTTGCATTATAAATTCTAAGGACTCTTTTTCTTAACTGTCCTTCCAATTCTTCTTGAAGTTCTGAATGACATGCAGTGCAAATTTTTAAAGGTTATTTCTGGCCAGTATAATAGTTAAAACTGTGGGATATAGCAGAAAAGGTTTTGCAGGGTTTAGAAATATAGAAGTCCAGTTGCAATTTTGATAGAGATAACTAACAGGACTGTGCATGTGTGCATGTGCACTACTTTCAGTCATCAATTCCTGAGGTTCATATAAATGTGACCTTTAAGATCAGTTTTTAAAAGCTCAGTGAAGGAAAGATGCATTTGTCACTAAAGATAACTATTAAAAAACAAACAAACAAACAAACAACAACAACAAACAGACAAGCAAAAAAATGACATCAACACCACTCTGGACTTCAGGAGGGCAGACTTCAGGCTACTCAAGGAACTAACTCAGAAGGTTCCCTGGGATACAGCCCTTAAAAATAAAGGGGTTCAGGAGAGCTGGAGCTGCTTCAAAGAAGAACTCTTGAAGGTTCAGGAACAGGCTGTGCCAGTGTCCTGGAAGATGAGCCGCCGGGGCAGACGGCCAGCCTGGTTGGGTAATGAACTCTTAATAGAACTAAGGGAAAAAAAGAGGGTGTACCATCTCTGGAAGAAAGGGGAGGCAACCTGTGGAATGTTTAGGGATGTTGCTAGGACATGCAGGAAGAAAATTAGGGAGGCAAAAGCCCATTTAGAACTTAGACTGGCCTCTGCTGTGAAGGACAACAAAAACTCCTTTTATAAATACATCAATAGCAAGAGGAAGGGCAAGGAAAACCTCCACTCCTTGGTTGACACGGAGGGCAACGTTGTAACAAAGGATGAGGAAAAGGCAGAGGTACTTAACACCTTCTTTGCCTCAATCTATCCTAGCATGGCAGAACATCTTCCAGAGAGCTGGCCTGCAGAGCTGGCAGAAGGAGCCAGGGAGCTGCATAGTTTCCCGCTGCTCCAGGAGGCAGTTAGAGATCTTCTGAGCTGCTTGGACCCCCACAAGGCCATGGGACTGGATGGGATCCATCCTAGGGTGCTGAGAGAGCTGGCAGATGAGCTGGCCAAGCCACTCTCCATCATTTTTCAGCAGTCCTGGCTCACTGGAGAGGTCCCAGAAGACTGGAAGCTGGCCAACGTGGTGCCCATCCACAAGAAGGGCCGGTTGGATGAGCCAGGGAATTATAGGCCTGTCAGCATGACCTCAGTGCCAGGCAAGATTATGGAACAGGTCATCCTGAGTGCGATCACGGAGCACTTACAGGATGGCCAAGGGATCAGGCCCAGCCAGCATGGCTTTAGGAAGGGCAGGTCCTGCCTGACCAACCTGATCTCCTTCTATGATCAGGCGACCCGCCTGGTTGATGTGGGGAGGCCTGTGGATGTGGTCTACCTGCACCACAGCAAGGCCTTTGACACCGTCCCCCACAGCAAACTCCTGGCCAAGCTGGCAGCCCATGGCTTGGATGGGAGCACACTGCGTTGGGTTAGGAACTGGCTGGAGGGCCGAGCCCAGAGAGTGGTGGTGAATGGTGCCACATCCAGCTGGCGGCCTGTCACTAGTGGTGTCCCCCAGGGATCAGTGCTGGGCCCCATGCTCTTCAACATCTTTATTGATGATCTGGATGAGGGCATTGAGTCCATCATCAGTAAATTTGTGGACGACACCAAGCTGGGGGCAGTAGTTGATCTGCTGGAGGGCAGAGAGGCTTTGCAGAGGGACCTCGACAGGCTGGACAGATGGGCAGAATCCAACGGCATGAGATTGAACACATCCAAGTGCCGGGTTCTGCACATTGGCCACAACAACCCCATGCAGTGCTACAGGCTGGGGTCAGAGTGGTTGGAGAGCGGCCAGGCAGAGAGGGACCTGGGGGTACTGGTTGATTGTAGGCTGAACATGAGCCTGCAGTGTGCCACGGCAGCCAAGAAGGCCAATGGCATCCTAGCCTGCATCAGAAACAGTGTGGCCAGCAGAAGCAGGGAGGTCATTCTGCCCCTCTACACTGCACTGGTTAGGCCGCACCTTGAGTACTGTGTCCAGTTCTGGGCCCCTCAGTTTAGGAAAGATGTTGTCTTACTGGAGCGTGTCCAGAGAAGGGCAACAAAGTTGGTGAGGGGTTTGGAACACAAGCCCTATGAGGAGAGGCTGAGGGAGCTGGGGTTGCTTAGCCTGGAGAGGAGGAGACTGAGGGGTGACCTTATTGCTCTCTACAACTACCTGAAGGGAGGTTGTAGCCAGGCAGAGGTTGGTCTCTTCTCCCAGGCAGCCAGTACCAGAACAAGAGGACACAGTCTCAGGCTGTGCCAGGGCAGGTTTAGACTGGCTCTTAGGAAGAAGTTCTATACCGAGAGAGTGATTGCCCACTGGAATCAGCTGCCTGTGGAAGTGGTGGAGTCACCTTCATTGGAGGTATTCAAGAAGAGGCTTGATGGGGTGCTTGGTGCCACGGTTTAGTTGTTTAGTTGTTTAGGTGGGTTGTATTGTACTGTATTGTACTGTATTGTACTGTATTGTATTTAGGTGGGTTGGATTGGTTGATGGGTTGGACGCCATGATCTTGAAGGTCTCTTCCAACCTGGTGTATTGTATTGTATATTGTATTGTATTGTATATTGTATTGTATTGTATTGTAAGACAGGGGCAAATGGAAAATTAATATAATTAATTTACCTTGATTTTCTCCATGCATTATACCTAATAAACACAAATAAACAAGAATTTTACTCTTCCATAACCAGCCTGATCAGACTTTGTCAAGACATTTCATGTTCAGAATTTGCAGGGTGAAATCAAACCCCAAACTTAGATAAAATCCTTAAAGGCAACATAACTGCATAAACCATAAACTGCTGTTTGTGGTTGCAGATTTCCTATGATCTCTATTCATCATTGTCATAGACACATTTTAATTTTGCAATTTTTCTAGAAAGTGTGTTTAGTAATGTTCATGATCATGATGTGTATATGGTCTTACTGCTCTGTATGACTTGATTATTCATACCCTACCAAGGATGTTCTCTTCCCAGAAGATATGAAGGAATCTTCCATCTTGTTTTCCTCACAGTAGATTATCTCTGCCTGAGAATATCATGAAGTTTTAAGCTATGATTTCCTTCCCTGAGAATAGCCATCATATTTTCCAGTGGCAGAAAAATTGTAAAGATGTTTCATTAGTCCCATGAAGGTATCTTGAGCAAATGTCCAAAATCAGGCAATCCCTCGTATCCTGGTAGGATGTTTAGAACAGGGCTGGATGCTCTTTCTATCCCTTTGTCCAGTTCATCAATAGATGGCACCAAATAGCTCTCTTGCCTCTGATCTCCAGACCAGAGGGTTATACACATTTATGTATTTAGAGCTGGGTTTGTTTTCTTGTTTTTCTATTTCTGTCTTTCTTTCTAAAAAAAAATCATGTACATGACTGTATGTGACAATGCAGTTACACTGTAGAATATATATATATAACTTCAGTAGTTAACAAATTTACCAGCTCCTTGCTAGGGGGAATTCATAGTTTCACTGGAAACTGTAAACAGGCTCTGAGAAGTCCAAATTAGCAAGGAAATGTGTACATATCTTGTACAAGGAAATTCCCTGAAATAGTAGTAACAGACAGAAATATTGCACATTTAAATGCTCATTTATTAAGGAGTCACAGAAATCAGTATTTAAAATGAAGTTTCCAACACATCCATTTGGTAATGTTTTTGTTGTTGTTGTTCCTCAGTTTCAGGTTTTGGAAAAGATTTTGCTCCACTTAGATGTTTCCAGCATGCTTTGTGAAGCTTGTGTTAGAAATATCCCTTGGGTCCAGCCAGTCTGGGTAGAAAGGATGTGTACATCACTGAGAGGAAAAAACCCAAACACAAAAAACCAAGCAACCCTCCCCCACCTTTCTAAAACTGAAAAAACTCTTGGCAGATTCCACTGCATGTACTCAGAAACAATTTTTCACTTCCTAAAAAAAAGTAACCAGAAAAAGTATCAAACGATAAAGTAGGGAAGACTTTGATCAAGGTGCAGTGAAATAATCTCTGGCTTTAGAACTAGTAAAAATACCTTATGGACAAGGTGTGCTTGTTTAAGAAAGCAAAACTTTGTAGAAAAAAAAAAAAACCAAACCTTGGTTAAAATTGACTATGATATTTCAAAACATTTATTTCAATACTGTTGTTCAAATTAAAGTTAAAACATATCCATCCTTACATGAAAAACAGATACCATACTTCAGGAAAAAAAAACCAACAACAAAACTTAGGTGAATAGCAAAATATGTTCAAAATACTTTGTGAGAAGTTTACTGACACTGAAGCTAATGACACTTTATTTACCTTACACTGCAGTGAAAGTACTCTTCCCTACAGTGTATTGCCATGATGATGCTATTGGTATATAAAAAGTAGATTGTAAGAAGAGACTAATTGATAGCTAAAAGTATTTTGGTGCATTATACATTGGAAAATGAAAAGAAACAGAAAATAAAAACATTAAAATGCCTGTTCTATGTTGTGTCACCTCTATGTATCAAAAGTAGTTAATCGCTTTCTATTGTGAACCATGGCCATACTTATCCATAATAATAAAACATAGCTGGAAGAAATGCTGTGTGTTGTTGTGAGATATCATCTGATTTGAGGATGTAATTTATTATTATAATACGACCCAGTAATGTGAAAATTATATGAATCATGCTTGCTTGGTTTTTTTGTACTTTTTTTCACAGACACATTTTGTTTGTTTTTATGTATGTGAAGTCAGCTTGGTTCTGGAAAATAGAAGCATGATTTAACCCCAAAGAAAGGTTGGTATAATATAATAAAGAGAGGGAGAAAAAAATCAGAATATATTATAGTGCAACACTTTAAAGAGTCTGCAAGTTATAGATTTTTACAGTGCATGTTAACAATTGCTGATGTGAAATGAATTTAACACAGATTATGTAATTTATTAAGTCTGGCAATGTTCAGCTGCTTACTTACTGAGATTTGGAGAGCAAAATGAGAATTTGTCTTAAATTACTCAAGATGTC
This sequence comes from Colaptes auratus, assembly GCA_015227895.2. Taxonomy (NCBI): domain Eukaryota; kingdom Metazoa; phylum Chordata; class Aves; order Piciformes; family Picidae; genus Colaptes; species Colaptes auratus. The sequence goes on along the minus strand of CM037631.1, from coordinate 79,617,582 downwards.
CTTCACTTGTTATTAAAATTTTAATTTGTGAGTCTTGCAATTTTTATAAAATTCTTTTTTAACCTAGTCACAATTATTATTTTTTTCATTTTAAAATTTAACATGTCATGTGTTAAATTAATTGTAAAATACCACATTTTACTGCTGCATATTGAGCCAATGTTGTGATGAAACTGGAGAGCACAATATTTAAGGTTCAAGCCACTAGAGTTACTGGTCTTGCTCCATTACCTGTGACAGAACAAGGATGTTGCCAGCATAACAAGCACTGTTGTATGAAATCAATGAGGTTGTGACCGAGTGGTCACACTTCCTGTCAAGTTCTATTTTTGTTTTCTTAAATTGTCATGTTGCATTTTTCATTTGCTTGTGGGATTTTTGGTGATTTTGTTTGTTTGTTTGCTTGGTTTTAATGTGAAAATCCATCAATACTGTAAGGTAAACAAATTTATTTCATTACTGCAAAATTCAAGGATAGCCAGCATACATGTTCTATGAAGCACGACACAATACATTTTAATAGCGCTGTGTAGTACCATCCATCATGAAAACAGTAGAACTTAATGTCTGATCACTGATAAGATAAAGATATCCCTTTTTATTACCTTTTTTCCCTTTGAATAAAACCATTGTTTTTTTTGGGGCTTAGCCATATAATTAGCATTGTATTGTAAAGTGTTTATAATGTGTGGAGAGTAAGAGATGAAGATTTAGTGCAAAGTATATAATTTAGAACATTCAGTAGAAGTTACCTTCATTTTTTATGTTGACAGGCAGTGAACACTTGATGTATTTTTCAGCTGAAGGAGTGGTGTTGATATATTTTTAAATAAAGACGGGGAAGAAATACAGGCTCTGATAAGCTTAAATTCTCTCTGTGATTTAGGAAAGGAAATTGTGTTATGCAAACGTCATGCTTACCCATGTTTGGGCTTCATGACTTAGTATGATATAAAGAATTTGATATCTTATTTATAGCTTTTGGTCACAGCCTCAGGAACATAGAGGACTACAAAGCCATAGTAGAACTCTCTTTTCCTGGGTACAACTGTACACAAGCTACTTCGACTACTGCTTAGTGACATGTTGAGAGAGGTCTCTATCAACACAATGACTTTACAGGTAACACACACAAACCCAGCACTAACAGAAACACAAATAATACAAGTGGCCTGATCATGTTCTTACTTGCCATTTTCAGTATAAAAGTAGGACAAGACAAAATGTAAGCAACAAGAAACAAGGGAACAAAAGAGGGTGTGAAAAAAAAGGAGCTAAGGAAGGGGCACAGCTGAACAGAGCAGAAGCAGAAGTAGAAACACCACAATATGAAGTCTAAGAGACAGGCTATAGTGAAAACAGGAAATCACCTTAGAAAGTTGTCCTGCTGAATCCTCAGTTAGATGAATTATTCAGTCATTGAGGCTCTCCCTACAAATGACCATCCAGTTGGCTCTTTAAAATGCTGTTATTGTGTGGTCATACCAGTAGGAAAGACTTTAACTTCTGTCATTTCACTTTCACAAATATATCCCTTTGTGCATGTGTTTTTCTTTCCATTCTGAAACCAGTTTCCCTCTTTAAATAATTTGTTCTATTCATATGAGGCTTCAACTTTACTTTTTGTGTACCATGTGTCAAGATTGTGTCTTCATTGCAGGTCACTGTCTGGGAAACTAATAAAAAATATTGAAGCCTGATGCCAGCTGAAGGTGGCACACTTCCAAGAGCACCATAAGTTTCAGCAGATGTTTGCCAGACTGCACTAAATATATGTCTGTAGCTATAGAAATCTCAAAACTTCAGTCAGTGTCCACAGACTGCTGCTTTCAGATTTCCGTATTTTTGAGTTGCTGGTTTGGGGGTTTTGTGACAAGTGAACACTCATACAAACCCACTGCAATAATCATAGAATCACATAATGGATTGCATGGAAAGGGACCTTTAGAGTTCATCTAGTCCAATCTCTCTGCAGTGAGCAGTGGCATCTTCAGCTAGATCATGGTGCTTAGAGGTCTTTCCAACCTGAGTTTGGATATTTCCAGGGATGAGGCTTCTACCACCTCTCGGGGCAACCTGTGCCAATTTTTCACGGCTCTTGTAAAAAATTCCTTACTTACTTCTAGTCTGAATCTACCCTTCTCTTGTACTTAAAACCATTACCCTTCATCCTGACACAACACCCCTGCTAAAAAGATTGTTTCCATATTTCTTATAAGCCCCTTTTTAAGTACTGCAAGGCCACAATAAGGTCTTCTCAGAGCCTTCTCTTCTCCAGGCTAGACACCACAACTCCCTCAGTCATTCTTCACAGGAGAGGCCTTCCATTTCTCTGATCATTTTTGTGTCCCTTCTCTGAACCCACTCCAACAGGCCCACATGTTTCATATGATGAGTATTCCTGATCTGGACACAGTACTCCAAGTGGAATCTCATCAGAGCAGAGATCAGGAACAGAATCACCTCCCTCAAACTGCTGGTCATGCTTCTTTTGATGCAGACTAAATATGGTTTGCTTTCTGGGCTGCAAGGACACATTGCCAACTCATGTCTAATTTTTCATATACAAGAACCCTCAGTCTTTCTCCAAAGGGCTGCTCTCAATCCAGTCTCTTAATACTGACTCGTGCTGGGTCTTGCACTTGGCTTTGTTGAACCTCATGAAGTTCAGACAGGCCCACTTCCCAAGCTTGTCCAAGTCTGTCTGTATGGCATCCTATCCCTCAGGTATGTCAACCACATCACTGAGTTTGGTATTGTCTGAAAATTTGCTGAGAGTGTACTCTATTCCATTGCCTGTGTTACTGATGATATCAAGCTGCTGATCACTGCCCTCTGATTGTGACCATCCAACCAATTCCTTATCCACTAAAAAGTTCACCCTTCAAATCCATATACCTCCAATTTAGAGAGAAGGATGTTGCAGTGGACTGTGTCAAAGGCCATAGGCAAAAATCCATAAAAACAATCACATTAAATAATGTTGTTTTGTTCAGTATTCTTTCTAGTTACTAATATTAGCACTAATTAACAGTACTCATTATAACAGTGCACTAGAATGTCCATTTTTAAAAATAATTATAAGAAGTATTATTAAACAACAAGCTTTTAGTAGTTAGAAATTATGATTCTTTGGATAACAGATCACAGAACACATTAGAAGGACATTAGCATACACATGCCAAGAAACAGTGAGATTGTATAGGGTTTGGCTGAGATGGGAGTTCATTCTTGCCAGTGCATCTTTCATAGTGCTGTGTTTTGTAGTGGTAGCTGGAAGGGTGTTGATAACGCACCAGTGATTTAGCTACTGCTGAGCAGTGCTCACTCAGCACCAAGGCTGTGTTTTTCCAGTATTTCCTTATTGCAACATTAGGCTGAGAGAAGGGCAAGATCTTGGGAGGGGGCACAGCCAGGTCAGCTGATTCAAAATTATCAAAGAGGTATTCATTACCATATGAGATTTGTGCAGCTACAAAATCTGAAGGAAAGAAGGAAGTGTGTGGGGCCATCCATTAATAGAGTTTGTCTTCTGGATCAGCTGCTACATGTATAGAAGTCCTGCTTCCCAGGAAGCAGACGGACATCCTCTGCTGAAAAAATAGAACATAATACTTTTGTTTGCTCTTGCTTTCTGTGTGTGGCCTTTGCTTTTGCCCTATTAAATTCTTTATGCCTTGACCTGTGGGCCTCTATTTGTTTTCCCTCTCCCTTGTTCATCTAAGAATGGGAGTGATAGAGTGGCTGTAATTGGCACCTGGCCCCCAGATAGGGCCAAACCACCACAGAGAGATAAACTTCTATTTTGCGCTTTTTCTTTTCTTTCTTTCAAATAAATAGTTAATTTTCTTCTTTGTCTTATTTGTACCATTGGATTCTAGTCTATCTATGTATAATTAATAATGCACAAAACCAGGAGGTCACCAGAAGCTTCCCCTGTCTGCTTCCTTTCCCCTGTACAAGAGAAAAAGAAAAATAAATGATAAAAGCATAGAGTAACTTGTTAGTATTCAGCAATAACAAGAACACAACCAAAGTAAGCAACAGCAAAGCAAAAGGAACCAGCTATTATCTGCTAGAGCAAAGTACCAAGAAAGGGAGTTAGTTTATTCAACTAACTTTATGTTAGTCATCAGACCAATGCGATTATTTAGACCTCATCATGATTTTCCCTTTACATCAAATGGGAATTTATTTACATTCTATTACTTTCTACTCAAGATCTGTGGAAAATATCCTAGGCATCAGCCTAAAACTGTCACAGATAAAAATATCTTTCTAGGGGAATTAAAAATATCACAGGATCACAGGATGTTAGAGGTTGGAAGGGACCTCTGGAGATCTTTGAGTCCAGCCCCCCTGCCAGAGCAGGACCATGGAATCTAGTGCAGGTTGTGCAGGAACATATCCAGAAGGGTCTTGAAAGTCTTCAGAGAAGGAGACTCCACAACCTTTCTGGGAAGTCTGTGACTGTTACAAGCCCATTTTCATCATGTTCTGTGTCCAGTTCTGGGCCCCACAGTTTAGGAAGGATGTTGACTTGCTGGAACATGTCCAGAGAAGGGCAACAAAGTTGGTGAGGGGTTTGGAAGACAAGCCCTATGAGGAGAGGCTGAGGGAGCTGGGGTTGCTTAGCCTGGAGAAGAGAAGACTCAGGGGTGACCTTATTGCTCTCTACAACTACCTGAAGGGAGATTGTAGCCAGGCAGAGGTTGGTCTCTTCTCCCAGGCAGGCAGCACCAGAACAAGAGGACACAGTCTCAAGCTGCGCCAGGGCAGGTTTAGGCTGGATGTTAGGAAGAAGTTCTATACAGAAAGAGTGATTGCCCATTGGAATGGACTGTGCGGGGAGGTGGTGGAGTCACCATCATTGGAGGTGTTCAGGAGGAGACTTGATGAGGTGCTTGGTGCCTTGGTCTAGTTGTTTAGGTGGGTTGGATTGGTTGATAGGTTGGATGCGATGATCTTGAAGGTCTCTTCCCACCTGGATTTATTGTATTGTATTGTATTGTATTTAACATGTTGAGGTGCAACTTCCTGTGGTGTAATTTACATCCATTGCCCCTTGTCCTATCACAGAGCACAAGTGAGAAGAGGCTGTCCCTTTTTTCTTGACACCCAGCCTTCATATATTTATATATTTATTAGATTCCCTCCCAGTCTTCTCCTTTCCAGACAAAAGAGCCCCAGGCCTCTCAGCCTTTCCTCATAAGGCAGTCCTCCAGACCCTTAATAATCCTTGTAGCCCTCTGTCGGACTCTCTCAAGTGGATCCTTGTTCTTCTTGAACTGGGGAGCCCAGAACTGGACACAATATTCTAGGTGCCTCCTCACACGGGCAGAGTAGATGAGGAGGAGGACCTCCCTTGTTCTGCTGGACACACTCTTCTTAATGCACCCCAGGATACCATTTGCCTTCTTTGCTACAAGGGCACATTGCTGACCCATGGATAACTTGTTATCCAACAGGACTCCCAGGTCCTTCTCCATGAGGCTGCTCCCTAGCAAGTCACCTCCTAACCTATACTGGTGCAATTTATTATTCCTTCCCAGCTGCAGAACTCTGCACTTATCCTTGTTGAACCTCATTGGGTTCCTCTCTGTCCAGCTCTCTGGTCTGTTGGGGTCTCACTGAATGGTCACACAGCCTTCAGGTGTATCAGTCAAGCCTCCCAGTTTGGTATCATCAGCAAACTTGATGAGCAGACACTCTGTCCTCTCATTCATCAATGTCATTGATGAAGATGGGCATGGCCTGGGGATACCTTACTCCTTGTTGCGCTTGTCCTGTAGTGGGTTGGAATGCCTCACCCTTCCTGGAGACATGTGGGACAGAGGGGAGGGCAGTTCAGTGCTGAGCATCAGGCATTCCAAGAGGAGCTAGTTCACTTCTAGTCAGGCTGTGGCTGCCTTCAGTCCAGTAGCAGTCTGTTGCAGCAACAGGCCTGTTCCTTTGTGTTCATTGTCAGTAGCAACTGTTGAGGGTGCTTGTGAGAATCATCCTTCAGAGGTGTAACAGCCAGCTAAGAGCCTGAAGATGTGTGAAGCAGTAGCTGCTTTGGGGTCCAAATGCCATTGACCTCTTGACATACTTAAAGGTCTCAATATTTCTCATGGGTTGTCACTCTCGGTCACTTGGTTCCTGGTTGGTAAATTTCAGTGAGGATGACAGGCAAACTGGTACTGTAAAGGCTGCCCTCTTGAGATTTAGATCAGTAATCAGAGGATGCTGTAGTGAAGAGGTTTGTAGAACCACAGGCTGTAATTTGGTAGCACTGAAGAGCAGCATCTAGATCTTTCTGGTCACTATTATTCGTAAACAAGGAAGTAAAATGTAATAGAAACTTTTACTTGGGTATTGCCCTGCTTTTCTTCACAGCTTACTGCAACAAGGCTTTTCTGCCACTACTCAGGCAGTTATCCTCAGGCCAAGAATACTGATAATCTATGAGCATTTTCCAGTGAGGGTATAAAAGATGGTGCATCATGTGTGCATCATGAGTGCAGAAGAGAGCAAGGAAGCTGTGAAGAATAAATTTTACGGAGCGTGACTGAGGGAGCTGGGGATGGTTAGTTTCAAAAAGAGGAGACTGAGAGGAGTCCTCATAGCTCTCTACAGGTACCTGAAAGGAGGTTGTGGGAGGTTGGTGCTGGTCTTTCTCACAGGTCATAGAACAAGAGGGAACAGCCTCAAGCTGCAGCAGTTTGACTGAATGGTAGGAAGAATTTGTTCCCAGCAAGAGTGGTCAGGCCTTGGAATGTGCTGCCCAGGGAGGTGGTGGAGTCCCCAAGCCTGGATGCTTTCAAAGGTGTTTAGAGATGGTTTGGATGTGGTGCTTGGGGCTATGGTTTAGGGGTGACCCTTGTAGAGTAGGGTTCTGGGTTGGACTTGGTGATCCTGAGGGTCTTTTCCAACCTGAATGTTTCTGTGATTCTGTAAGATGTTGAACAGGACCAGAACCAGCACTGTTCCCCATGGGACGCCACTAGTTACAGCTCTCCATCTGGACTTGGTGCCATTGACCACCACTCTTTGCACTTGATTGTGTAACCAGTTCCTAATCCATCTTACTGTCTGTTCATGTATCCCACAGTGTCTGAGCTTGTTGACAAGGATGTTATGGGTGACAATGTCAAAAGCCTTGCAAAGGTCAAGGTAGAATGTATATCATTGCTCATGATGATAGTGCATTGACACCATTGCTTGAAAAACTTTTCCAGGCCTATTTCTTACAATTTCAGTGAGCTACCCCACCATTTTCAGCTATATTTCCAATTATGTCAAGAATCACTTCTTTAGCTGCTGAGCAAGTAGGTAGATCAATCCTGCATAATATTTTCCTCATTCATATATTACTTACTTTCTCACTTCTCAACAATGATTCTACAATAGGATATATTTTTGGAAAATTACTATTAGATTGGTTTATGCAGTAAAAGTTCTTCAGAGAAAGTTATTCCATTTCTGTTATTAATAACCTCATGCAAATTGCATGTAACCTGATTAAAATTTTTGCATCACTGTGAAAAGAGTTTCTAGGCTTCTAACTTTTTATGAAATATCTAAGAAAATAACAGCTAGCAGTTAGAAAAAAAGTGTACCTATGCTACTACAAGGAATAATTTTCTTGTGTATAGTGGGATTTTGGAGACTGCACATTCCTGGATACAGTCAGATTGTGAAACCTCTGAATGATGTGACTCGAAAGAGAAACAGTTTCCAGTGGGGACATGAGCAATAAGCAACCTTTGATCAGATAAAACAAGAAGTAGTCCAAGCTATGGATCTGGGACCTGTCCAAACTGGTCCAGACATTAAGAACATTTTGTACATGGCTGCAAGTGACAATGGTCCAACCTGGTGCTTGTGGCAGAGAGCCCCAGGTGAGACACATGGACAACCTCTTGGTTTCTGGAGTCGAGGCTACAGAGGTTCAGAGGCAAATTATGCTCCAACAGAGAAAGAGATTCTAGCTGCCTATGAAGGAGTAAAAGCTGCTTCTGAAGTAATTGGAACTGACTCACAACTTCTCTTAGCTTCTAGATTACCAGTTTTGAATTGGATGTTCAAAGGTTAAGGTTCCACACCACATCATACCACAGATGCCACACGGTCCAAGTGGATGGCTCTGGTAACACAAAGAGCTCAGACGGGAAATCTTGAAAGACCTGGTTGGTCTGGTGGAGGTGATCACAAGCTGGCCTGAAGGCACTAGCTGTACTAAACCTCCAGAGAAGAGGTAAAAGAACGAAGTGGGGTATGTGAGATTGCTAGGGCTACATCTCACACATGTGGCTAATGAAATTAGTTTAGAAAAATCTTTTGTTTTCCTTTTGACACCCAACTGTGAATTGCTTATATTTCTCAACTTTCTCTGCTCAAAATCTGCAGCTAACTTTTAAAGGCATAGCCTAAAACTGCCACAGTAATCTATCCATAATATATGCTGGTTCAACTTAGTCTACTTCTAATTAAAGCACAGAACAGATACAATTAAATTAAAACATCAAACATTTTTTTCTGATATAGAAATAAATTCTGAGCTTTCCTCACAAACTATAAGATGTTTTTGCAATAACTGATTTAATTACACCTCATCAAAATGTTGATAGTATCCTTGAACAAGGAATTTGGTACTAAATACTAGTAAGCACTAAGTAAAATGCCTTTTCTAATTTTTTCCCCTTGATTTACAAAACAGAATTTGTTTTATTTTACCTGAAATAAAATTGAAGGTCAAAATTAATCAAATTTCAGGGGGAGTTTTAATTAAACAAGGTTAATATCCCATAGTGCTTCTCTGTCTTCTCTCTCTAATTCCTACTCCATAGGAACCTTCTGAACTTGCCCAGCTGCTTTATTCAGATGTAATCAGCACCCTTCCATGACACTCTAATTTAAAGAGAATTCATTATAGTAGGTGACATTTAAATAGATGAAAATGAATGTCTCAGAGGATAGAACTGCATATTCTAAAATTAAGGTAAGATCTTATAGGCAAGCTATAACAACATTTCTCACAGCTGAATCTAATTTATATCTGTATATAAATATATCTCTATATAAAAAAAATATTATGAGGTTTCTTCAAATGTTTTACAAAAATTTTAGAAGAGCACCTTGAAAAATGGAATGCAAGTGAATGCTATTTTATTACTAAATATTATTTTATATTTAATTTTATTGGCATATATTACAATGAGGGTAGTGAAACACTAGAAGAGGTTGCCCACAGAGGTGTTAGAAGCCCCATCCCTTTAAACATTCAAGGTCAGGTTGGACATGACTCTGAGTGCTGCTCACTGCAGTGGAATTGGGCTAGACATGTAAAGGTCCTTTCCCAAACAAACCTTTCTGATTTTGTAGGTGAGTATTAAGTACAAGAAGATCAATAAATCTAAATTGCTTATGGTTATGTAGTGACTCAAAAATAGATATGAAAGAAAACAAACCAATCTTCTTAATTCATACACTGGCTGTAATCAACAGGATGCAACAAAACTGATTTTCAATTGCTTTACACTTGATGTAGTCATTTATTCATGCACTGTTACTGTAACCATCTGACATAATTTTTGATTTGGTAGTGTCCTGGTTTGAATTAGAACAGAACTAATTCTGTTCAGGGATGTTAGTTTTCAGCTCAGTCTCTTCTAAGTAACTGCACTTTCTGAAATTAACAGCATGTTTCCACAGCGTCTGCTTCTAGGAGTAATAATGTAGTTAGTACCAACAAGAAGTATGCAGAGCAAGGTCACTGCTAAATCTTGTGTACTACATTGGGGATGAAGATTACAAGGCTGCACTTTCAGAGAGGAGCAGACAGAACAGGTGACTCTAAACTGACCAACAGGGTATTCCATTCCATGTATATCTGTGACCGGTTGAGGCTGTGTCTTTAAGAGAGAGACAGTTGCTGAACACTTTGGCTGAATGTTTTTGATATTTGAACAAAAACAAGATAGTCTAAACTAATTTCATTGGTAGATTGTAGAATGCAATTTTAAGTTTGGGTTCTGTTAGTTCAGTCTGTGTCTGGTCTGGGTTCAGGCTGGGTGCAGTCTGTGCTTCTCTGTCCTGTGGGCTGGACGGCTTCTCTCTTTCTGAAGCAGGAATGGCCTTGAGTTAACAGCTAACCAGATAAGAAAACTAATTCTTGCATGTGCTTTTTAGCTAACAGAATTTTTCTTCCTTAATTGCCTTTCTCTCTCTCTCTAACCCTTTTTGGGAAAAAGGGGAGGTAGGGAGGGAGAGAGGGGGTTCAGGGAACCCCCCTGGCTGGCTGGAGGGAAAAGGCTTTTCTGCATTGTGTTTATTGTTGTGTATTCCTGTATATATTGTAAATATTGTATATTTGTGTACATATTCATTGCATTCCATTTGTGCCTGTAAATGTAGCTTTCATCTGCTTTTCCGACTGAGCTAGCTGTGGTTTCTTTCCTTGTGTGTGGGGAGGGAACTTTCTCACCCCACCACATATTTTTAATTGGCGCCCAACGTGGGGCTCGAACCCACGACCCTGGCTTAGGCTTTCTCAAGTAGACATGGACTCTGATCTTGATCTCGACTAGAAACACCGAGGTGAGATATTCTTAGCTCGGTGGGCTCACGATTCGTCAGGACATCAAGGCAGAGATGCAACCTACCAGTGGGCACGTGACAGATCCATAGACATTTCCATGGATGCTATCACAATATCATACTCTGTAAAAAACTTAGGGATCACAAGGGTTGAGTTATCTTCTTAAATGACTAACATCTGAGGAGGACTTTGTCAATTCTGCTTTCAATCCCAGTACGTGAGTGCCTGAATGTAGTTCCAAAATCTGGTTCCAGTCTGCCACTGAGTCCAGTCTGCCATTCCTACCAAACATCCATGGTGATGATGACATAAGTGCCATCAGGGGAACTGGGTTTGATATTGATTTTGTATATCCTTGCATATCTTTGCTTTTATTGCTGTTTTCATGAAAGTATTGTTTAGTTTTCTTTTCCAGTTCATAAGTCTCCCTTATTTTCTTTATTTCCCCTTTTGGGATTGAAGAGGGGTCAATTGAAAGCATCTGTCGCTTGTTTAGTGGATGACCCAGCCCTGCCCTTTGACAGATGTCATTCCAAAATTTATTTTCACTCATCCAGGTCAATGTATACATCTCTATACACCTTGTAGAGAGACATTAAATCATATTATGAAATGTCAGTGGTAAAAGACATTTGCCCTTAATACTATGCAGCATTTCAAAATCAGTCCTCCTTCCTTTAGTGAGGAAATCAGTATTATGATAGGCAAAATGAGGTAGTGTTTGTGGGAAAATATATTCTCCCATTCCAAATGTGTATTCAAAAAAAAAAAAAAAAAAAAAAAGAGAGAAGCTATCAGGCATGCAAAGCCATTCCAGCATTGAAATAGGATCAACAAACTCTACACATCATGCAAGCAGACAACAATTTGTTCTGAGTCTAACTTAAAAGTATGTTAATCATTGTGATCGTTTGATAGAAGAGTTCATCCATAGCTATGCAAGACAAAGGAACTATTTCTAGTAGAATAACGGAAGATACTATTAACTCTCATGAGAGAAGAGACAGATTATCTGAGTAATAGTAGACACTGACACTGATGGCACATGTGATATACTGTAAAATATAACCTCTGTGCTGCTGAGATTGCATTTAACCAACGTGGTTTATGAATGTAGTTTCTGCTCTATCTTCATGCCTCTCAGACAGAGTAACTAAGGTCAGATACTGAGCAGATGCTTTGTGAGAAATACTCTTAAATTTATAACTGTATGCTGGAGTTCTTACTGCTTTTTTAGACTTAATTATGCTTGGCAAATGATTACTAGTCCAATGTGTACAGAGTACTTTATGGAGTAGCAAGAATATTTTGTAGCATATGTTTCCCCAATCACAAGATAAAATAAGTATGTCTGATATTTCCAATACAGTTCTTTATGGAATTGAATTGGCTTCTTCACTCTAAGACTATAGCAGAGACAGAAGTAGTATGAGGTAAATGCACATGACTGTGGGACTACAGGACGAAGGAACCATACTGAAATTTATTTTACCTACAGATTACTTGTTTCAATATGTCCTTTTCTTTATCAGGTGTCTTTGTCAGTTGATCATTAGAGTACCCCACTATTACAACTGAAAGACTCTAAAGGGAATCTCAAGAATTTCTAGCACTTAAAATTTATTACACTGAGTATTATTGAATATTGACCATTATATAGTCTAAACTGAGCAGAGTTCTAAAATGTAACTGTTTACTGCAAATTCTTTACTCCTTTTTTTTATATATATACCTGTGATTTATGCTGTTGTTCTGGTTTGAGTCAGGCAAAAATTAATTTCATTTAGTAATTTTAATTTTCTGCTCAGTCTCTTCTAAGAAGCTGCACTGTCTGCAATTAACAACATAGTTTTTAAAACTGCTGTTAGTTATGATAACATTCAAATGTTATAGTTATTACCCAGGATTGGTATGCAGACATGGTACACTGCTAAATCTTGTGTACTCCTTTAGGAGTGCAGAGCAAAAGGCTGCACCTTCAGAGAGGAACAGGCAGGACAAGTGACCCTATTTTTAAATATTTCACTAACTTGTCAGGATTCTGCACTTATTCAGGGGTGAAATTCTAAAGCATTAGGTATGACCACTTGCTCATACTTTCACACCCACACTGCCACTTTTAAGTATTCACCCTCAGGGCAGATCTCTGGGTGGCATTCTTAGAAAAAAAAAAATGTGTAACTATAGGCAAGGTCTGGGATGCATCCTAGAGAGACAGCAGCAAGAGCAGACTGGCACAACATTCTCAAAGGTTGAACAAGTGTCTTCCCCTGTCCCATCCACAGATAGGGTGAGATTACTAATAAACTACACCACCACACACAAATAGTAGCCTGAGCTAGTGACTAGTGGTATAATCTTATGATAACTCAGCATTAAACAAATGAACTAACATTATAAATATGCACTCTTTATCTAATAATCAAAATATGCATGACAGTTATTTTAACATGTTTTGGCTGAATTTTTCATTGTGCCTCACACTGGGCACCAAAAAAAGGACTGTCATGGTTCAGACTCATCTAACAGATGAGCCCCATGTAGCCACACAAAAAACTTCCCCTGCCCTGTACTCCAGTACTTGGAGATCCATGAATGTATATGCACTTATGAACTTGGAGAGGTCACTACTGGTTAAACCTGCAAACAGGAAAGTGGCAGCTGTGTCCTTCATCTGAGGCAGAGACCGCTGGGCTGATCTCCACTGGCTGGGCATGAGTGAGTCCTGGCATGAACAACTGGAGAAGGCAGCCATTCATATAACATGACTTAAGCAAAAGTATGTTTCCATATGTGAAAATAATTTTGTCAAATCAAGGCAAAGGATCTTAAAATTGAAGTTTATCAAAGAACATCTTCCTTTATGAGACACAGTTTGCTTCAGAATACTTGAGCAGACAAAAATCACAACCATCTCTATCTACATTTTGATCCTCAATCATGTGTGGATCAGAGTATAGTTACTGGATGACAGCCATGCTAGACATATTTAGACAATGCTAACTTTGTTTTTAATGAAGTGGAAAAGATTCCCTAATCAGCTTTATAAAATGACAACAAAGCTTGTAGCAGAAATATAGTTTTTGATTCTTCTATGCATAAGCCCTTTCAGCTTTGGAATACATAGCCTACCTCTAACTGAATCTATACATTAGAATAGAATAGAAAATAATAGAATGGAATGGAATTAACCAGGTTGGAAAAGACCTTCAAGATCATCGAGTCTAACCTATCATCCAACACTATCTAATCAACTAAACTATGGCACCAAGCACCCCCATCCATGGCCATTAGAATGGGCTGCCCAGGGAGTTGGTGGAGTCACCATCACTGGAGTGTTTAGGAAGAGTCTTGATGGGGTGCTTGCTGCCATGGTTTAGTTGATTAGATGTTGTTTGGTGGTAGGTTGGATTCAATGATCTCAAATGTCTCTTCCAACCTGGTCTGGTCTATTCTATTCTATTCTATTCTATTCTATTCTATTCTATTCTATTCTACTCTATTCCCTCCAGTGATGGTGACTCCCCCACCTCCCTGAGCAGCTCATTCCAATGTCTAATAACTCTCTCTGTGAAGAACTTTCTCCTCACCTCAAGCCTAAACTTCCACTGGTGCAGTTTGAGACTGTGTCCTCTTGTTCTGGTGCTGGCTGCCTGGCAGAAAAGACCAACCCCCCACCTGGCTACAACCTCCCTTCAGGTAGTTGTAGAGAGCAATAAGGTCTCCTCTGAGCCTCCTTTTCTCCAGGCTAACAGTCAACTCTTGGTTCACGATTCTGTTCATATTTGCGACCGGTTTAGGCTGTGCCTTTAAGAAAGAGACAGTTGCTGAACATTCTGGCTGAATGTTTTTATATTTAAACAAAAACAAGATAGTCTAAACTAATTTCATTGGTAGATTGTAGAATGCAATTTTAAGTTTGGGTTCTGTTAGTTCAGTCTGTTCTTCTCTGTCCTGTGGGCTGATCGGCTTCTCTCTCTCTGAAGCAACAGCTTTGTCGGACAGGAGCGGCCTTGAATTAACAGAGCTAACCAGATAAGAAAACTAATTCTTGCATAGGCTTTGAGCTAACAGAATTTTTCTTCCTTAATTGCCTTTCTCTCTCTCTCTAACCCTTTTTGGGAAAAAAGGGGAGGTAGGGAGGGAGAGAGTGGGGTTCAGGGAACCCCCCTGGCCGGCTGGAGGGAAAAGTCTTTTCTGCATTACGTTCATTGCTGTGTATTTCTGTATATATATTGTAAATATTGTATATTTGTGTATATATTCATTGCATTCCATTTATGCCTGTAAATATAGCTTTCATCTGCTTTTCCGACTGAGCTAGCTGTGGTTTCTTTCTTTGTGTGTGGGGGGAGGGAACTTTCTCACCCCACCACAATATTATGGAATTCTTTTGTTTAACTTATTTACTTTGTTTGCATATTTTTTATTAGATTTTATAAAATACAGTAGACTGTACACAGTACTCAGGGAATAATGCATTCTATCTATTTACAGATATTTTCAATTAGATAGGACTTTTCTAAAAGCAGCAAGCCTGTTTAAAGAATCCAAAATATGTGACTTGCACTGCAAAATGAATCAATTTTCTCTCTTTGAAATACATCATTATAATTTATCCACAATAGAAATAAGTAGCTTGTTTTAGACTTCATTTCTTTACAATGCATGGTGGGTTTTGTGAACTTAGAGAATATGCTATATACTTGCAGAGGAGATAAGCATCAAGCCAGTGGACTGGAAAATCAGAATATCTACAGTACTTAGACTGTAATATTACTGCCCAGTGGGATTTTATTAGCCACTAGCTGTAACAGAAAGCACCACAATATGACCTATAATATATATATAATTTTAAGCATTCAGTAGTATTCTTTGACCATCTAAAAACAGATTATAATTTTCACATAGCTGCACATTGGTACTTAAAATTTATTTGTATAATAACAGCTATCAGATTGGAAATGAAGTACTGAAAATGGCTTATTCAGTCTAAAGAAAATTATTAATAAATGTCAAGAACATAACTATTCAAACAAATTTATTTATTAATTAAACGTTTGATTAAACAAAGCTGAATTCAAATTCTACTTCAAATGAATAATGTTACAGGAGGTGCAAAGAATGACCTGCTATTTGAGAGAGAAACTACAGATCATTCTGAGTCAAAGTCAAACAAGGACTTTTAGGCATTGCTCTTCTTGATGATTGGGTAACTGTTACTTACTTCCTTCATATATTTAATATTTACTAATAGTAAAAGCCTCATTTAGAATAATTTTTAATCTCTCTGTTATTTTCCTGTAGTATTTATACAAGAATAGAAATTCACTGGGGGTTTTGTTCTGGTTTGTTTTTTTAAGGGTGGTTAATATTCCATTTCATTAAAATAGAGCTCTACACTAAAGTATATTCATCCGTATCTTAGGTCTAAATTCTTAAATCTCACTTGTAGCCTTGTAAAGCTCCCTTTCTGTCTTTCTCTCTGTGTTCTGCTGTTTAAATAATCTTCAAACCATTGTCAGGTTCTTGGAATTAAAGCTTTTAAATACCACTTAACTTCTGACCACAGAGGGTTACACACTACACCATCCTGTTCCATAATGACCAGGATTTTGAAATACTGAAAAAAGCCTAGAGCAGAATATCAAGAGAAAAGAACGTTAAAAATAAGATTAGCCTTTTCAAGCTAGTGCCATATATTTCATGTAATTGTAATCTGGGTTCTTAAGTGGAAAATTTATTGTGAACCATGCATTTAAGAAATCAATGAAAACTACAAGAAAATAAGACATCAAAAATTCTTACGCAAAAAGACTGTCATTGGCATAGCATCAATCTTGGAGATATCTTTCAGTATAGATAAATTCTCTCAGTACCTGTACTCCACAGGAATTGACTGCAATTGGGAGAGGCAGGGAAAAAAAAAAAAAAAGAAAACACCCTTTTTTTTTTCTCCACATGAAAATTGCCCACTCTTTTTTCCAGAAGAAAATCACAGGTCTACTTATCAAAAAGCTGGGAAACAGGAGACAGTAGCTGCCAAGTAAGACAGTTCACTGCCAAGCAGAAATGCTCTCAGAACAGAGAAGATTTGTGCCCAGTGTTTTTGTTGAAAACTGGTAGGGAGAATGCCAGCAAACCAAAAATACTATAAATATGTCATGTTAAAAAAAAAAAAGATAGTCCATTGCACAATTGGTGTAAATGGTGTAGCATCAAAGGTCCAGAGATGCTGCTTGAGATTACCCATCAGCTCAGCATACAGACCTGTTCACATGACATTGACCTAAGAAGAACTTCAAAGGACAGTGTATACATTCATTGAGTCTTGGGCTACAAAGTGAACCTGATGCTGTTCTCTTAGGCTGGAGTTGTGAGTGATACTAGCTTCACCTGAAGGAGATGAGATCTAGTTGAGAATGGCCCTGCTTACTGCAGAGGGGGTTGGACTAGATGACCTTTGGAGGTCCCTTCCTACCCAGGCCATTCTATGATTCTAGGTGTGCTGTGGCCAAGCTGCTAAGCCACAAAAAGAAGAGAAAGTGAGCACATTGCCTAACATCAAGGAAGATGTATGAGAAAGTAAAGTGATGTTTGCAGAGTCTAGGCAGAGTGCAGAGTCTAGGTTCCTTGTCACACAGAATCATGAACATTTAAAAGCTGTGCTTGAAGAGGGGGAGGACAAAAGTTCCATGGGAGCTGGAAGTTCAGGAGTCCTAGAGCTAGATGACAGGGAAAAAAACAAGGTAGTGATGCCCTGTTAAAGGAGAAGGGAACAGAAACACATACATCCTGCCTGTCAAATCCTGACTGTACAGTTGTTTTGCTCAGAGCTTTGGTTTATATAATCATAAACCCACTTCAAAAGTAAGAACTGCTAAAGAGAAACAAGTTTCAACTGGTAAAGCAAATCAACACAGCAGACTCTTGGTAACACAATGAGGAGAGATTTAAGCAGGGTTGATGAGAGAAAGGAAAAAGCTTGAAGTAGGAGAATATGAATGGAAAGGTGGAATATGAATGGAAAGGCAGAATGGAGTCACATTCACCTTGAAACAGTGAAGTGAACAGACATTCATCTGAAATTTCTTTGCTTTAATGCGTGCAGTATCAGAAAGAAGCAAGGAAGTTAATGTCAATAAGAAATAGGGAGAATTGTAGCTATATAACAGAAGCAACTACATTATTATGATTTATGGAGAATAGGTCATTAGAAAAAGATAGGCAGAGAAAGGAGTAGCTGAAGGCAGGATCAACCAACTTTAGGTGCTGGCAGCTGTGACTACAGTGACCACGAGATGATAGAATTTGAAAATTCTAAGGAAAAGAATGTGACAAGGAATTTGGACTTCAGGAGAGCACTTATCCAGGAGCTGGTATGGGAAATTTTGATTTACAAAATAATTTGCTGACATTTAGTGAATTTTGATTTGCACGTTAAAATATATTGTTGATGATTATGTTGCCAGCTAACTGGACTGATCTACTGAAGAATATTACAAAGTACCATTTTTTGTTTTAAGTGGGTTTTGTGGGGGGTTTTGTTTGTTTGTTTGGTGGGGTTTTTTTGTGTTTCAGTTTTTTTAAATGATATTAAACAATTAAAAAAAAGAAAAATATGATGGAGACTTTTATGTTTCGAAATGAAGAAGAGCTATGAAACCCAGTGATGGATAACAAATGTATAGAGATGAGAAAGAAACGGAGATGGCATCAGAACTCTAAGATCAGAAAGGACAATTGGAAAAGTGACAATACATGGGTTTTAAAAGGGACTATTTGTAACTCCATGTTCAGCACATGAAATTAATGAAACTATGCCCAAGATACATTATAAATGCTTTTAAGATGAAAAATATCAGTCCTTCACCTAAAAAGCTCTAATAATGATATGATTTAGCAATACTATTGTATTACTAAAACATTTGTTTTATTCTATTCAGATATGTGTACTGTATTAAAAGAATTCTGATCATCTGGAATTCTATTTTGCAAATCCATTCTTATTTTCAGCCTTCAACTGTTTTATAAACTCCCTGTGCATTCATGAAGTTCTGAAAAGTAGATCAGGTAGTTCAGATACTGCCTAATATTTGCTCTTTTTTTTATATATATTAAATAATTTTAGTTAATTACTGATAGGATTGTGAGAGACTAAAGCTTGTCTCTCCTGGTGTGACTCAACAAAGATAAAATCACTTGCTGCTTGCCCAGACAATAGCTGATGTGCGTTGGGCAGAGCCACTGGAAGGACTCTTGGAAGGTGCAAAGATAACATTGCTCACTGGACTGCACCTGGCATACAACAATGGCCCAAGGGCCCAGCCATCACACCTTCAGGACAGGATCATTTCCAGCTATCAGATACTCCAGAGAGGGAGGATGGTGAGACAATGGATTCACCACCTGTTTCCTGAAGTGTAATGAGTGTGTGGGTAGGTAGATGGAGAAGGAGGAGGCGGAGGCCTCCCCCCCTCCATCCAGACGGCTGCCCAAACTCACCTGAGTACACAGAAAGATTTCCTGGGGAACGATACCTGGACACTTACCTAAGGATGATTTCCCAGAACTATATCCTGGGGAACAACACCTGGACACTTGCCTAAGGACTAAAAAACTGTATAAAAGACTGGAGCAACTACTGGCTTAGAGAGAAGAAAACTGGAGAAGAAAAATGCAGAGAAAAGAAGACGGCACCACACGCTGGAAACATCATGGGGCCAAAACAATGGATCTTGGACTCTGAAAACCTTTTCTCCGTGCCCTAAGTTCCGCTTGCTGCAACTCATGGAGCTGAAGAAGCTGCTCAGAGGACCACATCCCTTCTACAGCCAAAGCCTTAGCACCCTTCCTCTACAGACCCGACATCTCCTGCAGCACCCTTCCTCTACAGATCCAACATCTCCTGCAGCACCGTTTCTCTACAGACCCAACATCTCCTGCAGCACCTTTCCTCCACAGACTCAAACTGTCTTGGGGGGGGGGGGGGGGGTGAGGGGTGTGGTAATATAATTTCTTTCCTCTTCTCTCTTCTCTCTCTATTCTCTCTCTCCCCCCTTCTGATCCATCCACTGTATTCATGTAATAAATAGTCTAGCTGTTGATATTTTGGCCTCGTTTGTGCCTCTAATTTCACAACACGGGAATATTCATAAATAACTGAGTCTCTTTCCCTCTCCGGACCGAGACAAGGATGCATATAGAAACTCAGCACTTCCTGCAGGCTTTTCAAAACTTTTTCAATCATGGAAGGAGAAAAAAACCCACAAAAAGTCAGGCTAACATATCTAACTGAAAATAAATTAAAAATTCAGAATAATTTTAAACGTGTTTTTTAAGTTCAAAATTCTTTTTGATTGCAGGTAAATATTTTTCTTTCCTATTTGTCTTTCTCAATGGACATACTGAATGAATTTCTGAAATAAGTTATTGCATACACACACTGTCACCTTTCATAGAACTCCAATTTAGTTATCTTAATTTACAAGCATGAGTTCAGGGGATGTAATGGGTTGGATTGGATCTGCTGATACATATTCAATGCCGTGCTGATGTCCCGCTGGATTCAAAATGAAAGTGCGAGCTGGTGCAAGCTATCATGGGGCTTGAAGTTCAGATTGTAGTATCAGAGGCTTCCTGTTTCCATTTGCGGCTCTGTTTCTGGATTTGGGGTATTGGCCTTTTCCAGTAGTCTGGCTGCTGTGTGTTCCAGTGGGGGGGGGGGGGGGGGCGGGGCAGTTTTATCACTGGCTTCTGCTGCTGCTTCTGCTTTGCAGGAGTAATTCTACAGTGTATGATCTTGTTAAACTCCTTATCTCAGCCCAAAGGATTTTTGTGTTACTTTTGTGTTTGGGGAGGGAGTCTTGTGAGAGTGAACTGTGTTAACCCAGGACAGGGAAGATTATTTTAAAAGTCTAATTTTGCAAGACAAATTAAGGGTTAAATTGACACTCCACTTTCAAGTAGGCATCTCTTTTCCAGTTTATATATCATTGCTACCTTTTCAAATAAATAATGAGAAATGCCTAATATTTCGGACATTGGGTCTTTAGCCTAAACTCTCAGGATGGCTGCTCAGGGTGCTTTCCAGTTTGTCTGGTTTCAAATCTGTGTCTTACAGGAAAAGCAGAATCATTTACAGTACTGTGACTCTCTATAGGATCAATTGAAAGATGTAAGTGCCTTTGTAGAACAATTTAGAGCACTGGAAGGAAACAACTACCTCTCTATGCATTGGGTTATTGACTATAACAAGCGTGAACACCTGTGTAGAGTGTTTGATGCTCTTTAGCAGTAGATCCGGAGCTGCATACAGTCAGACATTAGAAATATAAGTTATTCAGATGTGTTGAAGCTCATTCAACTCTGAGCTGATGTGACCTTCATGCCTCTTTATCTGGGATTCAGAATGCAAAATATTTTCCTGTGACTAGGTTCCTTACAAAGTAGAATGAAGAAATTATATTATAAGCCTTTCCCATAGTAGTAATTCAACAGAATTTTTTTAACACTCCCTAGCTAGGTGCTGACAGAAGAACAATCTCAGGGAAAGCTGTCTCTTTAGCCTGGTAAAGACACTGTTCTCTGGAGATCTTTCAGTTCAACCTCTCCCTGCTTAAAGCAAGGGACATCTGCTGTTGATTGCCAAGGTCTGTACTGTATCCAGTCAGATTCTGAATATCTCCATAGCATGATACTCTGGACAAACTGTTCCAGGCCTTGGAAACACTCATTCTCTCCTTGTGTTCTTATGTTTTCTTTATTCTTCCCCATCAATAAAATCTGAGTCTTTTTTTTAATCCAGGTTAAGCCATCCCAATTCTCTCAGGGTTTCCATGCATAACAGATGTTCAAATCCCCTAATCATATCTGTGACCCTTTGGTGTGCCAACTACAGTATGCCTATGCCTTTAGTGTACCCCCAGATCTGGACCCAGCACTTCAAATGTGTCTTATCAATGCTAAACAATGAGGACAGATGACCTCCCTTGACCTATTGTAATGCTTAACTCAGAAAAGGACAATTTTGGTCCTCTGCTGAAAGGATTTGTTGCCCACCAGTACCTTTCCAGCGGATCCGTCCTTGGCTTGTAGTAGTTGTTGGGATCATTCCCCTGTAAGGGTTAGGACTTTGCAATTCACTTTGCTGAACTTATATGAGTGTTCTGTCCACCCATTTCCCAAGCCTGTCAAGGTCCTTCTAAATGTCAGCAAAAACATTTCAACTATTAACCTGTTCTATTGGTTTTGTATCATCTGGAAATTTACTGAGCATGCACATTATCCCATTGAGGTATTCCATTAGTGACTGGATTCCAGAAGGATTTAATGCTCTTGATCACAATGCTTTGAGCCCAGTAGTTCAGCCAGTTTTCAGCCCACCTCACATAACTAGCAGGTAGTTCTTTGTGTATGCAGATGTTATAGCTGAGAGTTTCAAAAGTCTATCTAGATTTGAAAGAACACTCACTAATCACTCCATATGCACTGAGTAGTCATTTTGTGGTAAAATGGCCATCAGATTGGTCAGGTGTGATTTGCCCCTTGTAAAGACACATTTTTTAATCCCCATAATTTTCTTTAAAATGAGGGGGGGTTTAGGATTATTTGTTTCATCCTATGAAGGATGAAGTTCCTTGTATCATTCTTTTTCCCATTATCAAAGATAGGAGAGACATTTATTTCCTTTCAATACCCAGAAAGACTGAAAAATACTACATACATCAAAGTTGAAGACAAAATGGGTAATAGAAAAACTAAGATAACATATTTTGCCTAAATCAAAATAAGATAAAAAAAAATAAGTGGACTAAGTTTTTTCCTTAATGCCTGTCTCTTTCTGGTTCAATTCATAAGCAATAGCTTATTGCTTACAAAGTCATGCAAAAGGGAAGAAGTGTATCTTCTCTTAAAATACCTAGAGGAAAGCAGCCCCTGGATGATTGATATGGTGTGGCTTATGATAGAAATCCAATTTGCATTGCAAGGGACTATTCTGAAGAAAGATGAAGACTCAGATATCATTCCACTGAAATTGTTATGTCTAAGGCATTAATTGCCCTTCCTTCTTTTCTTATATGTTTTCTTTCTTTTTCTCCTCTTTATCTTCCTGCTTCCCCTTCTCTCATCTCCTCAATTTTAGAGAGACTTCTAAACAACTTTTTCAGCAAATCGCAAGTTGCAAAAAAGCTTTACATAATCAATAAGAGGCATTATTATTCAAAGCTATTACAAGAGCTAAATCAACCTAATGAAGAGCTGTCAGGCAAGGAACTGAAAAAAGATTGACCTTATAACACAAAAATCTGCACCTGAAAAACAATTCAAGACCCTGAATTCTCCACTGGTGACACATCTAAGTGGATCAAATGTCACATCTTCACTTATGTCCAGTAAACATTATCTTAGGGCATCCTGCACTTGGTGACAATCAAGTCACTGAGTGCCTGGTAACATAATTTGTCACAACTGGAAATTTTAAATGTCACTGTGAGCTATGTTGGCTGTTCACTCTATGGTGTTTTCCTTGCCCATACCTCTGAGAGTTAATTTTTAAGCTGACTAGAAGTACTCCCTCAAGTACCTGGCACTGATCCTCCATTGCTGTGCAACAAATTCTGTTAAATACATTAAAAAGGAAAATAATCCATATTATTGTTGTGAAAAGTATATTTTATTTGTGTAAAGATTTGACATCTGGGTTTCAACATAAATGATTTCTAAATGTGCAAGGAGCAAAATGTGTTGTATGTATTTGTCACATATTCTGTGATTCTGAAATTTGTCGTAGATTATTGTTGCCAGCTGTGAAAGTGGTATGATGTTCTGTGTGTAATCTGATAACAACAGCAGGTTAGAGTAAAAAATTAAACTACTTACATTCAAAATCTACAGTCAAATTACATTGCTCACAGAGACTAAACTGTCTGATAAACTATAATGTACCAAGAAAGACAACAAGTGTAAGAATTGTAGGACAATGCTGATATCACCTTCAAAGAAATGTGATAGATAAATCCCTTTTTCACTCTTACATCAAATTAATTACTAATTGTACTTCCGTGCAGAGTAGGATAGGTAGCTAATGCTTTAATGATTTGAGCTACTGCAGAGGTGAACAGCAGGATGCAAATTAATCAAAATCCACAGTAATATGCAGTATTTGGTTCCTCTTTTTCTAGAGTACATAGGGGGTGATTCTCTAGGTAACTACTGCCTCACAGTGACTTTGTGGATCTGTTTTGGTGCATAAAGAGAGACCTGGGAAGGCGTGTTAAGCTTTACATTAGTACAGAATACTGAACAGTAGAAACTATACCTGAAATTCTAGACAAATGTGGCTAAACATATTACTCCTGAAATACAGAAGTTTAGCATTTCTTTCATGTAACCTTGTCTTGTGTTTATAGAAACAGTTCAGTTCTATAAATACAACTAGTATCACTTCGTAATATACTGAGATCTCAAAACATGTAGAGAACAGTAACAAGGGTCTTACAGGAATTTAAGACTATCTCTACTCTTCTGATTTGCAACCAGAGTCAGTGGCAAGATTAGAACAGATCAGCTTCTACCAGTCATCTTTTCTTAGTCTGTCAAGAGTACCCCAAGTGTAAGAACTGAGTTTGTCGTGTAGGCTTCCTTGTAGGTAATTAATAGAAGGAAGGGGTTTTTGCAGTATAATTTACTGAATATATTTCTCATGTCTAGAAATGTCTCTGAATTGATACATTCAGATTTAAAGTTTGGATTGTTGTAGATGTGCCCTTAGGAATGAGCAGCAAATCTACAATGAATATATATTTTAGTAGTTTCTTTATATACAAACTATGCAACAGGTTATTTACAGTCACTATTCACAGGTATCAGTATTTGGTTGGTGGAATTACCTCTTGTGATGGGTTACGCCCATCCTGAAAGCAGGGGCCGGGGAGGGCTTGTGAGAGCCTTGCTCTCCCTGGAGGGCAATTCCCCCCTGGGGAACAGAGTTATTCTGTTCCACTGCCCCTCCCTGTCCAGCAAGCCTATAAAAGGAAGATACTGCAGCCATTTGGCTCTTTTACTTCTGCCTTGCCTGGATGAGAGGACTGCTTCTAGCTTCCTGCTTCTCTGCCATGTGGTCAGGCCTGGTCCTCCTCCTCTCTGCTACATCCACACCTCTTTAAAGGACTTCAAAGGACTGGTTTCATATACATATTTTTCCCCACCCATCCTTGTTCCTTACCCTTGTGAACCCTTTTTGTTATTGTTAGTTATATATATATATATATATATATATATATATATATATATATGTATCTTAAAGAAAATTTTTACTTCTCTACTTCCAAACTGACTCCAAATTATTTCTCAGTAGATTTGCTCCTTCCCTTTCTTTTTCTCTCAATCGGGAAAGAGAAGGGGGGAGCACGGAAGGGATTCTCATCCTTGCCCCTCCCCCCCATCTGAATTCATAAATCCCAGTTAAGTCTCAAACCACCACACCTCTACAGAATGTTTATGCGTAGGCACTTCAAACAAATAAACTGATTCATAGAATTTAGAATCAAAACTCATTGGAAAAGCAGTGGAGGAGGGGTTTGTTGGTGACCGGCAAACCCTTAACCCGGAATGGTTTGAGCACTACCTTAACTGAAATTCTATAAAGAAATGGTTTGGCTTACTCATGAGCTGAGAACTTCAGGAAATATTTCCTTGATAACATGTTTATAGTCCGGAAAATGTGGCATGGATATGCCATAATAAGGAAATAGAAAATAGTGCTGACCGCGTGGCACTGTGCTGTGTGGTGGCTGCTTCTCCCAGAGTACAAAGGTTCAGGAGCCTCCCAGGGGAAACTTCAGAGGCTTTGCAAATTGGTCCACAAAGCACGTTGCTTGGCACTGGGGATTGTAGCGGTTCAGGATTGGTGGTGCACATGGGCTACCATGATTTTCTGCTGCGGCAATGTGTCATGCAGCAGTTGACCCCATGGGGTATGGTCCACAGTATTGCCCGCAGCCAGGCAAGGGTGGCAATATGCAGTGAGGCCTTCTGGAGCACTGGTTCAAGTCCTGGGCAAGGCAGACCATAGCGGCAGAGACACGCACACAGGCACAGGCAAGAACATGGGGCACTTGTTTACCAAACAACCCCTATTTACAATTTGCCCCAATGAATGGTCCAATGAGCATCTGTTGCTAACACAATAATTAACCAATGAAATGATATTTTGCCAAATATGGCATAAGCATACGCCATAAACAAACATGGAGCCTGGACCTTGTTTACCACAGGGGTGGAAACATGCCCAGGCAGATTGTTTACCTGTACTCAGTGGTGCCAAGGTCCCCCCTACCGACTCCAGAAAGGAGGGGGACAAAGGGGGTTTGAGTCACACACACAGAAGCATGTTCTGGTAATATTTGGGGCACAATCCTGGCTATAAGCACTCTTTACTATAGGGATTCAACTACAGATAACAGAAATCAAATTTAGGCACCAAAATATGAGGATTTACCTGTGAGCTAAACTTCTATTACACTCCTAGAATTATCTTATCAGGATTTTTAACACTAAGTTTGCTATTAAGCCTCATGTTACAGGCATCTAATTTTAGGTGTTTAAGAAGTGCTTAACCTTTCCTCACAGACAATGAGAACAATAATGCTACATGCATGTTGTCTTAGTTGTCCATGATGTTGTACAGTGCAATCTGAGATGCCCTTCAGGCATCCAACGGTTAAAGTATGAGGGTATTCTGCAGATTCTGAATCACATCTTCCAAAACTTATGCAAATAATGTGGATATCTTCCAAAGTCGCAAATGATGCTCAGGCCTGTTATTAAGCCCTCTGAACTGAGCTCTTTTCGCTGTTTTGACTGTGCCTTCATAAAACATAGAAACTCTTTAGTACCTATCTGTTTAAATGCCTAATGCTGTCTAGAATCTGGGGCACAATCCCAGCCTGAGTGACAAAAGTTAATAGTTATTTTTCTGAGCATATTCACATATCAATAAATTACTAAGTTATTTATTGCTAACACACTAACAAAATCTATGCATTTACCTTTTCTTCAAAATAGGTAAATCTCTTACATTGGTCCTTTACTTACTTCTACTGTACGAATCACAAACCAACTAAGCATCCCAGCTTTGTCATAACTCCCTGCTTTTATTTTATAATTACTAAATTCTTAGATAACATCTGAAGCCAGAAAAGATAGATTTAAACTCGTATTTCTTGATCTTTAAAATCAGCTGCCAACTGTGTAAATTCTTCTTCTATGCCACCTTTCATACTATTTTTCATTTTATAATAAAGAAGATAAAAAAAATCAGAATTCATAATCTATATCTTGACCAAATTTTGTGTAGGTAGATATTTATAAAGATAGCTTGTCAATGAAAAATAAAGGGAAGGAAGGAAGTCAAGTATAACTCATTTTTAAAATGTTCCTGACATGCTATAAATTTAGAGACGTTTCAAAAGAAAAGCTGTATTTTAAAAGCTATTTAAGATGCCATAAACAGCTTCTAAAAATTTAGTGAAATTTCTCATCATTAGGTCACTTAATTAAGCCCATTGCAAGCACAGTTTTGTAAGATGACTGAATTGTTTAAGTTTCCAATAAATACGTTCACAGTGATGAGAGTATTGTTTTAGTTTTTCTTGTTTGCTTATTTTCTTTTCTTCTTTCTTTTTTAAAACATATTTTCTGTAACATGAAGCACAAAAGTCAGATGCTTTAACTACTAGGACCATATAACTTTTCTTCTCACACATCTCATGAGAGCAGACATGAAAATGCTCAATTTCACAGTTCAGATAAAAAAGAGACTTTTTGCATATGTGTTTAAATTCACTATTTTAGTTACAAAAGTTTTGGTCTCTTGCACATGAAACAAAGAAAATGTAAGACTCAACAGCCAAGACTGTTAAGCAGGTATTCCTTAATAATTTATAACAGCACTGGACACATTGGAGATCCCTCCTCCAAATATTCACCTGAGAATGCACTTGAGTGTAAGCTTTACAGAGTTAATATACAGTTCAATAGTACATGTTCGACTATTTCCTAGAATAGGTAGACTTAAGCAAATGATTTATCAGAATTCATTTACATTTGGCTCTTCCCATTGTGCATGCAGTATGTCTTTTGGTAGTAGGGTTCTAGATGAAGTCCAAAGTCTCCCTCTGAATTGAACTTTTCACCTCCACCTTTGTATGCATGCTCTTCTGGTTGTTTTTCATCTTTTTTCCCCCTCCTCACATCTGCGGGAATAAGCTGGTTTATCTCTGGTTTGTTTCCCATTATCTACCTGCTGTCTTTGATAAGCATTCCACAGAATCTCCTTCTTCTAAACATTAATGTTTGACAGCTTTATCCTGCATGGTAAGCAGGTCCCAAACTTGTAAATACAAATTTCACATTTCCAAGATTAATAGCTTCACTTCTTTCAGTTCTCAGATTAAAAGCACATTGTGATATATGGTCATCCTGTCCCTCAAACTTCCTGGATTCTGCGCTTTGATTTAGTTCCTCTTATTCTGGCTTCCATAGATTGATTTATGACAGGTAAATATACAGTTACTCTAAACAGATTAATACAAAAATTGCCTTCACACATTTCTTATAGCTTCTCTTTCTGCATTGTTTCCTGACATAGTTAAGCTCCTTTGCACATAGTCCTGCTAAAACAGAAAACAAATTCTGTTTCATTCTACTTGTTTTGCATTTTTTTGTATTAATTGTACTAAATATGTTGAAAAGTATGCTTTGGTGACTGCTCAAGAAGCTTTTTTTGCAAAAGCAATTGTGAAAAATTTGTATAAGTGACAGACTTATGTAAACAAATGCCCGTAAGAAGAGAGAAGGCAGTGCTATCATTTCTGTTCTGTAGAGCATGCATGTTTTACATTCTAAGGTTGAAGTGGAGTGCCTTTAGACAACCCCCAGGTGAGCCATGTAGTAACAAGTCATTGCAGAGGCACCCACAAAACAGACAGCAACAGCCATTAAAAAAATTCAGATTTATTGTAAGCAATATATTCAGTAATCCTTCAGACAACTAAATTGCAAGTTATATTCTTTCTAGAAAGCTGAACTAAAATGTGCATGCATTCACTCAAAAGGGGAAATCTCTCATTCAAGGGTACCCAAAACATAAGCTCACTAAAGAGGGGGAGTGAGGTCTCAATTAGTCTGTGGAAGCATCATTAGATGGTGTCCCAGTGTAGATGGAGAGGATTCAGGACTGTCAGACTGCTTGCTTTGAGGGGAACCAACTCAAAATGGTTCTTTAGTGAGACTCCATTTATACTCTAGTCAAGGGTGTGCCATGGATAGTTCTAATTACTTGGAGGGTCAAGCTCACACAAAACCAGAATAAAACCCTGGGTCCAGTGGAATTGCTTAATGTATGTGAGGCGTCAAGGCTTCACCCTTTGTCAGATGTTTGTTAGGGTTTTTGTATTTACGTCAAGGTGGTTGTACCTGTCACACAGGTTGTATAACAATTACTTGGATGGTATTATAGGTTGCTAGAATTGTTAAGGTTGGAAGGGACCTCCAGGGTCATCTAGTTCCAACCCCCCTGCCATGGGCAGGGAGCCCTCACACTAGATAGCACTGCTCAGAGCCACAATTAAATGAAAGGTCTTTGTATTAAAACAAGTTACTTCAATCATAGCTCTAAAGTTTTTCTAATTGCACCAAACATTTCCTTATTGACTTTATAGCACTTAAAAATTAAGTCCAGGTATCATTACTTCACAATAAAAGATTAAGCAAGCCATATAAATTTGAAATCTATAGTTGTATTAAGAGTTGCCTTTCAGGGAAATAAAAGGGGATAGGATACTACACCAAAATAATATATTATATACTGTCAGAAATATAAATTTAAAAAATTGTTAAGTAAGAATGTTGAATATTGTCACTATACTGTGATAATGTATAACAGAAGGCCTAAAGAAGTTTATGTGTATGATGTCAGTGTACAAATGTACCAAAAGGATATGGCTAAGCAGCATTTCAAGGTGATGCACTCAGTACCATTAATATATCTGACTGGTAAGTGAAAAATGAGCAACCAGTCATGAACAAAGTAGAACCCAATGCTGTTCTTTGTTTGGGGAAATATCTTAGTAATAAACCTCCTGTTCTTTGACTGGAGCTCTAGGAATCATGAATTCTTCTTGAGATAGTGCCAGAACTTACAAAACAGGGATAGAGATGCTTTCTACTCTATTTCTCACTGGTGTGGGATTGATAGAGTCAGTATAATCATAGTGATGTGGAATAATGCACCAGCTTGAGCAACTGCTCTGGCATATTAGAACATATCACGTACTGAGGCAGGCAGCTCTAGTGCTGGCATGGTGCTCCAGCACAGGGTGATGCTGTTCTCAAACCAAGGGAACATCACAAAGAATCAAGAGACCCAGAAGGAGCCTGTAGCTTTCACAACAGTGGCTGTTGGGACCTGGATGGGACAAGAGCAACAGTGGCCAAGCCACCTCCATATGTACAGAAGAAACCCCTGGGGAGTGCTTCAGCAGGCAAACAGGGCATGGTGTGGCAGTATGGGTGTGTTGCAACAGTTTCCATGGCAATTTGTGTATAATGGTGAACTAGCTGTCAGACCAGGAGATCAAAGTTGAAGTTTTTTACTTTCATAACAAATAAAAAAGTAAATACAGAAATTAATAATAGGTTTGTTATTCAGTTTGCAGATCCACTTTATCTCACCCAGTTGAATTAAATTATTGTCTGTTTGGACTCTAATTACAAAATGCATAGGTAAATATTATGTTATTCAGACAGGTAATAGAGACACATCAGTGACTGCAGTCTTTTATGTAGGTCTGATGAAACATGATTTCAATTATTTTACAAATGTAATAATTCTTTATTTCTTTAGGTGACTTTCCATAAATTATTTGTGCCCATTCAGTGGAATTAGATACACGATTAACGAAAACAGATCACACAGCCAACAAATAGCAGCAACTTAGGAAGCTAGTCTTCTTCCTCTGCTAGATACTGCTTCTCAGCTGAGAAGCAATACATCCGAAACACAGTAGAAAGGCTTGTCGCAAACAAAACATACATAAGACCTCATATTTGATATGTTAGCATTCAGTTATTGAGTTTGGTCAATTGCATGTGTGTGTGTGTGTGTGTGTGTATATATATTCCTCTAGGTACACCTTTAAGCCTTTTGGACCTCAGTACCCAAGCTCTGAATTTAAGTCAATTGTAATTTCCTACTGGACTGAAGTATTCTGAGGAGAAAGAAAGATTCAGAGGTATTAAAATCACAGAGTATCTAATACCACAAATATAGTTTAACATCATTATTAGAATAATTGGTCATTTCTATCTGGCTTAGTAATAGTTTAGACCTGTTTTTACTCAACTGTGTTGTAGAACTAGTCTATAGTAAACAAAAATTACACTTCTAAAGCTTTCTGAAAGTCTCTGAACCTGTGAACTTTATAACAGTGGTTAATTCTGGATTTTTTTTTAACTGCTTCTATTATTAGAATGGTGCTGAAATACAAAATGCAATTATTTTTTCTCACTAAAGCATGTTATTGCAAGTTCTGCTTATAGCAGTCTACTTTTTGTGTTCTTTCTTTGCTTTCCCTTTGATAACTCAAAATTAGATTTCACTGCTAAAAGAAACTTGCTTCTATGAAGGATTTGTTAAAAGTCAAGGGATGAATTTAGTTGTTCAGGCTCATTCATTTTAAAAAGCAAACTATATGAAAATGACAGCTTGGAAAAATACACTTTAAAAATAAGAATTTGTTTGCATTTGTTAACTGGCTTAAAGTTTTGAAGTAATGAAGAGTTATGAGTACAGGCTCGTTTCATGTTCATCACTACACTTTATTGCACCTGAAGTAAATTTGACAATGATACTCGACTCATTTGTTAAAGACCAGATTTATGAAACCAGGTAGAGATCCTCTTTTTAACTATGGTACAAAAATCTAATACTAAGCATGTTCTCAGAAATCTAACAACTTTAAGAAAAGTGCAATAACTGTTGTGCCATCTTCTTAATGCAGGCTATGGTCTGCAAGAAGTGTTAAAATTAGACATATTTGTAGCTGAACTTTACTTGCTACATTTTACTCACTGTTATTTGCTTGGTTTTTTTTAACCTTATTTATTTATTGGTTCTTCTCCCCAAAGATGGGCATATCGGAAATGTACTGAACATGTTTAATGAAAAATACAGGTGAAACTGGAATGCTGCTTTTATTTTGGAGCTGGGCCCAAGACATAACTGGAAAAAACAAAACAAAACAAAACAAAACCCAGACTGCTCCAGTTAAGACTTTTTCATAATCGTTTTATCTCTGGCCTGTAACTTCCACTGTGTAAGCCTAGTTAAAGTATAAAGAATTGTAAATTAATCTCCTGCTCTTTCATTGTTTTTCTTCCAGCTTTAAGTCCAGTTACCTTCATCAGGAATCAAGCAGTTCTTCATGATAAGTCTTGAGATTCTAAAAAAATGTATCTTTTCAATCACTTTTGAGTCCTTACTGTGTATTTAGTGTTCTGACACGAAGTTCTGCCAATATTTTACTGCTCTTTTCTTGATACTTGTGTCTTTTGCATTGTACCTATCCTGCCCTACACTTTAAAATCACCTACCCTAATTAAAGCCAGCAAAATGTTCTTGTGCCCTAATTTAGTGTGCAACAGCCAGCACGAGCCATAAAGGCTGTTTTCCTCTCTGCTATGTAATCAGTCTGTTTCAATAAGAAAAATAACTGCAGTTTCTTAAAATGACTTCACATTCTTTGCCTTGCTGACTTGATTGTCTTGCTCTTTTCCACTAGTTTTCTTTATCCTCGTCCCTTTTCTGGATATTTACTAGTTATTACACTAAATATTTTTAATGAGTAAGTATTTTCAAGAGTTTTTAGGTGAAAATATGATCACATTCTCCTGATTTTCACTGTGGATATATAAAGAAAACCTTTAGGAAACAGATTTTAATTACTGTCTTGCAATTAGACATATTCTCTGAATTTGGTATGGGATAATTTGTCAGGAAAGACAATGGTATCAGTTGTCATTGGTATATCAACTATGCACTGTGAATGTGTAGCTACCAAGGATTATCACAAAACTAGAATATCTTGCTAACTCCTAGGTAAAAATATTTAAGTCTACTGTGCACATTAGAATGAGCAAGTAGTAGAGAATGCCAAATTACAACCAAATTAGAGATTATAGATTGTGTGATAAGTTTTTGGAGGAGTTCACAAAAGCAGAAATAGAATCCTTAAACTTCTGAACTAGTATGATTATATAGATACTAGTACATGCAACCATGAAATAATTGGGCTTTCAATGTGCAGTCAAGCTAAAAGGGGCATCAACAAAATCTCCACTCTGGACATCTGGAGGGTGGGCTTCAGACTACTTAAGGAACTAACTCAGAAGACACCTTGGGAAACAGCCCTTAAAAAAAAAGGGTCCGGGAGGGCTGGACCTGCTTCAAGAAAGAAATCTTGAAAGCTACTAATGTGCTGGAAGATGAGCCGAAGGGGTGGATGGCTGGCATGGATGGGCAATGTGCTTCTGAATGAATTAAGGAGAGAAAAAGAAAAACAGGGAGGTAACCCAGGAAATGTTTAATGATGTCATGTAGGAAAAAAATCAGAGAGGAAAGAGCCCATTTAGAACTTAAACTGGCCACTTCTGTGAAGAACAACAAAAAATGGTTTTGTATATGTATTAATGTCAAAAGGAGGGGCAAGGATAACCTTCACTCCTTAGTGGACATGAAGGAGAATATAGTAACAAAAGATGAGGAAAAAGCAGAGGTATTTAACACTTTTGCCTCAATTTTCAAAAATAGGATAGGTTGTCTTCAGGACAACTGGCCTCCTGAGCTGGCAGATGGAGTCAGGGAGCAGTATAGTTACCCTGTAATCTAGGAGAAAGCAGTCAGGGAGCAGTAAAGTCCCGGTAATCCAGGAGGAAGCAATTAGAGACTTGTTCAGCCTCTTGGATCCTCACAAGTCCATGGAACCAAATGGGATCCATCCTAGGGTCATGAGAGAACTGGCAGATGAGCTATCCAAGCCTCTCTCCATCATTTTCCACCAGTCCTGTCTCACTGGAGAGGTCCCAGATGCCTGGAAGCTGCCCAGTGTGATGCCCATCCACAAGAAGGGTCAAATGGAGGAACCAGGAAATTACAGACCAGTTAGCCTTACCCTCAGTGCCAGGCAAGATTATAGAACTGGTCATCTTGAGTGCAATCATACAGCAACTACAAGATAGCCAAGGGATCAGGCCCAGCCAGAATGGATTTAGGAAGGGCAGGTCCTGCCTGACCAGCCTGATCGCCTTCTATGATCAGGTGACCCGCCTGGTGGATGTGGGGAAGGCTGTGGATGTAGTCTATCTAGACTTCAGCAAGGCCTTTGACACCATAACAAACTCCTGGCAAAGCTGTCAGCCCATGGCCTGGACAGGTGCACTCTGTGCTGTGTCAGGAACTATCTGGAGGGTCATGCCCAGAGTGTGGTGGTGAATGGTGCTAATTCCAGTTGGCAGCCAGTCACTAGCAGTGTCCCCCAAGGATCAGTGCTGGGCCCCATCCTTTCAAATGTAATTATTGATGATCTGGATGAGGTGATGGAGTCCATCATCAGTAAATTTGCAGGTGAGACCAATCTAGGAGCAGGGTAGGAGAGCTCTGCAGAGTGACCTTGACAAGCTGGGCGGATGGGCACATCTAAGTGCCAGGTTCTACACATTGGCCACAACAACCCCATGCAGCACTATAGGCTGGAGATAGTATAGCTGGAGAGAGGCCAGGCAGAATGGGACCTGGGGGTACTGGTTGATAGTAGGCTGAACATGAGGCAGCAGTGTGCCCAGGTGGACAAGAAGGCCAATGTCATCCTGGCCTCTTTCAGGAATAGTGTGGCCAGCAGGAGCAGTGTGACAGTTTAAGCTGTGCCTTTAAGGTAGGAGCTATGGTTTGTGTAAAAAGGAAAACAAGAGAGTGATAATTCTAAACGAATTTCACTGGTAGATGAGTGGGATGTAGTTTTACAATCTTACATTCTGTTCTCACTCTGTCTCTTTCCTGTGGCATGTCTGCTTTGCAAGGGACTTATCTACCACTGTGAGATAAGCAATACTAACTTCTTAACAATGCTTTGAGCTAACTGAAATTCCCCTAACATTTTCCTTTTCTCTTTTCTTCTAATTAACAGAGGAAAAAGGGACAGAAGGCGGGGGGGAAGGTGAGGTGGCATTCTCCTGCCCAAGGAGGATTTTCTCAGCTGTTTGCTTTTTTCTGTAAATACTTGTATACTATTGTAAATACTGTATATTTTGTATATATTCATTGCATTCCATTATTGGTTGTAAAATACAGCTCCATTCACTTCCCCAACTGGGCTCAGCCAAGTTTTTGTAGATGTGTGTGTGTTAAACCATCACAAGCAGGAAAGTCATTCTGCCCCTGTACTCAGCACTGGTTAGACCACACTTTGAGTACTGTGTTCAGTTCCGGGCTCCTCAATTCAAGAAAGATTTTGAGTTGTTTGAACATGTACAGTAACAGGCAAAAAAGATGGTGAAGAGTCTGGAGCACAAGCCCTATGAGAAGAGGATGAGAGAGATGTGGTTGTTTAGCCTGGAGAAGAGGAGGCTCAGGGGAGTCACCTGAAGGGTGATTGTAGACAGGTGAAGGTTGGTCTCTTCTGCCAGGCAACCAGAACCAGAACAAGAGGACACAGTCTCAAGGTGCACCAGGAAAGGTTTTGGCTGGATGTTAGGATGAAACTCTTCACAGAAAGAGTGATTTGCCATTAGAATGGGCTGCCTGGGGAGGTTGTGGAGTCACCATCACTGGAGGTGTTTAAGAAGGCGTTGGATTGGGCACTTGGTGTCATGATTTAGTTGATTAGATGTTGTTGGGTGATAAGTTGATCTCGGAGGACTTTTCCAACCTGGTTAATTTTATGATTCTATGGTTCAAAAGAAAAATCTATTATTTTATTCTTAACATTAAAATAAACATTATTTTTAATGAACTAATGTTTCTTCAGCTTCTATTTGAAAATCTATTGAAATTTTAAAAGCAAACTTTCTCTTACACAATGTAGAATCCCTCCAAAGTATAACACAACCTAAATTTGAATGGAAGGCAGATGTAAATGTCTTCCAGTTCATGCAAAATATGAACATCTGCACAATCTCAGCCCATCCAGCAGCAAATCCTTGCAGTTCTCTGTGTTTACATGCATTTTTCAGCCTCAAACTCATTCCACTTTCTCCATAATTGTTTAAAGTTATATTATTTTATTAAAACAACACAGACCACATTTTTTTTCTCTTGGAATATATCAGCTATTAATACATAACAGTATGGTTTATTAATTGTTATGAGCCAGTCCTCCCCTTACCAACCCTGGACAGCAGGAGATGTAGGGGGGTAACTGTTCTGTGATTCAAATAATTCCCTTGGACCTAATTAAGGCAAAACGATGACAAACAGCTAATGAACTGGCTTTATTAGACTGAAACTGGAGCAGAGGAGAAACGGGAGGGAAAATCAGTGGGAAAAATATGTATCAAAGAGAAGTGGTGTCACTATTTCCCTGGCTCCAAGAACAGTTTCAAGTTTCTCAGAAGTGGTGGGAGACATACAGCTGTGCCTTGTGGTGTTGTGTAGGCCCTAGGTAGCATGAAGCAGGGCTGTGGCACATGGCTTGTCTCCAGGCTGCAGGCAGTGAACAGAGTGGCTGAGTGGAGCTATGCAAACAGTGGTAGGGGAAGAGCCAAGAACTCTAGAACTCACCCAATAAAAGTTCAGTGGCTAGAGAAACTGAACTTTTTACAGATACCTCTTAAAAAATCAGATTTGCTGGGTCACACAGTGCAAGTTGCTTTATTCCAGTATATTTGGCTACTGTACTTATAATCCCAAGAATATGGAGTGCGTTTGGATTTACACTGGTTGAACAAAGCAATGGTGAACTCTGTAGGTGGATGCTGCTAGTGCTGGAGAAAGGCTTCTCTGTGAAGTATGTGTCCCTGGCACACTGCAGGCAGGCAGATGATGTGGCTGTCCAGGTAGGCTGTGATTTGGAGTATCTTTGGTGCTCAGGCTTTTGAGCAGCTCTCATCCCTGCAGCTTGGCAGCTTTTGTAGGTTTTCCTGCTATGAAGAGGTTCTTTAGCTGCAACCTTCACAGCAGCTCTTGTGCTTCTTCCAGCAAAACAAGGCAAATTGCTCAACCTTTGAGCTAGTATGTACAGATATCCTGTGAGGACGATGGCCAGTGGCAACAAAGATTAAGAGACAGAAACATGATACTTTAACCTATAGAACCAGTTTTCTCCAAACATGGCCAAAGGCACGCACACCTGGCTCACTTGGACCCCAGCACATGTTCAGAGAAGCCTGGGCAACATCCTGGGAAACCAGAGATCCTGGCTCCTGCTCCATTGTCTTGTTCAGGGCATATCTCAGGCTTTGTTTCTTCAGAACAACTTGACATATATAAATCCGCACACTCATTTATTTCAGATTTTTCTGAGGGTCTATCTAACTTTTGCTTCCAGGGAAAACTCCTTTCCATGGAATAATTTGCAAAACCTATATTTACATTCTGTAAAACTCACCTGTGAAATTTCCATTTCAAATATAGTCAACTGAGAAATTAGTACCGTTCTTTCTTAATTATGTACCCTTCCATATTACAGTATTTTTCTCCATGGCTTCATGATTTTGCAGTGTAAGCAGAAAACTTTACTATTTGTACAGTATGCTTATACAAATCCAACAGTCATAAGCTTTGTTCTTTTCCATTACAGGAAAATAGCAGCACTGATTAAATGGTACATTTTGAGAGTGGAAGGTTAATCCAGTGGAAATCTAATTTAATGAAAAAAGCTTCAATCTTCACATAACAGCTGCAGATGTAACCCTTGAAGTATGAAATTTGGATAGAAACTAAAAATGTAGAAATGTGCTGGAATATGCACAAATCATTATTAAATAAGTAACATTTATAAATTATATATAATTAAGTTCAGCTACTGAAATATTTTTCTCATTTCTGTGTGAAGTAATGTAATATTAAACTATACCAGGTACAAAACCCTCCCTCCCCCCAAACATATTATGTAGGAGACAAACAAGAAATAACACTATTTCTTTATGAATCATTAGTACAGTGCTTGCAAGACATCACATATTTATTAATTTATACAGTGTACATTAGCAGTGTTACCAATACTATGAGACTGTAGAGTAAAAGACCAGGGGACAGAACACGGACACAAGAAATAAGTGAAAAAGGGTAAGACTAATTGAAGTAGAGTTTGTCTGTATCAACCACTGCAGGCTGAATTCAGTTCAGAACATGAAGTGCTATGCTTATATCATCTATGCCAGCATGACACTGCATCACCGTGTCAAGATCAAGGCTTAGTAGCTGTGCTTTCATCCTGATAACAGAGCTATTCTATTTTAAGGACCCAGGCTATCACTTCTGTGTTATGTGGTACTCTTTGGACAAATCAGCCTGTCTGGATCTCACACTGGATTCTCAGTAGAGTGTTCTGTTGCACACTGTAGTTCAAAATGAGAATAGAAGATAAAGAATTTTATATCAATTTACATCTTAAAAATGCACAAAATTTAAAGTGATTTATGAATGATCTGAGAACATAATTCCCCTTAGAGATAATGAAAATGTTTTCATATATATATGTACATTACCTATCTACACATCTATATAATCTATCCTAAGTGTGGTTCCAAGTAACAAAAATGCTTGACTAGATCTAAGTATTTCAACTAAGCGTAGAAAAAAATTAAAAATTGCTGTATTTGGGTACTGCCCAGTGGCTCATACTATGAATTCATGATAAATTATCCATAAATAAAATGTGAAAATGAATGAGCAAAGTTCAAATATTATATGTTTCTTAGCAGCAAACAATGTTAAAATTGAGAAATCCATAATTTAAAATCACCTTTGCATCTGATCAGTTAAGAACATTCCAGATTATGGTACAACTAATCAGCATAACTTCAATGATATTTTAGTGAAACAAGCTACATGTAGCAGCTTATGTTTGAAGAATAGATCACTACCCATATGCTGGTAGCTGTTCTCAATGTCAGCAGTAGCTTATACATTGTTGCATGTGATAAATCTGATAAACATTAAATGTCTGTGGTGGGTCGACCTTGGATGGATGCCAGGTGTCCAACAGATTGCTCTATTATTCCCTCTCCTCAGCTGAACAGAGGACAGAAAATATGATGAAAGGCTCACAAGTCAAGATGAGGACAGGGAGATCATTCAATAATTGCTATTGTGGATGCAACTATTTCTGCTCAGGGAAAAATTAATTAATCACAATATGGTAATAAGAGATATAGACAAATCATAGAGCACCTTTCTCCCAATCTCTTTCTTCTTTCTGTGATAAATTTTACTCCCAAGTCTCTCTATCTCCTCCTCTTGAGTGGCACAGGGGGATGGGAAATGGTGGTTGCAGTCAGTTCAGTACACATTGTCTCTGTCAGTTCCACCTCCTTCCCCTGCTCCACCATGGCATCATTCCAATGCAAAACAGTCCTACACAAATTTCTTCAACAGGGATCCTTCCCACAAGGTGCTGTCTGTGCTTCAGGAACTGAAACCTTCAGTGTGGTCCCAAGCCCTATCAGCAAACCTGCTCCAGCATGGGCTTCTTTCTGCCAAGGTCACAAGTCCTGCCAGAAGGCTACTCCAGTGTGGGCTCTCCCTGGAGCCTTACCCTCCTTTTGGTGGTGCATTCATGTACTCCAGCATGGGCTCTGTGGGCTGCAGGGTGACAACCTGTCTTGCCACAGGCTGTGGGAAGCTCTGCTCTAGCATTTTCTTCCTCTCTTTCTTTGACCTTGATGTCTGTAGAGGTGTTTCACTCACATAGTCTCACTCTTGTTTGTTTTGTTTTGTTTTGTTTTGTTTTGTTTTGTTTTCTTAAATAAATTATCAGAGAGGCACTGCTGCCGTCACTGATGAATTTGGCATTGGCCAATGGCAGGTCCATCTTGAAGCCATCTGGCATTGGCTGTCAGACTTAGAAGAAGCTTATAGAAGCTTCTTACAGAAGTTTTCCCTATAGAACCTTCCCCACAACTAAAATCCTGCCACACATTATAAATCTATGCTAAATGTGGAACATCCTTTGACTTATTCCTATGACTGAAGTTTTCATGAGAAATTATACTCCCTAGAGCTGGAAGGAAAGGAAGAATTAATTTCTCCTGTGAATGTAAAAAAAATCATGAAATGTCTTATTTGAGAGTTAATCTTGATCACAAAATCACAAAATCACAGAAACATTCAGATTAGAAAAGACTCTCAGGATCACCAAATCCAACCAATAACCCTACTCTACAAAGTTCACCCCTAAACCGTATTCCCAAGCACCATATCTAAATGACTTTTAGATATATCCAGGGTTGGTGACTCAACCACCTCCCTGTGCAGCACATTCCAATGCCTGACCACTCTTTCTGTGAAATTTTTTTCTGTAATGTCCAGTCTAAAGCTACCCAGTCTTAGTTTGAGGCTATTTCCTCTTGTTGTATCGCTAATTACCTGTCAGAAGAAATCAGCACCAGACCAGGTCTCCCCTCAGCCTCCTCTTTTCCAAATGAAACAGCCTCAGCTCCCTCAGTCACTCCTCACAAGTTTTATTCTTCAGGCCCTTCACCAGCTTCATTGCCCTCCTTTACACTTGCTTCAGCACCTCCACATCTCTCCTGTATAGAGGAGCCCAAAACTGGACAAAATGCTCCAGGTGTGGCTTCACCAGATTGAATACAAGGCAACAATCACCTTCCTATTCCTGCTGGACACAGCATTTTTGATAGAAGCCAGGATTCCATTTGCTTTCTTGACCACCTGAGCACACTGCTTGCTCATATTCAGTTGCCCATTGATTAGAACCCCCAGGTCCCTTTCTGCCAGACAGCTTTCCAGCCACACTTCCCTCAGCCTGTAATGTTGTATGATTAGACAGTGAATCAACTTCAAATAAAAATTATACTGAAATACAATATCATTCTACAAAATTGTTGTCCTAAATCATGAGGATGCTGAAGTCCGCCTTTTAGATAAGGTTTTTTTTTTTATGTCTTAAAATCTCACAAGAATGGATGATCTGTTGAACTAACTGTAAAGAAAGATATAGCTATAGCTATAGCTATAGCTATAGCTATAGATAAATTTTTTAATGAGAATACTTCTACTTATGTGATTTCAGTCAAATCAGGATCAAACTGCTCATTGTTTTGTTATTGGCATATAATTAACCAGAAATCAGTGAATTCTATATTCAGAATCAATATAAGTAATACAACAGATAAGCCACAATAGGTGATATTGTAAAAACATTAGTAAAAACCTAAAAGCCTCTAAATATCCTTCTAGAATTATTCCCAAAAAGCTCTCATCCTCTGCCCCCTCATGCACATGCAAGGGCATACACACCCACCACACTCCCACAGTAACGAATGTCACATCTCTGGCCACAGAGGTTGCAATCACTCCCTCCCCATCTATGGAGCTTCCTCTCCTTTGAGAGATGAAATTGCCCAAGTTTCATTGAAAGGGTTATCAAACACTGGAACAGGCTCTCAAGGGATGTGGTTGAATTCTCATCCCTGGAGGTTTTTAAAAAGATGCATGGTTCAGCACAAGACTTGGTAAAGTTATATAATGGTTGGGCACAATGATCTTCAGCCGAAGGGATTCTAGGACTCTACTAAATACTTCTTTTTAAGTTTATAAGCCTTTTCATGTTTCATTTATCTCTGATAAAGTTACAGAAAGTCATTGCTTAAAGTCTGGATTTTCACTTGACTATCATTTTGGTCTTGATTATTTTCCATTCCTTTTCCCTTTTATCTTTTTTTCTCAAATAATTATTTTTATATCTATTTTTTCTTAGGAAAATTCCTTTTTTTTTTTTTTTAAGCTCATTATGTTGAGCAATTTTTCATTCTGTCAGGAGTCATCCAATGAGTTGTGGGGGGGGGTTGTGTCGAATTTTTGGGTTTTGGTTGGTTTTTGGTTTGGTTTTGGTTGTGGTTTAGGGGGTGGTGGTGTTTGTTTTGCTGCTGTTGTGTTTTTTTGTTGTTTGTTTTATAATATTGTTTTCCTGTATTGAGCAATGCTTTATAAGGCTGTAGTCCTGCCATCAGTAGATGCATGAATGTTTCTTATTTTGACAGTCTATGTATACATTGCCAAGTAAGAGAAGATTAGAGTTCATTAGCTGACCCGGGCATTAGCTATCTCAGACTTGCTTCTCTTGACCCTGTTTATGGTCTGACAAAGTCTAGACATGTCTTTTTGTCTTTATTCTCAGTCACCCGACTTCTCCTGCCCCAAACTATAGCCAGGGAAAACACAAACAGTTGAAAAGTGTAGATTAACATCCTCTGTATAGTTCCTGGCCTGTTATTATTTGGCAGTATAGATATACCTGGTAGTAGTCTTTGACTGACAAGTCTGAAGGGCCAGGACTTACATTTGCCCTTATTGAAGTGGAAAAAATATGGAATATGTATTCTGGAGTAGTCTTCTGTGACCCAGTGTTTCAGCCATCATCATTGTTCCTCTGTCAGCCTCTCCACTCCAGCCTATATTCAACCAATCCCATTAAGAAGATGAGAGCTCTGTGATGGTTGCTTATTAAAGACAAAGAAAATCAGGTTTTTCTAAGCTGTGTTGTATCAAGTTATTCACATTTGGTACACTGATTTTGTCAGGTATTGAGACTTGTAATGTTTCTGATGGGAAAGTAGTATTTGAAGTCTTATTAAATTAGCTACATTGAATTCGTTCAACACATTTAATGGGAAAAACGGCATCATCTATATGAATACAAAAGCACCTTGTATACAAATTTTGCTAAATGAGCACTCACAGTTTCATCACTCTTTTCAGTAAAAGGCTTTGTAGCATATTCTGTGTCAAATGAATAACTATCACAATAAATTGTGCTACTCAGCAAATTTCATGCACTCTTTAGTGCTATATAGAGAGTGTATGGTTGTGAGGCATTTTCCATCAACTCACTGTGCAGTGCAAGTAGCAGCTTTGAATTTTTATTAACATGTGTTTCATTGTTCAGCTATTTGACAACCTTGATATTAATATGTACTTGAAAAATATGAAGCATGTGAAGTCTGTCCACTTACAGATTGCTGTTGGGTTTTGTTGTGTGGCTTTTGTTTGGGGATTTTTAGAGCTTTTTTAAATTTAATTTAATTTTAGGTTAAAAAGTAATTTACTTTTTTTTAGTTTATCAGCTGGAATAATTGAGTGCTTGGACAGATGCCATATCATTTCATTAAGCAATTACTGGTGCTTATACTTCTTAACCTATTGGTTCAGCTATAGAAAGCAGAAAACGTTTGGAAAAGATTTAATGAAAGCATATGCTGTAACTGAAGCTGAAATATTTGGCTTAAACTTTTTAAGTAGAACTAATAAAAGTATGGCTGCAAATCTGAGAAACCATTTGCATTTCAAAGGAAAGATGAACTATAACAATACATGAGAAAATAAATTTCATAAAAACTATTGTATCAGGAAGATTATATTGTTTCTGTCTTTCTACATAAGAATATGTCTTTTCATCACTTTTTGTTCTTGTTCCCAGTTTCTGCTAGTGTCTTTTTTGACTGGCATAACTTTTCTCTCTTCAGTTTGCCATTTCAAAAGTTATTTTCTGAAATTCCTTGAACGGCACTTTTACGCAACTTTCTCCCTTATATAGAAAAGAAGGCAAGGGCAGACATTTCTT
Source organism: Colaptes auratus (assembly GCA_015227895.2). Classification (NCBI taxonomy): domain Eukaryota; kingdom Metazoa; phylum Chordata; class Aves; order Piciformes; family Picidae; genus Colaptes; species Colaptes auratus. Next base: position 79,574,139 of record CM037631.1, on the reverse strand, counting down.
ATACTGATGTTTAACTCTTCGGCAGCAAGACACATATTATAACTGAATATGGGTATGTAATAGGGATATTTATATAACTGATAATTTCGACCAGTTTCCAACTTCAAAACAAAACTGCTGGAGTAACTTTGTCAATGGTCACCTCTCCTATGAAGACTGATTGAGTGAGTTGGGACTATTCAGTCTGGAGAAAAGAAGGCTCCAACGAGACCTTCCAGTGTCCTTGTGGCCTTCCAGTGTCTTGAGAGGGCCTACAAGAAAGCTGGTGAGGGACTTTTTAGGGTGTCAGTTAGTGATAGAACTAGGGGGAATGGAACAAAAATAGAAAATGGTAGATTCAGATTGGATGTTAGGAAGAAATTCTTCACCATGAAGGTGGTGGCGACACTGGAACTGGTTGCCCAAGGAGGTGGATGAACCCCATCCCTTGATGTTTTTAAGGCAAGGCTGGATGTGGTTCAGAGCAACCTGATCTAGTGTGAGGTGTCCCTGCCCATGGCAGGAGGTTGGAACTAGATGATCCTTGAGGTCATGTCCAACCCTAACAATTCTACGAGTCTATGATCTGTTATCAATTATTATCACTATCCATTTGAAACTGTCATTCTTTGAGGATCTTGTATCAGCTGAGAGTATGCAGTACCACAGAGTGGATGATGTGTAGTTATGTGGTGGGTTGGAATTTCCCACTACATTAACTAAAGCATGACCAGCTCAATTGGAAGCAAATGGAAGCTGTATTTACAAAGCAAAAACTACACTCTACGATGGAATGCAATGAATATGTACAAAATATACAGTATTTACAATATCATACAGGTATTTATAATTAGAAAACAGCAGGGAAACCCCCCTGGTCAAAACAACCAAGGAAAGCTGCTGCAATCCCCCCAAAGCCACCTCCTTTCCCCCTATAATTAGAAGAAAAGAGAAGCTGTTGGGATAACATGTTAGCTCAAAGAAGTAATGTTAGCGTCCTTATCTGCAGGGTCAAAAGCATTATCCTCCCCAGCCGAGCAGAACAGCTAAGCAGGAAGAGAAGAAGAAAGAATGAAGGTAAAATGTGTGAGATGTTTATAGAACAGTTTCTTCTAAACCAGATATTCTTTCCAATAAAATTTGTTTAGAATAATCTTTTGTTTTCCTTTTTACACCCAATTGTGAATTGATATTTTTCTACTTTTCTGCTCAAAATCTACAGCTAACTTTTAAAGGCATATCCTAAAACTACCACAAGTTACTGCTGATGGCTATGGACTTTAATATGTTCTTAGATAGCAGATGTAAATTGGCAAGATATGATAGCTCTTTGATGAGAGAAAAACACAAATAATCAAATTCTCTTCCCCATTATTGTTTTTATCACTGCAGGTTTTGTGATATTTTTTTTATTTTGCTTCTTTGCCATTATGTGTTACTTAAATATTTTGATTTTACTGTTCTACAGCATGTCAGTACACTGCTGCTGGACGTGTTATTTTTGTGTCCTTATTTCTGGGTTCAGGGCAAGTAAGCACTATTTATGCTTTGCTTAGTTGACACTTTTCTGCTTCCTCAGTGTAGCAGACTTCTGGCTAATAAGCTGACATAAATTGACTTCCTTCTCAAAATATGGCAGTGAACTACAAAATCTGAGAATAAAAACTTTCATTGCTATTATTTTAAAGATAAGCATATCTAGATGTGCAAACTTATCGACCAGTGTGAAAATAGGCAAACAAACAAGCAAGCTAAAATAAATTCTCCTGTGAGTATACATTCTCTTTCTAGTCTTTCTAGGTAGCTTAATTTGTTACCCATGATACTCAGACAAGTGAATGAAGACTTTATACATCTAGTTTCAACTTAAAATCATGACCAGATTAGCTTTTTTAACAATCAATAATAGTCTTCCCAGCAAAGGTATTCTTTAACCACCTTGGATAGTTTAAATGTTGAGTCAGCCTGTCTTTAATTTGTTTGTTGTTACTGAAATGTGATGGGTCACGCTATTCGTAGTTTAATCATTAAATTAGGGTCTGTCAGACAGGGCCTTGTATCATATACCCTATCCTTTGTCGTGCAGAGCACACAGGGCAGAACTTGTACACATTGATCAAGATTTAGCAAAATACTACTGTTTTAGCCCCTGTGGTTCAAGAATTTTGGCTAATAGCAGGAAGTCAGTTCCTTTCACAGCTCCTGTGGAGTTCTGACAAGAAAGAGTAGTATTTTCAATAGTTTTCCCTGAAAGTATTTGTTGCTGACAGTTTTCCTTTAACTGTAAAACTACCTCCACCTAAGTGACTGACCTATCAAACACATTTAAGATACCATTTATAAAAGGGCAGACTTTAAAATAACAAACATGTTTTGTTCTGTCTAGACATAACCACAGGAAGCATGAGATATGACAAAAAATTATGCAGTATGTGTCACCACTGTAGCAGATATACAGGTACTCCTGGCAAAAACCTCCTAGTGAAAGCTGTAGTGAAACCATACATAATTTCATTTTCATCTGTTCATTTGGTAAGTATCTGTGAATAGTGAGGAACTTGGATAATCTTCCTTAGCTCTGTGAATAGTGCTGTCATTTGAGATTTTTAATAACTTTAACATCCTCAGCTTTTGGAGTAGGAAACAATTTGTATTTACAACAGAATTTATTTGTACTTACTTGTGTTGAAGTGAGTAATAAGTATAAAAGCATGTGATAAGTAAGCCAGATTACAGTTTAGGAATGACACTAATAAACATTTCTGCAGTTCTTGTTGTACCAATATTTTTAACTTACTGGAAGTCTGCAGGGCAAAGGATTTTTCTGATTCATGTGAGAATGCAAGCCTTGGCCTCATGATAACTTCATGATAACAGTTCTCTTCTTTGGGGGAAAGACACATAACTTTTCTAAACAAAAGAGTTTCAAAGTGTTTTAAAAGGAAAATTAAATTTCTGAATTCTTCACTGAGCAAGGATTAGTCAACATGAGAGTGAAAATTGGTAAAAAACTTTTACATATCCTAACTAACTGACAGCCTTCAGAAATTGATTTATGCTACTTGTACAGAGTGTCTCAGGACAGGATTAGCAGTCTTTCCCTTAAGAAGGAAGAAAACCCGGGCAGGATTAACAGCCTTTCCCTTAAGAATGAAGAAAAGCAGTATTTATACTTTAAAGTACAGATTTCACTTTTAAACTCTTAAACTTGGATACAATTAATTGCACCATAGAGTGCACATTCTAAGTATTTTTAATGTTATATACACTTTCCAAGAACAGTTCCAGGTGAGGGAATTTTGCCAAACAGGTCAGCCTTCACAATTTTATTGAATGTCAGCATTTCCTGAACAGTCATCCATAAAGAAATCCAACCACATCCACATGAAGGAGATAGTCCTAATCTATACATTTTGCCATTTGGGGTTTGGTCCTTCAACAAAATTCAAGGAAAAAAAAATATTTATATTGACAAAGAAGGATGATACCCAATATAGATGTTTGGTAAACATCTTTAATGCAAACTTAAACGTATGGTTTGGCATAATTTTTATGCAGTAGTGTGGGAACAGAAATAAATAGAAAACTTTTGTCATTTTGTGCATGTTTATCTGAAATTTACTTAATAATGATTATAGCAATTTAATAAAAAATACTAACAAAATGTTATGGACAGAAGTTAAACAATATATTTTCAATTAGTTAAAGCAAATGAAGGTTCTTTTTTAAAAAAAAAAAAGTTAAAAGAAAAAAGAAGTATTTTTATCAGGTTTTAGAAAACAACAAGAAACCAAACCAAAACACAAACAAAACAAAAACCCTATCATGTCTTAAACATCTGATTTTGATGGAGTCACTTTTCCAACACAAAATTGTTTTGTGATTAAAGTGTTTCAAAACCAGCTCTCTAAGTGACTCCTCAGGTTAGTTAAAACAGTTTGCTGTTATGGTTTTCTCATAGGCTATATTTGAAAATACTTTACATTGATCTAAATATTTGAAACAATGTTAGTTTGTTAGGTGTTTGCAGGAAAATCTACATTTATATCATTTTTACATACTTCTATGTATGTACTTCAATTTTAACATACTTCTAAATATTTAATTTTTTTTAATATATAATTTTAGTTTGCTTCCTCTCTTTATTATTTTTACTTTTTATTAATTTCCTCAATTTTTTTTTGTAAGGTCTCTTTCTATTCTGTGAAGATCTTCCTGATGTCTCAATTTAGATGTCTAATGAGGTTACTTTTCAGACAATTCAGTTTGTCACAGAAGCAATTAATATACTGACATTAAGAAATGGATATTCTGCTCTTTTGTAACTCCCTTATTCCCTATGTCTCAATCTTCTTCTTCTCTATCTTTTCTTTCTTGCATATTTTTCTCCTCTCTCCTCCATTCCTTGTGGCCAACAAGGCAAGTGGTATCCTGGGGTGCATCAAGAAAAGTGTGTCCAGAAGGTCTATGGAGGTTCTCCTTCCATTCTACTCTGCCCTGGAGAGATCATGCCTGGAATATTGTAAACATTTTCAGCCTGTCCAGCTCAAGAGAGACTGAGATCTACTGGAAAGGCTCCAGTGGAGAGCTATTAGGATGACTGAGGGACTTGAATATCTCTCCTATGAAAAGAGAGTAAAAGACCTGGGACAGTGTAGTCTTGAGAAGAGAAGGCTGAGAGGAAATGTTATCAACACCTATAAATACCTGAGGGGTGAGTGTCAGGATGAAGGTGACAGTCTCTTTTCAGTGGTGCCTAGTAATAGGACAAGGAGTAACAGGTATAAGCTGAAACACAGGAAGGTCCACCTCAACATCAGGAAAAATTTCATTACTGTGAGGAAGACGAAGCACTGGAACAGTGTGGATTCTCCTCTGGAGACTTTTAAAACCCACCTGGATGCATTCCTTTGTGGCCTGCCCTAGGTAATCCTGCTTTGGCAGGGGAATTGGACTAGATGATCCATAGAGGTCCCTTACAACTCCTATCATTCCATGATTGTATCATTGAATGGTTCCAGGAGTCTGGGGCTCAGGGATTCTAGGATTCTGTGATATGCTGTATTTTTAAGATTAGTGGCATCAACAAGAAACCTTTAGTAATTGCTTTTCTATTTTTTTAAATCATATTTTGTTGTTAAAATGTTGGTTGTGTTTTTAACTAAGTAGAAGCCAATCATCTAATATGAAGCTAAGATCTTTGTTATGGTGTGTAAGCAGAAGACTGGAGGTTGATGTAAATTTTATATAACAGAACAGAGCATGAAAAACTTCTAGGTGTGACATTAAAAGTAGCTGAACATTGTAAGTAACAGAACAAGAATCTGACAAATAGTCCTGTGAGAGAGCCAGATAACACTGATAGTTTGGGCATTGATATGCAAGAGCTAGCAGTTTTCAGAGGAACACTTCTGGCCTGTTGGGGAAAAGAAATTCACAGACACACATAGATAATGTTAGCAACTGCACTCTATGTTTCTGCTCACCTGCAGATTCTGACACGTATTGTCATTATCAAGCAGACATAAGAGTAAGGGCAAGGAGTTTGCAGTGAACCTAGTCTTAATGCAAAAGAGGATAAACTGACTTGCATACAACCTGAAATACCAGGAGCAAAAGATCCCAGAAAAAATCCCACTAAGCCAGGGACTGCACCAGTGTTTCAACAGGATGGGCATAAATAACAGAAGTGACCACTGATTAATATAGCTAAGAAGAATGACAATCTTTCTCTCCTAAAGAGGAAACAGGTTGCTTATTGCTTTGTTAGTTGGCACTGTCTCAATCGATTAAAAGGCACATTTGGCAGTCCGCATGGATATTGTTTCCTTCCTTCTGACTGAAACAAAAGCAGTGATAAGAAAATAAATCAGAATTAACAATGACAGAGATCAAGAAATGTTGAGGCAAAGGAAGCAGCAACACTAACCTATCTACCAGGATAAGATCCAGCCTTACATCAGAAGACTAAATGCATTAGGCAAGCTGAAATTAATAAAGGCAAAACTCCAAAATTCTCTTTCACTGCCTCATTGATGGTTCTTCAAATTTTAATAATCTTTGAATTATCTATGCTCATGCTGTTGCTGTATAGGGATAGGGTGACGGCCAAAGCAACAATAATATACATAAACAGAGTGCAGAGAGAAAGACAAAAGACTCCATTTATTTCAGCAATTCATCACTGTCCCCCACGTCACGCCATTAATAGCATGCTTGAATTTACAGAGATTTCTTCACAATGAAAACAGGAGAAGGAAAATCATAGAATCACAGCTTCAAAGAGCATTTAGTACAATCCTGTACTACGGGTAGAGTCATCTTCCACTAGGTCAAGTGTCTCAATCCAAAAGTTGGGAAGGAGATGCAGTTCTTTCTGAACATTCTCATGAGTGAAATTAAGAGACAAATGAGGTCATGTGTCACAACAAGACTATTTATTAAAGAGAGAGAAAATGGAGCAAACAAAACAGAGAAAGAAAGAAAAAGGACAGAGAGAGACAGAATAGTGAAAAAGAGAGCAGGAGAGATAGTTAGCACACCAAGGTCCTTCTTTGGTGGTGGTGGAGAAGGAGAGACATCTTGGGCTGCTGCCTCCAGTCAGAGATGTCCCAAATGATGGTTCCCTCCAGTAAGCTGGTATAACTCAGGCCTTTTATACTGTTCCTGGTTCATTCATCGTAGCTTCACCTGGTCCACACCCTAGTCACATAGCAATGCATGTGTGACTGCCAGGTGTGCTATCTCAGTGAGAAGAGGTGACACATCGAATGGGTCATTCATCATGATCTCTGTTGAGACACTTCTCAACTCTTAATGTAATCATCACCTTACCAGGTGATTTACATGTTCAAGAGAGGGTTCTCTTATCAAGTGGGTCAAAGTCCTCTCCAATTTGACCTTGAACATTTCCAGTGATGGAGCATCCACAGCTTCTCTCAGAAACTTGTTTGAGGTGTCTGCCTTGGTAACAGTGATCATGACTTGGAGCAGTTTAGTACTATGCAAGGTGGAAGCAAGGCAATAAGTAGGATTACAACCCTGGACTTCCACAGAACTATCTTTGTACTCTTCAAAGATCTACTTGCAGAAGTCCCATGGGATAAGACTCTGAAGGGTAAAGGACAGGTAGCTAGAGTCCAACATGATGGCATTCAACAAGTCCAAGTGCCGGGTGTTGTACTTTGGCCACAACAACCCCATGCAGCACTACAGGCTGGGGTCAGAGTGGCTGGAGAGCTGCCAAACAGAAAGGGACCTGGGGGTACTGAGGGACAGCTGGCTGAACATGAACCAGCAGTGTGCCCAGGTGGCCAAGAAGGCCAATGGCATCCTGGCCTGCATCAGGAATAGTGTGGCCAGCAGGAGCAGGGAAGTCATTGTGCCCATGTACTCAGCACTGGTTAGGCCACACCTTGAGTCCTGTGTCCAGTTCTGGGCCCCTCAATTTGAGAAGGACATTGAGACACTTGAATGTGTTCAGAGAAGGGCAATGAGGCTGATGAGAAGCCTCAAGCACAAGCCCTACAAGGAGAGGCTGAGGGAGCTGGGATTGTTTATCCTGGAGAAGACAAGGCTCAGGGGAGACCTTATTGCTGTTTGCAAGTACCTGCAAAGTGGTTGTAGACAGGAGGGGGTTGGTCTCTTCTCCCAGGCAACCAGCACCAGAACAAGAGGACTTTTGCATGCTGAAGTTCCTCAGCTGATCTAGATCTTCTTGTATGATGGGAGGGATTCTATTCCCTTGTCTCCTAGACTGAGGTTCAGGGACTTCAGATATGTGATAGAACTCATTCTTTACCTTGGAGTTTAATAAAAGTGGAAGTTTACGAATATCCAGACCATAATAATAAAAAAAAAAGAAGGGATTTTTTTTTTTTAAGAAAAAAAAATATTCCCAAAGCATGTTGTTTTCTTTTTATATTAACTATATTTGTTGTTCAGTCACTGCTATAGTAATTAGACTCATCTGGCCAGATGAAATTTTCCCACATTTAATTTCCGTATTTCCAGATGTGTCCTGTGTTATGCCATCTAATTCTTTCCTTTTCTTGCCTTGGTTTGCCTCATCTTACCCCTTCTAACCCCTTCTCACACAATGTCTTGCCTTGCCTCATCTAAATATCCTCAAAATCTTTACTTAGTAAACAGCACTTCATGCTTCATGCTCTGTCATCAAACTCAATAAAATACTAGTTGGTGTAACTTGCCACACATTTAGGTCAGTGTTTCATCTTCTTTTGTCTTTCATTTTCTAAAAGAATTTCTTTTTTCATTTGATTCATTCTGTTGTGTGCCTTTTTGTAGGAGGAAGACATACAAAGATGCCTAATTGGAATACTACTTTTCTGTTGTTGTTTGTTTTGTTTGTTTGTTTGCATGGATCATAAAGTCTCAAGGAATAGAATAGAATAGAATAGACCAGGTTGGAAAAGACCTTTGAGATCATCAAGTCCAATCTGTCACCCAACACCATCTAATCAACTAAACCATGGCACCAAGTGCCTCATCCAGTCTCTTAAACACTTCCAGTGATGGTGACTCCACCACCTCCCTGGGCAGCACATTCCAATGGCCAATCTCTCTTTCTATGAAGAATTTCTTCCTAACATCCAGCCTAAACCTCCCCTGGCACAGCTTGAGACTGTGTCCTCTTGTTCTGGTGTTGGCTGCCTGGGAGAAGAGACCAACCCCTACCGGCTACAACCACCCTTAAGGTAGTTGTAGAGAGCAAGAAGGTCTCCCTGCGCCTCTTCTCCAGGCTAAGCAACCCCATCTCCCTCAGCCTCTCCTCACAGGGCTGTGCCCCAGACCCCTCCCCAGCTTTGTTGCCCTTCTCTGGACACATTCCAGCAACTCAACATCTTTCCTAAACTGAGGGGCACAGAACTTGACACAGGACTCAAGGTGTGGCCTAACCAGTGCTGAGTACAGGGCAGAATGACTTTCCTGCTCCTGCTAGCCACACTCTTCCTGATCCAGGCCAGAAAGCATTGGCCTTCTTGGCCACTTGGGCACACCACTGGCTCATGTTCAGCCTACTATCAACCACTACCCCTAGGTCCCTTTCTGCCTTTGATATGTACAGTGAACCATAAATATCTTCTATTCATTCACTCTTACATTCACAGTCTAAACTGTGTGTGGTTTGAGATTTTCATATTCAGTAATATTAAAAATCTTCGTAGTCTGTCAGTTGTTTAGGTTCCATTGATGACTAGTGTGACTGAGGAATACACTTCAAAATATGACAGTTTTTTTGTTTATTTGATTGTTTGCTTGGGTTTCATTTGTGTGTGTGTGAAAGAGTGTGATTTTTATTTTCTTTTTATTGTTTTTCACTCTGGAGGATATGATGTCGAGGGAGCGTTGCCACAGCAATTGTGTGAGGTTCAAACACAGCAAGAAGCATGAGGCTGCTATGTGGAGAGATGAGCCTTCCCAGCAGAGAGGGGTGAGACCAGGCAAGGAAAAAAAAAAAGTCAGTTTCTCATAGAAATTGAGCCATGGCTAACACCCGGTCAAAGGCTGTTTGTAAAACTGTGGGTACCCAAACAGAGCCCACATGTAAGGGGCATTCAGGCATTCAGGAAACTGGCTACAAAGAGTGTTGGAGCCTGACACTTGAAGTTGAGGGTGGCAGAGACAATGCCTGCATTAGGTGTGAGCAGATCAATGGTCTGCTTAACCTAGTGGCTGAGCTAAACGACAAAGGAGAAAGACTAAGGACTATAAGGGAATGTGAAAGGGAGTTAGATTTGTGGCACCAGACTCTGCAGACCCCCTTAGCAGAGGGAGGTGACACAAGAAATGGGGGAATCAATAAAGGTGCCCATCAGAATGGGCAGGGGAAACCCCTTCCAGCCCTGCTCCCCTCCTCAGTTGCCCTTGCACAACAGAGATGAGTCACTAGAGGCTGAGGGTGAGGTCATTTTGGAAAAAAAAGTAACACCATCTGGGGGGCTGACTAAAGCAAATCAGTCCCCCCATCGCATCAGAACTTGTACCCCACCCCCTACCCCCCCCCCAAAAAAAAAAAAAAGAGAGGAGGGAAATTGTTATTGGTGATTCCCTTCTGAAAGGAACAGAGGGCCCCATATGTTGGCTGGGCCCCTCCCACAGGTTAGTCTGATGTCTCCCTGGGCTCTAGGTCAGGGATGTTACTGGAAGGCTAACTAATGTAGGACAGCCCTCTGATTACTTCCCTTTGCTAATTATGCAGATGGGAAGTAATGAGGTTAATACCAGAAGTCTAAAAACAATCAAAAGGGACTTCAAGGCACTGGGAAAATTAGCTGAGGGATCTGGGGCACAGGTAATTTTTTCATCAATCTCCTTAGTTGCAGGTAGGAATGATGAGAGGAACAGGAAATCATGCCTGATTAACAAGTGTCTCAGAGGCTGGTGCCACCAACAACATTTTGGGTTCTTTGATCTTGGGGAACTTTATGCAGCTCTAGGTCTGCCAGTGACAGATGGGGTACATCTGTCTCAGATGGGGAGGAAGATCCTGGCACACAAGCTGGAAGGACTTGTTGAAAGGGCTTTAAACTAGGCTTGAGGGGGGAGGGAGTTAAACACAGCAGTACTATAGATGAGTCGATGCAGGCTGAGGGTGGTAAGCCAGAAATCGGCATGAAACCAGCAGCCCAGCTGAAGTGTATGTACATTAATGCATGCAGTATCGGTAGTAAACAAGAATAGCTGGAAGCCTCGTTGACATCTCAGAAACGTGGTGGGATGACTCACACAACTGGAGCCCTGTAATCAATGGCTACAGACTCTACAGGAGAGACAGATGAGAGAGAAGAGGCGGAGGAGTGGCCCTCTGTATTAGGGAGGCTCTGGATGTCATGGAAGTAGAGATTATGGATGATCAGTTTGAGTCCCTATGGTAAGAATTAGGGGCCAACAAGGCTGATATCATGGTTGGAGTCTGTTATAGACCACCCAACCAGGAAGAAGAGGTCGATTCATTAGTCTTTAAGCAGCTGGAGGATTCCTCAAGATCTTGCCCTTGTTCTTGGGAGCAATGTTAACCTGTCAGACATCTGGTGGGAATTTAACACTACAGAGAAGGGGTTCCTAGAGTGTGTGGAGGGTAGAATAGAATAGAATAGAATAGAATAGAATAGAATAGAATAGAATTAACCAGGTTGAAAGAGAACTTTGAGATCATTGAGTCCAATCTATCATCCAACACTATCTAATCAACTAAACCATGGCACCAAGCACCCCATCCAGTCTCTTCCTAAACACTTCCAGTGATGGTTACTCCACCACCTCCCTGGGCAGCCCATTCCAATGGCCAATCACTCTTTCTGTGAAGAACTTCTTCCTAACATCCAGCCTAAACCTCCCCTGGCACAGCTTGAGACTGTCCTCTTGTTCTGGTGCTGGTTGCCTGGGAGAAGAGACCAACCCCCACCTGGCTACAACCTCCCTTCAGGGAGTTTTAGACAGCAATAAGGACTCCCCTGAGCCTCCTCTTCTGCAGACTAAGCAACGCCAGCTCCCTCAGCCTCTCCTCATAGGGCTTGTGCTCCAAACCCCTCACCAGCTTTGTTGCTCTTCACTGGATATGTTCCAGAAAGTCAACATCTTTCTTAAACTGAGGGGCCCAGAACTGGACACAGAACTCAAGGTGTGGCCTAACCACTGCTGAGTACAGGGGCAGAATGACCTCCCCACTCCTGCTGGCCACACTCTTCCTGATGCAGGCCAGGATGCCATTGGCCTTCTTGGCCACCTGGGCACACTTCTGGCTCATGTTCAGCCTACTATTGACCAGTACCCCCAAGGCTTCTTTCTGTTTGGCTGCTCTCTAGCCACTCTGTGGCACCCTGTAGCACTGCATGGGGTTGTTGTGGCCAGTGTGCAGAACCCGGCACTCAGATGTATCAAATCTCATGCGATTGGACTCTGCCCATCTGTCCAGCTGGTCAAGGTCCCTCTGCAGAGCTCTTCCCACCCTCTAACAGATCAACACCTGCCCCCATCTTGGTGTCATCTACAAACTTACTGATGATGGACTCAGTGCCCTCATCCAGATCATCGATAAAGATGTTAAAGAGCATGGGGCCCAGCACTGATCCTTGGGGCACACCACTAGTGACTGGCTGCCAGCTGGATGTGGCTCCATTCACCACCACTCTCTGGGCACAGCCCTCCATCCAGTTCCTAACCCAGCACAGACTGCTGCTGTCCAAGGCACGATCTGACCACTTGGCCAGGAGCTTGCTGTGGGGGATGGTATCAAAGGCCTTGCTGAAGTCCAGGTAGACTACATCCACAGCCTTCCCCACATCCACCAGGTGGGTCACCTGGTCATAGAAGGAGATCAGGCTGGTCAGGCAGGACCTGCCCTTCCTAAATCCATGCTGGCTGGGCTTGATCCCTTGGCCATCCTGTAAGAGCTGTGTGATTGCTCTTAAGATGACCTGTTCCATAATCTTGCCTGGCACTCAGGTCAGGCTGACTGGTCTGTAATTCCCTGGTTCCTCCATCTGGCCCTTCTTGTGGGTGGGCATCACACTGGCCAGCTTCCAGGCATCTGGGACCTCTCCAGTGAGCCAGGACTGTTGTAAAATGATGGAGAGCGGCTTGGTGAGCTCATCTGCCAGCTCTTTCAGCACCCTAGGATGGATCCCATTTGGTCCCATGGACTTGTGGGTATTCAAGTGGCTAAGGAGGTCTCTAACTACTTCCTCCTGCATCACAGGGGAGCTATACTGCTCCTTGACTCCATCTGCCAGCTCAGGAGGCCAGTTGCTTCTCATCCCAGCTGTTATGTGAGCCTACCAGGGATGCAGCCCTGCTTGATCTGCTGTTTACAAATAGAGATGGGCTGGTGGAAGATGTGATGGTTGAAGGCTGTCTGGGGTCCAGTGACCATGAAATAATAGTTTTCAATATATGGTGAAATCAGGAGGGACATCAGCAAAACCTCCCCTCTGGACTTCTGCAGGGCAGACTTCTGGTCGATTCTGTCCAGCAGCTGTTGCTCAGAGAGGGAGAGACAGAAACAGACAGGCCGACAGGCACAGACAGAACTGAACTGAAATTCAAACAGAACTAAAACTTAAACTTGCATTCTACCAATCTACCAATGAAATTTGTTTAGAATATCTGAATGTTTTTCAAAACATTCAGCCAGAGTGTTCCAGCAACTGTCCCTTTCTTAAAGGCACAGTATAAAACAGTCACACCAGAGAAGGGCGATGAAACTGGTGAGGGGCCTGGAACACAAGCTCTATGAGGAGAGGCTGAAGGAGCTGGGGTTGTTTAGCGTGGAGAAGAAGAGTTCAGGGGAGACCGCATTGCTGTTTACAACTACCTGAAGGGTGGTTTTAGCCAGGTGGAGGTCAGTCTGTTCTCCCAGGCAACTGGCAACAGAACAAGAGGACACAGTCTCAAGTTGTGCCAGGGGAGGTTCGGGTTGGATATTAGGAAGAATTCTTCACAGAGAGAGTGATTTGCCATCAGGTTATGCTTCCCTTGGAGATCTTCAAGAAAAGACTGGATGAGGCACTTAGTGCCATGGTCTAGGTGATTGGATAGGGCTGGGTGATAGGTTGGACTGGATGATCTTGGAGGTCTCTTCCAATTCAATTCTATAATTCTATGTTGTCACCAATTGCCTTTTTTAAAAGATGTTTTCCTTTTATTTTTTTTTTTTCATGTTTCTAGTGTAGGACCTTATATATTGCACGCTCTTTCAGTGCATATAATGATATTTGTGATCCCTTTAATTCATTGCCTACTGTCAATAGGGCTTGCATGTGTTCTTGGAAACATCAGCTGCTTTTCACAAAGGTCATTCTTGTTATTCCAGCTTTGCAGCACCAAGAAATCTTAGTAAGAAATATTGCATTGCATGGAAAGGGTCTTTTTTTTTATCTTAAAAGTTAAACAGAAATGTTTCTCACATTTGACTAAAAGATGACCCTTGTCACACACCTGTAATTGTATTTTCAGTGTAAGAACTGGCACAAATGCATAGAATTTTGTCTTTCCTTGAACGAATGTTAACTTGGCCTATTGCACTATATTCACAGTTGTTACACTTCAGTAGAATTAACATCACTGAAGAAGGGGAAGCGCTATTTACACACTTGAACAATGATTTCACCTTCAAGAAAGAAAAATAAAATAGGTGACTTGTAATGTTTGGTAAAATAAACATGTATTTTTATAAATAGAGCTTGGATACTCCAATTGTCAAAGTGACAATGTGCTTTTCTCAGACATTTCTTAAAATTATTTTCTTTCCTCATGAGGGCTTTGTGGTTGGGTTTTTGGGTTTGGGTTTTTTTTTTTTTAATTTGTTTGAGTTTTTCCATGGTGTTGATGCTTTTTGTTTGGATTTTTTTCAGGACAACATATTATAGGAGTTAATGAATACTCACTACTGGAAATCTTCTGGTCCAGGTGTCCACATTTCTTCTACCAAAATAGATCTCATGCTGAATGGAATATTTTAAAGAAAAGATGTTATATACACCAAGACTAAAAATGCTGCTTGTCCACTTAGCTCAAAATTTTGTGTGCAACATTCATGGTGTAATTTGGGACATTGTATTACTCATCACATTAAAACCTAGGTCTAGAAGTTTAACATTAAAAGCAGAAGTAATTGATTAGTCATAGTATTGAAAAATTTTGAATTAAAAAAAAATAAATAAAACCTCTACAGATTTGAAGGAAGCATTTTATTCCTTTTATTGGGCAACATTTTCTCTAGGGTGAAGTTGATTGTTTTCCTTAGATAACTTAGAAAGTACAGTCTTAATTTGTGTGAATAAGGCTGAAACAAAAATGTTGCTAGAAGGAAATATTTGTTTCCCTGAAATAACCCTGGTATTCCAGTTAAAAGATTGTTTATCGCATTTTTGGGATTGCAGCTCTTCATGAAGAAATAAAAGCCAACTAAACAAAAGAAAAGCAGTATTTCAAATATGCAAGTCTTTGAGACCCAATTAAAATAACTGGAGAGACAGTTCATATAATGATGTAATAGAATTTTCACTTCAAGATAACCACTTGAAATCTGTCTTCAGTATAAAAAGAAATGTGTCCTCTGACCGAATTGGCTTCATATGAAGTTGTATATTCTGTACAGAGCTGTCTCAGGCCTTAAGGCAAAGAAGGACTGTAATAGCAAGACAAGTTAGGAGGTAGCTCCAAGATACATCAAAATCTATACAGAAGAGTAAGGGCGGTGATTGTTGGATGTTTTTGGTTTTGCTTTGGTTTTGGGGTTTTTTGGTTGGTTGGTTGGTTTGGGGTTTGTTTGGTTGGATTTTTTGGTTGGTTGTGTTGCTGTTTGAGTTTTGTTGTTAGGGTTTTTTTTTGTTTGTGGTTGGGTTGTGGTTTTTTTGTTGTTGTTATATTTGTGTTGTATTTGTTTGGGGTTTTTTTCTTTGTTTGTTATTCTTTCCAAAACAAATTAAAAATAGAAAAATGTTATTAAACCAAGATTAATGGGAAGTATTAGGTCTTATAATATTAAAGACAGTTCTAATTAATACCCAGTAAAACATTTTAAAGATTAAAATATAAAAACATATTTAACCAATAAAATGAACAACAAACCACTGGTTTGTTCATTGTATGAAAACAACAAAACATAGAGGATAGTTACAGTGAAATGGCAAGAGATTACCTATTTCCCCTACAATCTGAGAAACAAATAGAGTACAGTGGTCTGTCACTCAAGGATGTTGTCTTTATAGTAACTAATACAATCTTTGCTATCTAAAATGTGCATGCCCATTGATATTCATGACCCCAGGAATACCACAGCTGTCAGAAAGCACAAACTAAAGGCAGTATTAAAATTAAAAGTATTTTATATTTGAAATAAAAGTACTTTTTCATGAATGGGTATCTGTTATGCTTTCAAGAAATCTCATAAGCTAGATACAGAAGGAAAAAAGACATGAAAAAGACAGGAAAAAATGAACAGTGTTGGCTAAGACTTTGAAGTCATCATGCAACTGAAAAATCCCTACATAACAGACTGTTTCTTTGTTTTAGAAGAGAATCCCTTTTCCTCCAACATCACTCCACTTGCAAGATGTTCACAGGATTCTTTACAATAGTGTGAAGCTAGTTTTGCTCACAGGTTTTGATAGTATCATATATATACTCTTCCTGAGCAAATGGTGTTCAATTCTAGTCTTCTATTCCATGTAAATAATACCACACAAGTGAAGATTTGCCTTGAGGTTGTCTCTGCAATATTTCGTTGGCTGACCTCTCAGCCATTCACTGTAGTTTAACAAGTGCCAGAAAATAGCTTCAGGCAACCTCTTTCCTGATATATGTACCAGATGCCTAGACAAGAATAGACAACCCTGCAGGATCATTGCTTTGATACTCAGTATTTGACAGCACTCTAAAATGTTAGTGTTTGGAACCTTATCCTTCCATTTTATAGAAGCAAGGGCATGAGGAAAACATAAATTGATGAAGATGATTGATGTGGTGCCTAAAGACTGTTCAAATTCTGTAGCTGTACAGGAGAATGATGATTGTAACTGGGCCATGACACATCTTATATGAAATAAGGATTTTAGCAGAAATTTAAGTCCATGCCAAAGTGACGCGCACACTTATTTCCCCTCCTTGAAATGTGACAAAAGGGTTGTTAAGATAGCTTACCCAATAGGGAGCATTTCAGTACACGTCCTATGAGAAAGGACATTTTGAATGAAAGAATGAAGTGAGAATGGCATCTTCTTGGCTCTCACAGTTTTCCCTTGTCTCCAGAACATGAGTGAGAGGTTTTAGCACAACTATTCTTCTGTGCTGTATTTTTCCACTGCCAACTGCATAGAAGCAATTTATGTCCCCCAAAAAATGTGTTTTCAGAGAAATAAAATAAATTTTATATTCAAATGCATTTTATTTGGTTTTGTTTTTTCTTTCTAAACATGAATATATAAGGAGATACCACTTCTGTGCTTCTGCCCTGTCTTTCTGAACAGCCTTGTGACACAAATGTCTTTGTGCTTAAATTGGAAACTGGAAGGCAAAATGCCGTAAGTCTTGAGGAGAATGATGCAAAACTTTAAAAGTTAATACCAAATACACAGAATAGGTCTTCTCCCTTGAGTGTAGGAAATAATTTTTAAGGCTTTATCAGACTGAGTACATTCTGTTCCCTTATTCTGCTCTTACATTTAATATTACAATTTCTTTTAATGTCCACAATTTCTGAAAAATAGAAGACTTACATTCTGTAATTTCTGTTCTATGATTGGAGATACTTGATATAATGGGAAAGAGTTTCTAGAAACATCTGACCATGAATCATTCACATTTAGGTATTATCCATAAGACAGATTTTACAATATATAACCATAATGTCATGAGCAATACTTTAAGGTTACTTTTTTTTTTCTTGTAAAAGCATAGGCTTTGCCCTTTTTTAGACATGTCTTTTATCCTAAGTATTTGATGGGAGCTTAAAATTAAAAGTTATGGAGAACACAAACATAAAAGACCCCTAGGATATTTGTGGTCATTGATGAAACCCCTCTTTTAAGACCAAGATGTTTCCTCTAGTTTCCTCCAATCAAGAAAGAGTAATACAAGATCTAACTATAATCTAAATGGTCCACTGATAATTTCACCAGTTAGGATGTCTCAAGCACAATGTGCCACTAAGTGTAATGAATTCAACATTGCAGAGAAAGTTAGACTCACAATAAATTCAATAATTAGTCAGCTGTACCTATACAATAGATTTTATTTGTAGATTTTTCTTTCAATGTGCAGATAACACACACTGGTTGTTGGTTTCCAGAATCATGAAGTATGAACCATAAGCATCCATGCTTTAAGTTAAAATTTAGTGTATTATTTTAACTTTCAGTTCTGCAGGGAAAAAAAAAATCCCAAACATCTGTAATGTACCTTTGTCAAAACCAGTTTAATTTTCATTTTATTCAAAAGATCTCTCATGCAAGTAAATTACTGATGGTACAAAGTAAAAAGATTTATAGGTTATAGTTATCTTGTGATTTACACAAATGTCACTTATTTACTAATGCTTGTGATACTAAGTTTAACTTGAAGTTTAGCCTGGCAAATATTGTACAATTTAATACATACCTCCACATCATAAGTCCTGGTTACCTCTAAAGTCGAATAAACCAGGTTGGAAGAGACCTTCAAGATTATTGCGTCCAACCCATTTGGGTTTTTTTGGTATCTCAGTATTCTTAACATGGTTCTTAAATACACAAAAGAGTTCTTTTCAAATGTTTAAAATGGAACTGGGCAAACCGTTCAAAAGTAGTAATTTCAACACTGATTGTTGAAATAATACTATCTTTTTATTTAGTATCTCTGCATTATCATGTGTCCTAGCTGTTTCTACATGGTCCTTGTAACAGTGTGTGGCAGTTTAGGCTGGGAGCCTTTGGTTACTGCCACATAAGTTACACCTCCAGTGTCCTGAGCATCCAGCCCAGTAAGGCGGACACAGGAAACAGCCTATTTCTACCCATAAATTCTGTGCCCTATAAATCCATCTGCAAAGGCATTTTCTTTCTCTTTCTTCCCTCTCTGCTCCTGTGGGAGATGCTCCCTATCGGGCAATGGTGGGGAAGTATCTCAAGGCCTCTTAGGCCTCTCTAGGCCTAATGCCAGGAGGAGAAGGCAGGGGGTGTGTCAGTCTCAGATCTGGCTCGTTTGAGACTAGCCTAGCAGTGCAGGGGTGAAGAAAGAGCCCTAGGGGGTTTGGGTACACCCTCAGGTGGGGAGAAGGGACATGTTGGGAGGCCTTTGGGTGTGCTGTAAGGGTCTCTGTATGCATTGGGATATCTTTGCTACTATGCTTTGTACTTTCTGCAGAACACTAATTGCTTTTGCATTAAAACTTTCCATCATGCTCCAATACATTTGTGTGAGTGGCATTCTTTTGTCCCTCTTGGGGCAATAGAGGATTTGTCTGGCCTCAAACCAGGTCACAATACTTGGGTTGGTGACATTTTTATATTTTTTCCCTCTAGCTATTTCAATTCTGCTTTTGGTTTCTGTTGGAAATCCCACAGATACAATCAAAGCCCGCTTTTAAAGAAAAATTAACATTGTGATGGTCACAACTGGTAACAGAATATGTAAATTTGGAACACTGACAACTTCTTGCTTAAAGTTTTAGAAAATGTGCTCATTTTTTCCATCGATTCACTCATCAAAATAGCAATGAAATAAGTGGTTTAAGTCTGTTGAACTAGTGTCATCACACGTATGGCTAAAATAGCATAGAATAATTTTCTTATTAAGGTAAACAAACACTTTAGGTTTTCCACAATACACTGACCACTTTTAGGTGGGATGCTACATCGTTCAATACTGTTCATCTCTGATTTACTTGTTAGAAGAAATTGTTATCGTAGAGGTTTACCACATTAAAATAATAGAATTTATCTTAAAAGATTAACTGTGAACTTCAGTCTGATGTCTTAGGAGAACACAGAACGAAATGTTGAAACTAAGAGGGAATAAATTATCCAAAGGTACAGGGAATTCACTGCTGAAAGAAAGACTATTTCTGAGAGTGAATGTTTACTCTCAATGCAGCAGAAACCAGCAGCTAGAACTTTCCATACTACATAGGTGCATGCTCAGATTTTTAAAATCTATTTCCCTCTCCATGCCTCTTCAGCATTACTCTTTCTGACTTTCGCATTGTGAAAGATGAATCAAACACTCAAAATATATATTCCAGTAGTTAATCTGGGAGAGCCTTGAAGATGGATTCTCATATTTGATACTTTCTATTGTGGCTGGATCCTACAGTGAGAAAAGTTACATGTATAAATCTAGGCAATACAGTGTCTCTGACACTTTTGGCTATCTGAGTGTTAACACTTTTTCTATATACGTGTAGTCAGATGAGGATATCCTTTACTGAAAAAGGAACAGAAGGAATAACAGCTAAAATTTTAGATTTTGGTTTTGCATTGGTTTGTTTTCCACATCTGTGTATCACACCCCTAATCATAATGTATGTGTACTACAGACTTAGAAGGCAGTACACAGAGCTACGTAAGCCAGGGCTTCAATGAAATTGAGACAAATCTATAAACAGTGCAATAAAAGCTGAAGGTTTTATCATATATGACTGAAAAGGAGACTAAAAGGAGAGTATTTACTTTTGATTACCAGTGCCATTTATTTTAGATGACAAAAGAAGGCTAGAGTTTATACATTTATTTTCCTTATTTTTTTAGACACATTTTTGTCATATTCACTCACTGCTGCTTCCTTTAATATAGAAGCTATGTTCTCATTTCATTAAAATTCTCTGTACTGGTATTAAAAATATCATCATCCTACTGAAGATAAGTTGCACTAAAATGCAGGGAATGTTTGATAATGATCTCTTTAAATAGTTTCCCAAGTAGCAGAGTCATTCCATAGAATAATTTTGTACAAGTGGCTTTTAAAACAACATTATAATCATTCAGACCACCAAATACCAACACAGTTTATTAGCATAAAATAATTACACAGCCTTTTTAACAACACTGGTGTGAATTCTGAAAATACAATTAGATATATCCAGGATATTGTGTCTAAAGAGTTATTCTTCTTGAAGTACAGCCCTTTCTTACTCTGTTCTTGAACTGATGCTTTCGAAGTCTCCTACATTAATTCTATATATCAAACATGGTCCCAAAACAGAGTATATCCATAGATCATGAATGGAAGTCTGTCATTAGGCACAGGCTTTCAGCAAGCTATGAACTATTTATAGTGTTTAAAAAAAAAAGATTAGTGCAAGGCAATTTGTATTATTCTGAGAACTAATCAATAAAGAAAATTGCTACTCCTATACCACAGAAGAAAGTGTAAATAAGTTAGAAGACTACATTGCCAATCGCCCTATGTGATACTGCTCACTGATTTGTCTCCTACATGCACATACATACACAATCTTTTGAACTCAAAAAGACAAAATATGTGAGGCTTATTTTACAAAACATGTCTAAATGGAAGTCTCTAAATAAATTTTAAAAACTAGATAAACACAAAACAAACAAATGAATAAACAACACCCCCCCAAGCAAACACGAAGACAAAATTTAAGCATTAAATGTTACACAATTTTGCAATAGAATGGGTCAAAATAAAGAGATTGGATAATAAATACCTAGCTTCATTTGGAATTACATTTTTTAAATTTTGATTACATTCTATGGATTGTGCTGAATTCTTAATATTAATTGTAAGAAACAAATTATTTCTCTCTCATATGTATTGTGAATGTTAACTAATAAATTTTTGTATTTTGAAAAATCTACTAGTGCATAACAGTATAAACAGCCTGGTGACACAGCAGGTGACAGGTCACGATTTTAAGCTACAATAGAAATTATCTAAGTAAGAGCATGGTCAGTGAGGACTTAGAGATAGATCCAGTATAGAAGACAGGTACTTGAAGTATATTCAATGTTTTGGCTTAGGTAGAAGGCTCTCATGGTAGTACAAAAAACTGAGATGTTTAAACTCTCAGATCACAGAAACATTCAGGTTGGAAAACACCCTCAGGATCACCAAGTCCAACCAATACCCCTACTGTACAAAGTTCACCCCTAAACCATATACCCATGCACCACATCCAAATGATGTTTAAACATATCCAGGGTTGGTGACTTAACCACTTCCCTGGGCCATTCCAATGCCTGACCACTCTTTCCACGAAAATGTTTTTCCTAAAGTCCTGTTTAAACCTTCCTAGTTGCAATGTGAGGTCATTCCCTCTTGTTCTAGCACTAATTACCTGTGAGAAGAGACCAGTACCAGCCTCTCTACAACCTCCTTTCATGTAGTTTTAGAGAACAATGAGGTCTCCCCTTAGTGCCCCCTTTTCCAAATGAAACAGCCCCAGCTCCTTCAGCCGCTCCTCATAAGATTTATTCTCCAGGCCCTTCCCCAGCTTTGTTGCCCTCCTCTGCACTTGCTCCAGCACCTCCACATCTCTCTTGTATTGAGGAGCCCAAAACTGGACAAAATGCTCCAGGTGTGGCTTCACCAGATTGAAACAAGAGGACAATCACCTCCCTACTCCTGCTGGACACACCATTTCTAATACAAGCCAGGATGCCATTGGCTTTCTTGGCCACCTGGGCACACTGCTTGCTCTTATTCAGCTTGTCAATTAGAACCCCTAGATCACTTTCTGCCAGACAGCTTTCTAGCCTCACTTCCCCAAGCCTGTAGGATTGCTTAGGGTTGTTGTGACCCAAGTGCAGGACCTGGCATTTGGCCTTGTTGAAGCTCATCCCATTAATGTTGGCTTATTGATCCAATATATCCAAGTCCCTCTGCAGAGTCTCCCTACCTTTGTGCAGATCAATACTCCCACCTAACTTGTCATCCAAAAACTTACTGATGGCATATTCTGTCTCATCAAGGTCACAGTATCACAGTATAACCAAGGTTGGAAGAGACCCCAAGGATCATCAAGTCCAACCTGTCCCAACAGACCTCACAACTAGACCATGGCACCAAGTGCCACGTCCAATCTCCCCTTGAACACCTCCAGGGACGGCGACTCCACCACCTCCCTGGGCAGCCCATTCCAATGACGAATGACTCGCTCAGTGAAGAACTTCCTCCTCACCTCGAGTCTAAACCTCCCCTGGCACAGCTTGAGACTGTGTCCCCTTGTTCTGGTGCTGGTTGCCTGGGAGAAGAGACCAACCCCCTCCTGTCTACAACCACCTTTCAGGTAGTTGTAGAGGGCAATGAGGTCACCTCTGATCCTTCTCTTCTCCAGGCTAAACAATCCCAGCTCCCTCAGCCTCTCCTCATAGGGCTTGTGCTCAAGGCCTCTCACCAGCCTTGTTGCCCTTTTCTGGACACGTTCAAGTATCTCGATGTCCTTCTTAAACTGAGGGGCCCAGAACTGGACACAGTACTCAAGGTGTGGCCTAACCAATGCAGAGTACAGGGGCAGAATGACCTCCCTGCTCCTGCTGGCCACACTATTCCCAATACAGGCCAGGATGCCATTGGCCTTCTTGGCCACCTGGGCACACTGTTGGCTCATGTTTAGGTGGGTGTCAATCAGCACCCCCAAGTCCCTCTCTGTTTGGCAGCTCTCCAGCCACTCTGACCCCAGCCTGTAGCTCTGCATGGGGTTGCCGTGGCCAAAGTGCAGCACCCGGCACTTGGACTTATTAAATGCCATCCCATTGGACTCTGCCCATCTGTCCAGTCGGTCGAGGTCCCTCTGCAGAGCCTTTCTACCCTCTAACTGACTAACATCTGTTCCCAACTTGGTGTCATCTGCAAACTTGCTGATGACTGACTCAAGCCCCTCATCCAGATCATCAATGAAGATGTTAAAGAGGATGGGGCCCAGCACCGATCCCTGGGGGACGCCGCTGGTGACTGGCCGCCAGCCGGACGCGGCACCATTCACCACCACTCTCTGGGCTCGGCCCTCCAGCCAGTTCCTAACCCAGCACAGAGTGTTGCGGTCCAAACCACGAGCTGACAGTTTAGCCAGCAGTTTACTGTGGGGGACGGTGTCAAAGGCTTTGACCAATGGGTACTCTCATAAACAACCAGCTTCAGCCTATACAAAACGTGAAGCTAGAATTATGCCCATAATTGGTTGATGAGTTGGACACGATGATCTTGAAGGTCTCTCTCAACCTGGTGTATTGTAAAGCAGAACTTCACATATCTGAGACTTGAAATTTTTTGCTTGTCTTTGCTACTCAAGATGTTGAGAACTGCATGCTCAATCCAAAGCACTGGCTCTTGGTTACTAACTGTGTATGAAGAAGCTGTCATGGCACACCCTTCTCAGATGTGACCTATCTTCTTCCAAGACTGCAGTAGACTTTCTCCTAAGGTCAGTTTTAAAGCCATCCTGTTTGGAGGTTTTAGATTCATGAAACAGTGGGCTGGCAGCCCCGCTCTGATAAATAATGTTTTTTTTTTGTTGTAGTCTTGCTGTTGTGGCAGAACTGCTCTTTTTTCATTTGTGGTTTGGTTATTTGTTTGGGTGGGGTTTTTTTCCCCCAATTATAATTTCACCCCTTCCACTCCCAGTGGTTTCACAGCTGTAGTGGGTTTGGCTGAGCTGGAGTAAATTCTCCTCCGAGCACATTTTTAGTGTTGTGTTTTGCAATACTGTAGCTGAGTGCTGATAACACACCATTGTTGAGGCTACTGCTGAAGGAGCACCCAGGCTTTGCTTTTCCAACATTTCCTCACCCCAAGAGTATGCTAAGGGATGGGCAAGGTCTTGGGAGGGGACACAGCTGGGCTAGCTGACCCAAACTGACCAAAGGGGTATTCTATGCCATGATGTCAGCTTTGATATATAAAGTAAGTAAAAGAAGGACAAGTGGGGATATTTGTCTATGCCATCTGTACTGCAGAGCAAAGACTATGCTTAGAACCCTGCTTCCCAGGAGTGACCAGCCACCACTTGCTGATGGGCAGTAGAGAAGAACATCACTCTTTGCTGTTGCTTCCACACATGGCCTTTGCTTGTGTTTCACATTATTAACTTGCTTCTACCTTATTATAGGCCTTTTGTTACATTTTCCCCTCTCCCCTATCCATCTGAGAAGGAGAGTGATGGAGTGGCTTTGGTGGGCATTTGGCCCCCAGCCAGGGTCAAACCACCACAACAGATTTTTTTTTTTTTCATAGAAGCAACCAAGCACCCAGAAGGGAAGGCCTTCTCCCTTGTTATGGTAGGTGGCTTAGATGAACAAACTTAATAGCTTCTTTAGTCTCAAAACAACCTGCAGACTGCCTGCCATTGTCTGTAGACCTCTTCTCCTGATTGGTACACTGATCGGGTCACCATAAGCCCATTGCAGCTTCCCACCTTCAAACCTCTAGAGTTAAGCAATCACAGCCTTGCACAGTGGCAGCTTTAGAATCCAGTAGGCAGGGCATGTGACAAGCACTCAACAAACCACAACAAACTTGCTTTCTTGGGTTTTTTTGTTTGTTTGCCTGCCTTCCCCCCCCCCCCCCCCGACTTTTTACTAAGAGCAGAAGACCATTACTAAGAGCATGAAGACCATTACCAGTAGATTTCATAGAATCATGGAATTGTCAGGGTTGGAAAGGACCTCAGGGATTATCTAGTTCCAGCCCCGCTGCCGGGGGCAGGGACACCTCACACTTCATCAGGTTGTTCATGTTTGTATTTTGGCAGATACAAATCTGATTTGGATCCCTTTCCAAGGTAGACTTTTGTCTAACAAGCATCTGAGACAGCAAATTGGCTGTCCCCCCATCTTAAAACAATGCACTAAGCTGTACCATTCTGTGCTGTATATTTTGAGCCCTAAAGTGTCTTGCAGCGTGGCAAAGGAGATTGGCTTTCTCTGTTAGTGTCTGTCTGTGTTTAGCTCATATTCAGGGCTACACTCTAGCAGTTGCCTGTCACCTGATAACCCCTCCCCAGCTGAGGAGTGGGATCAGGAAAAGTAGGGGACATCCATGGATTGAAATGAAAACACATTTAATGAAACAGCAAAACTAATACTGATGCTGGTATAAAGGATCCAAGTTATACTGGTCTGTAAATTAGGCACAACAGCAGAGATTTATTGAGCAGACTCAAGAGGCCTCCAGGTAAAAATAGTGTAATGAGCATAATATCATATGACTAAACAGCTCCTGCTCCACCACCACCATTTTTGCACCCATCCCAGAGACAGGGCAAGACCCTCACCAGCCAAGATAACCACACAGAGGACCTCAGCCCCAGTAAGGAGACCCAGCCAGCACCTGTGGATGATATTGGAGGGACCATCAATATTCTTCCTACCTAACCGGGGGGCCACCAGGCCCCCCGGCCTTTGTTGTCACCACCACCATCACCCAGTGTGCACCATGGGGACTGGACTCACCAGTGATGAGAGGAGGATCCCTCAGCCCAGATGGGCTCATCTTAGGGCTTCTGCCTTTCCTGGCGGGGATTAAAAAGAGGAGTGGGTGGGGAGGGCTAAGTGGCCACACCTGGGGTGGGAGGAGACTCCAACAGAGCCCAGGTGCTCTGGGATTTGAGGGGAAAAAGGGGGAAGTAGTTGGAAACAAACAGAAAATTCCCTAGTAGTAGTGCAAATGAGGTATATCTTATTTCATGTTATGAATGGATTGTGAAGCAGAGTCTTTTACCTGTGGCTTCTAGCCCAGACATAAACCCCAGAATTATTAATGTATAGAAACTAACATTTCCATACTGATCCTTTCTTTCATATATAGATGGTAAACATTAATTTGATTTCTACTGAAATTTCTGCAAGATCACAATAAATGGCAAGTAAAATCACTTAAGGCAATATTATTTTGCTTCTTGAAGAATGCAAATCAGGCATTTTTACAGGCCATCTTATCTCAACAACTTTTATGACAAATTTAAAATACTGCTCATGTCTTTGTTTACTTGCTTTTTGCTAGTACAAAGCACTTCAATTCCTAGCTCTGTTGATGAAAAATAGAAAGAAAACAAGGAATAAAGTAAAACAAGAATGTTTTCTATAGTCATTATGTTTTCCTAAAACTACCAAAATCAAT
This sequence comes from Colaptes auratus, assembly GCA_015227895.2. Lineage (NCBI taxonomy): Eukaryota > Metazoa > Chordata > Aves > Piciformes > Picidae > Colaptes > Colaptes auratus. The sequence continues at coordinate 79,547,583 of CM037631.1, read as the reverse complement.
ATCTTAAGACTGAGAAAAAAAATAAACAAAAAACCAATTTAAAAGTACTCTGATTTCAAATAGTTTTAAAAGACAATTAAATAATTTTCCTTAAAGCAAGTAAGTAGTGAAAATATCTTAATATAGCTGATCACTATCTTGTCTAGGGACAATAGGGAAGACTTTAGCTTCCAACATTATTTTAAGTCAGGAAAAGTAAAATTATGAGCTTAAAATGGTTGAGAAAAATCACTGTTAATAACATAAGTGATATGGATTTTGTCAACAAATTCACATTCTTATGACTGTGTATAGCATACTACATCCAGTATATTTGTTAGCCATCAATTATTTATTATTACATTATTTGGTATTAATTCAGATGCACTATTAATGCATCTGATTTTTTTAATACCCTTGAAATGTCAACAAATAAATTAATATAAATTATTACTTTGTATAAAGTCACAAAAACCTAGCTGTGTGTAATTCCTCCTTTCCAGGGAAGATACCCTGAGAACCTTTAGAGCACTAAGAGGAAACACTTTCTCCTTTTAGGTGGTCTTAGTACATAAAAGCTACAGAATATGCCATTAGCTCTAACTGTGATCATCTTGTGCAGCCAAAGTTTCATACTTACTAACAGAGCTTTACTTGTGTTTTCTCACTAATTAACATTTGTCTTCATGCAGATGCATCAGTCAAGGTTTACAGACTACCTGCTGACAGCAAGAAAAAAGGAATTGAGTATTGGTACTGAAGTAGAAAGTCAACAAAATGATCAGAATAAATCATAGAATGGCTTAGGTTGTGTTATAAATGTAATAGTGATTTGTGTTAAAAGATATAATTTCAGGGTGTCCTAAGACCCAGGTTAAAGAGGAGCTTGTTTTGAGAACAAAAGGTAAACTTCACATTTGAATTGAGACTGTTTTGGTTATCTGCCAAATAACTAGACACAGCACCAAGGAAAAGCAGTTCCAAGGGGAGCTTGGTACAGATAAGTACCAGTTTTCTCAGGACTGTGTTTACCTTAGATAAGGGAACCTGAACAGCTACACCTGTGTGAAAAGGTTGGGTTACTCAGAGGACACATGAGGAAGACCTTCCTTGCTTCATCCACAATCCCCAGGAAGACCCCTACTACATGGAATGTGCATGAGCAAGGAAGCGCCACCTATTCCAGAAGATTTGATAGAACTCATTATCATATCCCTGCCTTCTATTTAGCATAAGTATGCATATGTAGATGATGTAGCTATATAAAGAAAATATAGTCATTATAAGGGTGCTGGGAAGAGTGCTGTGAGGTGTGCTGTGAGGTGAAGTCCTGTACTCTCTGCAGCCCAGCACATTGCTCTTGCTTGTCTCTATTTTTTTTTTTTTTTAATAAAACAACTTTCACAAGAAACTTAGACATTTGCTTGTGCAGCCTATTTATAACAGGTTGGAAGGGACCTTATAGATTATCTACCCCATGCTCCCTGCCATGGGCAGGGATGCTTCTCAGCTAGACTCAGCTGCTCAAGGCCTCATCCAACCTGGCCTGGAAAACCCCTAGGGAGAAGACATCCACAACCTCCTTGGGCAGCCTATTCCAGAGTCCCACCACCCTCATACTGAAGAACTTCTTCCTAAGGTCCTGTCTAAACTTACTCTCCCTCAGTGTAAAACCACTCCCTCTTGTCCTATTGATAGAAATTAATAATTAAAGAAACAAGAACTGATAAGGGCAAGAAAAGATAATATGGATAAAATAGTCTGAAGATTAAGAAACTTGGAATCTTAAAGGCATTTTTTCAGCAGAAAGAGAGGTTCTGGTGAGGTGAGGGTCAAAACAATAAGTAACAGCATGACAGACATTCAAAAACATACTTCCTATCACTATGGTAAAAGGGCAACCTTAACACTCAGAGTTCTCTTTCTTTGTTTGTTTGTTTTTTGACAAAACAGAAAACAGAAATAACAGGTATACTATAAATTTGCATTCCAAACAGAAAGTTTAACAAAAAAAAAAAAAAAAGAGAGCTTCTCAGATAAAGATAAATGGCAGAACTGAGAGTGAAATGCACGTATTCTAAGCTTAATTCAGTCCATTACTTTGCATTTCTCATGTTAGAAAAACTCACAATTTTAGAAACTAGATTAAGGAAAATTGCTAGCAAAGAGTAAGAAGAAAGTAATGTCTTAATACAAATGCATACCAAACTGGATTAAGAGAGAGATGAGTAATAAATCAAGTAACAAAGCCCCCATAAAAACATGGAAAGTTCACAGTATGAGAGAAACTAACTCAAATACTGTAATACAGACCTTTGCATTAAAACTCTTCAAATGGATTTCTATGAAAATATTTTCTTTAAAGTTTAATCTTAATTTTTGCTTTTAATAGACTTCAATGCACAAAAATACTTCACTGACGTATTTATAATATCTTTTAAAATTACACACAGCAGCCCATGCAATTTGACACTGAAGTGTATTACAAAGTGATTAGTCTAGAGCACTTGGCTCATAAAAAAGAATGAAAACAGCTATTATGGAAGTTTTACTGCTGTAGATGATCAGACTGTCATTTTGAATAGAATTATTTTCACTTTTCTTGGAAATATTTGGCGAGGTTATGTGAGATTCTAACAAGTTCTGGGTACGGTTCTGGTGAATATTTATTTATTTCAGGCTTCAACATAAAAGGATAAAGTATTTTAATCCTTGGAGACTCAGAAACATGCCTACATTGTTTTATGAATATATTTTTATTCTCTTTTACCCTTTTACTTCTGGTAGTGTAACTGAAGGGGTACCATTGCGTAAACACTATACTAATAAAGGGAATAAAAGTAAATTAATAATATTATTTAGAAAATCTTCCAAATTATTTAAAATTTTTACATTTAGGTGTTTATGGTGGAGTTTTTGTTGTTGTTGATTTTGTTGGGTTTTCATGTGTGCATGTGTGGTTTGTTTTGGTTTGTAGAGTTTGAGAAATTAATAAGGCAGTTCTACATTAAAAATCAGAATATAACATTTTAGAACTACTACTCTTACCTCTGAAGTACTTTGATACCTTTCTGGTTGGCCACGGGTTTCTGAGGGTTTTGACTCTTCTGCCATAGGTGTGTAGTAGGTTACTGTCCTAACAATGTGCTGTCTGCCAAGATCCTGCTGAGAAAAGATCAGTGTCACTGCTTTTGTAATTTCTCTTTTCTGGTGTGTTTCAGGAATTTACCTCTTTCCTCTTGGTCAAAAACTCTACATGATGCTAATATTTGTTCTTACTTTAAACTGCTTGCTGGACTTTTGCCCTAAATTTTATGGTATGTGTGGCATGAATAGGCATTAAAACAAATTTCAGTAGAGCAAATCCAAACAAATTCCAAGAACTCCAAGGATTAAATGCTAAAAATAGAACTGATGGTTAATGAATAGCCCCTGTAACACCTGACTAACTTAACAAAAGGTTAGTCATAAGATGGAGATCAGGGAGACAAAGTCCCTCCCTTTGTAAGTGAAGACAAAGTGCATGAACCTGAAGATATACAAATCCATAGGACCTGATGAGAAGCATCCCAGAGTCCTGAGGGAATTTACTGATGCAGTTGCCAAGCCACTCTCCATGACATTTGAAAAGTCCTGGCAGTCAGGTGAAATCCCTTGTAACTGGAGGAAGGAAACATTACACCCATTCTTTAAAAGGGTAGAAAAGAGGACCCTGGGAACTACTGACCTGTCAGTCTCACCTCCATGCCTGGGAAGATCACGGAACACATGCTCCTAGATGCCATGCTACGGCACATGGAAGACAGGGAAGTGATCCAAGACAGCCAGCATGGCTTTGCTAGGGGCAAAGCCTGACTGACTAACCTTGTGGCTATCTATGATAAAGTGGCTGTCTGTGGATAAAGGACAACCTATCGACGTGATCTATCTGGACTTGTGTAAAGCCTTTGACACGGTGCCCCACAACATCCTACTTGTCAAGTTGGAAATATACAAATTTGATGAGTGGACCGTTTGGTGGATAAATAACTGGCTGGATGGTTGCATCCAGAGGGTAGTGCTCAATGGCTTGAGGTCCAGAGGGAGAGCAGTTAGAAGTGGTGTCCCTCAGGGGTCCATACTGGGACCTATACTGTTTAATATTTTTATCAATTATATAGACAGTGGGATCAGATGTACCACCAGCAGGTTTGCAGATGACACCAAGCTGAGTGGTGCTGTTGATACATGTGACAGTTTCTAGCTATGCCTTTAAAAGTTAGCTGCAGATTTTCAAGCAGAAGAGTGAAGAAATATAAACAAATCCACAGCTGGGTGTAAAAAGGAAGCCAAGAGATTATTGTAAACAAATTTAATTGGCCAGATGTGTGAAAGAGGACCCTTAGCAGCCTCGTTTCCCACATTCATTCCTTTTCTTTCTCTTCTGGCATGCCTGGCTGCTTTGCTGGAAGGGATCCTATCTAACGACCTTGCAGATAAGACTAACAGAGCTCTCTAACAACTCTTTTCTCTTTTCTTCTAATTAAACAGAGGAAAAGGGGGGGAAGAAGGTTGGCGGGGGGAACTGGAACAGTTTTCCCCCATTCAGGGGGATTTCTCCCTGTAAATACCTGTACAATATTGTACATACTGTATATTTTTAATATATATTATTTGTAATGTTGTATTTGCAATATTTGTAACATTCATTTGTAATATTCATTGCATTCCATTGTAGAGTGTAGTTTTGCATGAAAATATAGCTTCCATTTGCTTTTCTGACTGAGCCAAGTTTTTGTTAATGCTGGTGGGCCACACCATCACAATATATCAGAGGGATGGGATGTTATCCAGAGGGACTTGGACAAGGTAGAGTGGTGGTCTTAGGTGAACCTCATAAGGTTCAACAAGTGCAAGTATAGTGATCTGCACCTGTACTGGAACAATCCTCACTATCAACACAGACTAGGGGATACAGTGGTAGAAAGAGGATCTGTGGAAAATTACTTGGGAGTGCTGACGGATGAGAAGCTGGACATAAGCAGAAAATGTATGCTTGCAGCCCAGAAGGCAAATTGCAGAGAGTTATTTGTTAGATACTCAAACACAACACAGCAATGCAGCCAAGGTCATCAAAGGCAGGAGAAACACCAGGCAGAGCAGAGGAAACAAAAAGAGAGAATGTTAGTTTTCCTATATAAGTTTTATGGCAGATATCTATCCAATGGGATTATTTAGAGCTTATCATTATTTTTCTTTCTACATCCAATGGTGATTTATTTGCATTCTACTATTTTCTGTTCAAGATCTTTGGAAGGTTTTCTAGGCACAGTCTAAAGCTACCATTCATACTAGTCTTTTAGCTTAAATAAGTAAATTTTAAACAGAATTAATCACTTACAGTTATAATGTTGGGTGACTTAGTATGCTCTTTTGTTAGCTTTACTTGCATACTGAGCAAATAGATTTGCAGAAGCTGTGAAATTTCACTTAGATTGACTGAACTTAGATTTCCTGCTTAAGGAAAACACAATCTCCAAAGACAAAAGAAACCAGAAGATAAGGAGTATTCAAGTTTATAACCATCAACAGTAATTAGACAAGATAATGGTGTGCCTGGAGACAGTGAAAGAATTCAATAAAGAAGCAGAAGATCTTAGAACAGATTCACTCTTGGACCAAAGGCATATGAAGAGTGTGAAGAATGTAAGAAAGTTGGGTCAGTTATCTGTAAGAGTTTAATTGCACAGGGATTTCTTTATTCAGGTTCTACCTTCCCTCTTTCCCTGGAGAAATCCATCTTGAGCTAATTCTGCTGCTGTACCACTCTGTTAAGTTGCCTAGTTTTATAAGATTCTATGTCTGAAACACTGTCTCTGGAAACTGTGGTAGTTTTAGGCTAACTCAAATTTCTGTTTTGTGCTTCTTTCATGTAGTAATAAAGTCAACCTTGACATTGAATTCTGTTAAGTTGCACTTTTACCCTTGACTTCAGTAAGGCTTTTGATACTGTTTCCCATAACATCCTCATAGAAAAGCTCAAGAAATGCAGCATAGATGGTTGGTCCATGAGGTGGATGAAAACTATCTCAACAACAGAGTTCAAAGGGTTGTCTTCAGTGGCACAGAGTCAACTTGGAGGCCTGTGGCCAGTGGTGCTCCCCAGCGATCAGTACTGGCTCCATTTTTGTCCAATATCTTTATCAACCAGCAGGATGAGGGGATTGACAGTACCCTCAGCAAGTTTCCTGATGATACAAAACTGGGGGGGGGGGGGGGGTGGGTTGGCTGACACACCGTCAGGCTGTGCAGCCATCCAACAAGATCTGGCCAAGCTGGAGAGCTGGGTACAGGCAAGACCTGCACATCTGACCATGGCTTAGAGGGTCTTGCATTTTAACCTTAGCGGTGCTTTGGAGATAATTATGTGTTACCTCTGTTAGAGAAGCTCTGAAATAATTTCTCTAAATCTAGAGTGAAAAGGCAGAGTATTTATTAATTAGAGAAATTAATTCAGCATCTACCTGTGTCAGTGGTCTTCTTTGAATATTTGAAAGATTGTTTTTCCATTCTGTGGAAAAATTATTTTCACATATTAAATATTTGGAGATCTAAACATACAAAGAATGATGCGTGAGCTAGATATTCATTGCATGCATAGCCAGAAGGAGAACTGAGGACAAATGTCAGTTATCTATATAGTAGAAGAAAATTTGACCTCAGCAATGAAGTCAACCTTAACATTAAGAATCTTCCATTCTCTAATTTTGGTACCTGTTTTGTTACTTCTAAATCTCTCCTGCTGTAGAAAGCTGTCTGTATTAACAGCCTCATTTACAGTGAAATTATGCAAAGTACATTTTTGAAGAGTGTTGCTAGGCATGTGTTTGGTTTTAGAATCAATGGTAATCCCAGCATCCCAAAAGTGCAGCTAATCCAAATTTAAAATAAGATGTTAATGCCTGTCATATTCTTTGAATTGTAGAATCATAGAATGGTAGATGTTGGTAGGGACCTCTGAAGAACATCTATTCTATCTCTCCTGGCAATGCAGGTACATCCAGACCAGGTTGCACAGGAACATATCCAGGCAGGCTTTGAAAGTCTCCAGAGAAGGAAAATTCACAATATGAAGCCCCATGATGTTTAATCCAAGCACTAAAACAGCTCATCAGTGTCACAGAGGTTTACTTCTCCAAAAACTCCTGCTTTTGTAACTATCCTCTTAGGTTGAACTATCTGCTTTACTCATTAGTTCTTCTGTGCTAACAGTAATTATACAATACAATACAATACAATACAATACAATACAATACAATACAATACACACAATACAACCCACCTAAACAACTGAAAAATTAAACCGTGGCACCAAGCACCCCATCAAGCCTCTTCCTGAACACCTCCAATGAAGGTGACTCCACCACTTCCACAGGCAGCTGATTCCAGTGGGCAATCACTCTCTCGGTATAGAACTTCTTCCTAACTTCCAGTCTAAACCTGCCCTGGCGCAGCCTGAGACTGTGTCCTCTTGTTCTGGTACTGGCTGCCTGGGAGAAGAGACCAACCTCTGCCTGGCTACAACCTCCCTTCAGGTAGTTGTAGAGAGCAATAAGGTCACCCCTCAGTCTCCTCTTCTCCAGGCTAAGCAACCCCAGCTCCCTCAGCCTCTCCTCATAGGGCTTGTCTTCCAAACCCCTCACCAACTTTGTTGCCCTTCTCTGGACACTCTCCAGTAAGACAACATCTTTCCTAAACTGAGGGGCCCAGAACTGGACACAGGACTCCAGGTGCGGCCTAACCAGTGCAGTGTACAGGGGCAGAATGACCTCCCTGCTCCTGCTGGCCACACTGTTTCTGATGCAGGCCAGGATGCCATTAGCCTTCTTGGCTGCCTGGGCACACTGCAGGCTCATGTTCAGCTTACCATCAACCTGCACCCCCAGGTCCCTCTCTGCCTGGCCGCTCTCCAGCCACTCTGACCCCAGCCTGTAGCACTGCCTGGGGTTGCTGTGGCCAATGTGCAGAACCCGGCACTTGGATGTGTTCAATCTCATGCCCTTGGATTCTGCCCATCTGTCCAGCCTGTCGAGGTCCCTCTGCAAAGCCTCTCTGCCCTCCAGCAGATCAACTCCTGCCCCCAGCTTAGTGTCGTCCGCAAATTTACTGATGATGGACTCGATGCCCTCATCCAGATCATCAATAAAGATGTTGAAGAGCATGGGGCCCAGCACTGATCCTTGGGGCACACCACTAGTGATAGGCCACCAGCCAGATGTGGCACCATTCACCACCACTCTCTGGGCTCGGCCCTCCAGCCAGTTCCTAACCCAACGCAGTGTGCTCCCATCCAAGCCATGGGCTGCCAGCTTGGCCAGGAGTTTGCTGTGGGGGACGGTGTCAAAGGCCTTGCTGAGGTCCAGGTAGACCACATCCACAGGCCTCCCCACATCCACCAGGCCGGTCACCTGATCATAGAAGGAGATCAGGTTGGTCAGGCAGGACCTGCCCTTCCTAAAGCCATGCTGGCTGGGCCTGAGCCCTTGGCCATCCTGTAAGTGCTGCGTGATCGCACTCAAGATGACCTGTTCCATAATCTTGCCTGGCACTGAGGTCAGGCTGACAGGCCTATAATTCCCTGGCTCATCCAGTCGGCCCTTCTTGTGGATGGGCACCATGTTGGCCAGCTTCCAGTCTTCTGGGACCTCTCCAGTGAGCCAGGACTGCTGAAAAATGATGGAGAGTGGCTTGGACAGCTCATCTGCCAGCTCTCTCAGCACCCTCGGATGGATCCCATCCAGTCCCATGGCCTTGTGGGGGTCCAAGCAGCTCAGAAGATCTCTAACTGCCTCCTGGAGCAGCGGGAAACTATGCAGCTCCCTGGCTCCTTCTGCCAGCTCTGCAGGCCAGCTGTCTGGAAGATGTTCTGCCATGCTAGGATAGATTGAGGCAAAGAAGGCATTAAGTACCTCTGCCTTTTCCTCATCCTTTGTTACATCGTTCCCCTCCATGTCAACCAAGGAGTGGAGGTTGTCCTTGCCCTTCTCTTGCTATTGATGTATTTTATAGAAGGACTTTTTGTTGTCCTTCACAGCAGAGGCCAGTCTAAGTTCTAAATGGGCTTTTGCCTCCCTAATTTTCTTCCTGGTGCAAATCTTGTGTCTAGGAAGTTCATCATGTGAATACTAACAGAAATCTTAAATCCACATCTTCTCTGTCCTCTTTACATAGTTCTTTTTACCTGAATAAAGATGTGCAAGGTTTATCTAAATCACAATGGATAATGCACAGTTATAAATGCTTCTGTGTGCTGTAAAGTATATGCTACAGAATCAGCCTTATAGTATTATTTATATTAAACTTTCTATAATTGATGGAACTTCTGAAAGACCTTGTTCTACTGTACTTTAGACTAATTTCTGATGAAATAACACCAGCAAGTTCCATTTATAGGCCATAGTACCTTATCTCAGCAAGTCATCTCAAGGTGCTTTACAAGAGATGTGCAATAATTAATAACACAGCTTGCAGTGCCAAGCTAATGACAGAAAGCAAGTAGAAATACTTTAAATCAAAACTGAAAACTGTTAGCACAGAAGAACTAATGAGTAAAGCACATATGTGAGAAAGTTTCTGAGACTTGTCTTTCTTAAAGATAAGGCTTCAACTTTAAGAGACAAGATTCATCTACCTTCTGCAATAGTAAATATTTATATTTTTTTTTAAATTAACTTTTCTACTCTAATGTACCCCCTGTCCTCTGTGCAGTCTGTTTCATCCTTGTTTCTCTGTGTTCTCTCAGTTCTTCATATAGATCCTGTTTCTAGTGTACCCAAAGAAAACTTTATATCAAATGCTTTTAACTTTTTGATTTGCCTCCTTGTGGCCTTAATATTTGAGATAAAATTGTATTCTCGATCTCCTTGATTTTATTTGGACAGTTCTGCATGATTAATGGTTTCTTTTCTTTCTATAAGACTATGTTCTGCAATCCAGCAGAGCTAGTATTTGTTTCTGTATTTGATTGTTGTTCCATTTGCCTCAGCTTTTCAGATTGTATGGTGATACACACTTGCTCAAAGCCTCTGACATGATGATCTTCAAATTAGGTATTACTACAATGTAATTTGACGGATGAACTTTATCCTTTTTTCAAAAAAACTGAATTTGAATACTTTATGACTGTTAGTGCACTAAACTTTGAATTAATATGTCTGCAGTTAAGAATTGGATCAGAGCATGCTTTTCCTCATGTGAATTCTCTAATGAGTTATGCCTTCCTCTTTATACAGATCAATAGGTAAGGGCAATTGTTTGGATTGTTGTGCTTTATATGGCAAAGGAGCAAGGTGGGGAAAAAACAAACAAACAACAAAACAAAACCAAAACAACATGTATCCTACATATTTAATAGCTATACTTGAAGCACTGTAATGTTGCAACATGATTTATGTTATCATTCCATCTATATATGAAGTTTATCATGCATTCTGAGACTTCATCCCTTCTAATGGCACCAATGATAAAACTGTATCACAGAATCACAGAATCACATAATTTCAGGGACTGGAAGTGATCTTGAAAGATCATCTAGTCCAACCCTCCTGCCAGAGCAGGATCACCAACACCAGATTACACAGGAACACATCCTGGTGAATTTTGAATATCTCCAGAGAGGGAGACTCCACAACCTCCCTGGGCAGCCTGTTCCAGTGCTCTGTCACCCTCACAGTGAATTTTTTTTTCCTCATATTTACATGAAGCTTCCTATGCCTCAACTTTTACCCATTGCTGCTTGTCCTGTCATTGGGTACTACTGAGAAGAGCCTGGCTCCATCCTCTTGGGACTCACCCTTTACGTATTTATAAACATTGATAAGGTCACCTCTCAATCTCCTCTTCTCCAAGCTAAAGTGCCCCAGCTCCCTCAGTCTCTCCTTGTACAGAAGATGTTCCACACCCTTAATCATCCTTGTGGCTCTGTGCTGGACTCTTTCAAGTAGCTCACTGTCTTTCTTGAGCTGAGAGGCCCAGAACTGGACACAATACTCCAGATGCAGCCTCACCAGTGCAGAGTAGAGGGGGAGGAGAACCGCTCTCAACCTCCTGGTCACACCCCTTCTAATCCATCCCAGAATGGCATTGGGCTTCCTGGCCACAAGAGCACATTGCTGTCTCATGGTCATCCTTCCATTCACCAGGACCCACAGGTCCCTTTTGCCTTCACTGCTCTCCAGCAGGTCCATCCCTAACCTGTACTGGTGCATGGAGTTGTTCCTTCCCAGGTGTAAGACACTACACTTTCCCTTGTTGAACTTCATCATATTTCTCCCTGCCCAGCTCTCCAGCCTGTCGAAGTGTCACTGGATGGCAGCACAACCCTCTGGTGACAACACCCACCTTGGTGTCATCAGCAAACTTGCTGACAGTGCACTCTGTGCCTTCATCCAGGTCATCAATGAATATATTGAACAGTACTGGTGCCAGTGCTGACCCCTGAGGGACTCCACTAGACACAGGCCTCTGTGGTCGGAGGGAATTTTTCCCGCGGCTCGGACATGTGACTAACTCAATATGAGTGATAAAACAAGTGCAACTTTATTTTGGTTTGCATCAGACTTTATAACCAACATGGGCCTGCCCGGCGCAATCTTATTGGTTCTAACATAAAGGGTCCTGATTACATACTCCTCCCACCTGTGGTCTTTCACAGTGGCCCCCACCTGTTGTCTTTCAGTGCAGTTTGTTTACCAAGTTCTCAAGGACAGACCGTCCTTGAAGGCTTGCTGGCTGACATCCAGCTCAGCCTATAGTTATGCTAACAGCCCAAACTTACCAATTTATTTACATACTTATTTACTTGATCACTGTCAAAGCCTGGGTTGTGCACTGCTTCTAGGGGCCCATGTCCTCTCTCTTTAAGCCGTTCTTCAACAGGCCTCCAACTAGACTCCGTCCCATTGACCACAACCCTTTGACTTCATTCCTTCAACAGGTTCACAATTCACCTCACTACCTGATTATCGAGCCCACACTTCTTCAGTTTAATTGCAAGGATGCTGTGGGAGACAATGTCAAATGCCTTACTGAAATCAACATAGACCACATCCACAGCTCTACCACCATCTATATAATTTGTAGAGTTTGAGTTTTAGTTTTCTGCTATTCATTCTATCCTGCCCCATGCCAGCTTCAAAATGACAGGGCTGGCTGGAGCAAATTACTATGGGGCTTCAAGTTCAGATTGTAACATGGAAGACTTCCTGTTCTGATTGCTGGTTCTGGGTTTTTTTGGCTGTTGCCTCCTCTCTGCAGGGATGGTGGTGAGATGAATGGGAGTGGGGTAGCACACTGGATGTTTTTTGCTTGTTTGTTTGCTTGCTATCTCATACTGGTTGTTTCCAATCCCTCATTTCACTGTGCTTTTCTACAGTTAGGCTAAGCTAAGGTAATTGTGATGTTCTGTTAAATGTTACATTATGGTTTTCTGCAAATAAGGTAAGCTAAGGTAATTATGAATTATGATCATGTTATGTCATGTTATGTTGAACTCTTATCCTATCTTTTTATTTCACCCTTGAGTTTTGTGTGTTATTTTTTCCTCACTTCCATGTTGGGAGAGTAGACAGATTAACCTGCTGGGTTTGCTTTAAACCATTGTGATAGCTCCCAAGAATGTTTCACATTGCTTGGAATGAGAAGATGGATTTTTTAAGATCTTAGTCTCTCTCTCTCTCTTTTATATGATAGATAGCAAAGATTAGCACTTTAGACTTTCTAGTCCTACATTTTAATCTAAGTTTTAGATATATAAATTTAGGAGACAGACGTCCCTTCACTATGGAATAAGGAATCCTATTTTCTCTCTGCATTGATTATGAGCAATCATTAATAGCTTACAACAAATGAGACATCAGTCATTCTGACCACAGTCCAAAAATGCAATTAAGATCATGCTTAATATTAATCAACAGAACTGGTTTCAGAGAATCTACTCACAATCTTAAGTAGACCTTTAAAATACAAGGAATCAAGTGTTAACAAAAAGAAAAATCAAGATTTCAGAAATTAACTAGGCAGTTATCTAGAAATGTGAAAATGCAGTGCAGCTGCATGTTAGAAATTGCATGGACTAGAGATTAAACAAGCAAATAAACAAGCCAAACAAGCAAATAAACAAAAACAAGTCCCGGATTGTATAGTGTAAGATTCGCTGTCTGAAATTCTTACTAAAAATATTCAAGAATAGATACTTTTTTAATTCCAAAATTAGGGAGAATAAGAGGAAATTCAATAGGATGCCCACAAACTCTAGAAAGACAAAAGCCTGTGTCTCATGGTGCATGGAAAAGGAGACTATCCTTGAATACATGGTAGATGGAGACTGCCAAGATGCAGATATATATAAAAAAAGAGACACATAATCCTCATGTGAATCAAAATGAATGGGAGCCAGCAATATATCCTTGTAGAACATAAAGCAAAGAGCATCCAAGCATGCATTAAGAAAAGCTTTGCCATCAGATGGAGGAAGGTGATTTGCCACATTGTGGTGGGTTGGGAGACCAATTCTCCCACCACAGGCAAAAGAAAGACTCAGACAAAATAGATTGCAAAAATGGTAGAAAGTTTAAATGGAAAAACAATGAAAGTTTTACAGAAAACCATGAGCACTCTGACAAAGAGAGAGAGATCCCAGAACATACCAAAGAATGTCCCATCCCCACCTGGGGGTACACCCAACCCTCCCCCATGGCTCTTTCTTCCCCCACAACCCAGCCTTGGGCCTGGGCAGGCCCAAGGGAGGCAGCTCACGCCATTTTACCTAGGCAGCAGCAAGGGAGGAAAGAGAGCGAGGACCCCCGCGCAGATGTTTTATAGAGGAGCAGGGAATTATGGGTGAAATACCTGGCTTCGTGTGACCACCCACTGGGCTGGACCCCCTTTGGGGATGTCCCAGGTGTGGCCTGTGCAGTGGCATCTGGGCCGGCACCCAGCCTAAACCACCACACCCATCTAGTCAGCACTGCTGAGATCACATCTGAAGTTCTGCTCCCCAGTACATCAATGACGTTAACAAACTGGAGAATATTCAGTGGAGGCCTAGCAAGATAGTCAGGTGTTGAAGCAACTGAAATATGAGGTAAAGGTCCAGGAAAGATATTTGTTTATCCTGAAGACGAAAAGGTTCAGAGGCAGACTGTTATTGCTGTCTATGCCTTATTAAAGAGAAGATAGAAAAAATACAGAGATTTTCAGAATTATGCAGTGGAAGAATGGGAGAAAACAGTAACAAGGTGGAGCACTGAAAGGTTGTGCCAGTTTTGCAGGGAGGTTGTTTGTTTGTTTGTTTGTTTGTTTGTTTGTTTTACCTTGGGAATTATCAAACTCTAGAACAAGTTGTTCAGAAAGGTTGCTGATTCTCTGCCTTTGAAGGTACTCAGCACTTAGATGGATAAGACCATAAGCAAACTGCTTTGAATGTGATGTAGATCTGCTTTGAGTAAGGAGTTTTTCTGGATGGTTTCCAAAGCCATCAAACCTCAATTATCTCACGATTCTATCTTATTTGCATAACTGAAGTTATGATTTTGAGCTAGCAGTTCATTACAAATCATTACAAATCATAGTTCATGAGTGGACATGGTAGATTTCTTGACCGCGTAAGTACCACTGTAAATGCAGTGTAAATGCACCCGACCTGCTGGACCATGATGAGGTGAATTTATATAGAAAGGCAAGAGGGTACTAGCTTTGGAGCTGGCAGGGCTCATTAGGAGGGTTTTAAAAAAGGTCTGAAGAGGGTGGGTGAGGAAACCAGTCTCTCAGGATAGGAGAGAGTGGGACATAAATTGGAGTTAATTGAGAAATCAGCAACCCAGCTTAAATGCATATACACCAATGCATGCAGTATGGGTAACAAGCAAGAGGAACTGGAAGTCTTGGTCCACCAGGAAGACTATGATATAATTGCTGTTACAGAAATGTGGTGGAATGATTCACATAATTGGAGTACTTTACTGGGGGATTACAGGCTCTTCAGGAGAAACAGGTGAGGGAGAAGAGAAGGAGGAGTGCCCCTGTATATAAGGAAATCTCTAGATGCCACAGAACATGAGGTTGCGGATGAAAGGATTGAGTGCCTGTGGATTAAAATCAGAGGGAGGGCTAACAAAACTGACATCCTGATTGGAGTCTGTTATAGACCACCCAACCAGGATGAAGAGGCAGATGAAATATCCTATAAGCAACTGAAGGCTGTCTCAAGATCTTCAGATCTTGTCCTTGTGGGTGACTTTAACCTGCCAGACATCTGCTGGGAACTTAACTCAGCAGAGAGGAGGAAATCCAGAAGGTTCCTGGAGCATGTGGAGGACAGTTTCCAGATGCAGCTGTTAAGTAAGCTTACCAGGGGTCAGGCTCTGCTTGGCCTGCTATTCTCAAATAGAGAAGGGCTGGTGGCAGATGTGATGGTAGGAGGCTGTCTAGGGTTCAGCGATCATGAGATAGTGAAGATGAGGAAAAGGCTGAGGTTCTAAATACCTTCTTTTTCTTTGCCTCAATTTTCAAAAGTAAGGCAGAAAACTTCATGATAACTGGCCTCCTGAACTGGTAGATGGGGTCAGGGAGCAGTGTAGTACCCCTGAAATCATGAGGAATTAGTCTGGGACTTGCTGAGCCACTTGGATCCTCACAGGTCCATGGGACCAGATGGGATGCATACTAGGGTGCTGAGAGAGCTGGCAGATGAGCTGGCCAAGCCACTCTCCATCATTTTCCACTAGTCCTGGCTCACTGGAGAGGTCCCAGATGACTTGAAACTGGTCAATGTGATGCCCATCCTCAAGAAGGGTTGGATGGAGGAACCTGGAAACTACAGGCCAGTCAGCCTGACCTCAGTGCCAGGGAAAATTATGGAGCAGATCATCTTGGGGGTAATCACACAACACTTAGAGGATGACCAAGGGATTAGGTCCAGCCAACATGGATTTAGGAAGAGCAAGTCCTGCCTGACCAACCTGATCTCCTTCTATGATCAGGTGACCCACCTAGTGGATGTGGAGAAGGCTGTTGATGTAGTTGACCCGGACTTCAGCAAGGCCTTTGACACCATTCCCCACAGCAAACTCCTGGCCAAGCTGACAGCCTGTAATTTGGACAGCAGCACTCTGTGCTGGGGTAGGAATTGGCTGGAGGGCCATGCTCAGAGAGAGAGGTGAATGGTGCCACATTCAGCTGGCAGCCAGTCACTAGTGGTGTCCCCCAGGGATCAGTACTGGGCCCCATTCTGTTCAACATCTTTACTGATGATTTGGATGGGGGGGTTAAGTCAGTCATCAGTAAATTTGTAGATGACACCAAGTTGTGAGCAGATGTTGGTCAGTTAGAGGGTAGAAGGGCTCTGCAGAGGGATCTTGAATGCCTGGACAGATGGGCAATGTCCAACATGATGATATTCAACAAGTCCAAGTGCTGGGTGCTGCACTTTGGCCACAACAACTCCATGCAGTGCTGCAGGCTGGGGTCAGAGTGGCTGGAGAGCAGCCAAACAGAAAGGGACCTGGGGGTACTGATTGACAGCCAGCTGAACATGAGGCAGCAGTGCACCCAGGTGGCCAAGAAGGCCAATGGCATCCTGGCCTTTATAAGAATAGTGCAGGATCAGGGAAGTCATTGTACCCTTGTACTCAGCACTGGTTAGGCCACACCTTGAGTACTGTGTCCATTTCTGGGCCCCCCCAATTTAAGAAGGACATTAAGATTCTTGAACATGTTCAGAGAAGGGCAATGACGCTGGTGAGAGGCCTTGAGTGCAAGCCCTATGAGGATAGGCTATGGAAGATGGGATTGTTTAGCCTGGAGAAGAGGAGGCTCAGGGGAGACTTATTGCTGTCTACAACTACCTGAAGGGTGGTTGTAGCCAGGAGGGGGTTGGTCCCTTCTCCCAGGCAACCAGCACCAGAGCAAGAGAACACAGTCTCAAGCTGTGCCAGGGGAAGTTTAGGCTCCAGGTGAGGAGAAAGTTCTTCACAGAGACAGTTGTTAGCCTTTGGAATGGGCTGCCCAGGGAGGTGGTGGAGTCACTAGCCCTCAAGGTGTTGAAGAGGGGATTGAGCATGGCACTTGGTGCCATGGTTTAGTATTCATGAGGTCTTGGGTGACAAGTTGGACTTTATGATCTTTGAGTTCTCTTCCAACCTTATTGATTCTATGATTCCATGAACTGCAAATATTGCCATACTGACTGCCTTCTCTGGAAGAGAATCCAAGATAAGTTATATGACATTTTAAACCTCTCCATGAGAGAAATATGAGTAGCCAGTAAATAGCATAACCAATACTGAAACATTTTTTTAAACTTCTAGGACTTTCCCATTGGCGATGTAAAAATTACAATGTAATGACTGAATATAATGCAGTGTTTTAGTGTGATGGTTTAACCCACCGACATCAACAAAAAGCTCAGCTAAACCCAGTTGGAGAAGTGAATGAAGCTGTATTTTGCAAGCAATAATGAAATGCAATGAATATATACAAAATATACAGTATTTACAATATTATACAAGAATTTACAGGAAAGAAACAACTGGGAGGAGGATTACACCTCGGGTTACTCCCAACCTCTCTTCCTCCCCTTTTCCTCTAGTTAATTAGAAGAAAAGAGAAAATGAGAAAAATATTAGGGGAATTTCAGTTAGCTCAAAGCATTGTTAGAAGTTAGTTTTGCTTATCTTAAATTTTGCTGATTATTGGCCTCTGTCCAAGGGCAGCATGCATGCCAAGAGAAAGACAGAAGACAGAGTGCCTGAGAGAAAGGAATATTAGAGATATTTGCTATGGTACATCTCGCATCTGACCAATGAAATTCCTTTAGAATTAATCTTTGTTTTCCTTTTTACACCTGATTGTTCAGCTAGAGAATTCTGCAGCTATTTTTCTCTTAAAGGCACAGCCTAAACTGTCACATGCAGCAGTAGATGTACACTGGTTTCATAAGACAAGATCAGTAAGGATGGTCCACTTGGAAAGATGTTAGTTCAAAGAGGGAATAGTTAAATAATCCTGTGCATCATGGTGTAAATGGTTGCAACAGAAATGGACACTTGAGAAAAGAGATTCAACTGACACGTCTATACATTTCTTTATATAATTTCATCACAAAGCCAAAACACCATGCAACATGCTTGATTCACTCTGGGCATGCAGCCACATTACTTCTAATTCCAAATTGACCATCAACAACTCTTGGCTACTTCAGGCTGAGCATTTGTATTCCATAGATATTTTAAATTATGAATGCATTTGCTAAGAGATGTCAGAGGGAAATTAAATAAAACTATCCTTGGCAGTGACTAACAGGTTATTGTTTCTGTTCTGGCATGACTTATTTTGGTTAGTCCTTTTTTTATATTGTTCTTCATGTCGTTGTGATAATTAAAAAATAAGGTAAGAAATTTTAGATTTAGAGTTGACTATAAGATATAAAGTTATTTTTAAATGAGAACCTGTATGTGAACTTGGGTTGACATGGAAGCAAATACAAATGAAGCATTTACGAGGAACAAATTTAATCAAGAAGTTACTGTGACCGGTTTAGGCTGTGCCTTTAAGAAAAGGGACAATTGCTGAACACTCTGGCTGAATGCTTTTGATATTTAAACAAAAACAAGATAGTCTAAACTAATTTCATTGGTAGATTGGTAGAATGCAACTTTAAGTTTAAGTTCTGTTAGTTCAGGCTGTGTTCAGGCTGTGTTCAGTCTGTTCTCTCTGTTTCTGTGGGCTTGCCTGTTTCTCCCTCTGAAACAACAGCTTTGCTGGACAGAAGCGACCTTGAATTAACAAAGCTAACCAGGTAAGAAAACTAATTCTTGCGCACGCTTTGACCTAACAGAATTTTCTCCTTAATTGCCTTTCTCTCTCTCTCTAACCCTTTTTGGGAAAAAAGGGGAGGTAGGGAGGGAGAGGGGATACAGGGGAATCCCTCTGGCTGGGGGTCTTCTGTATTAATTCATTGCTGTATATTTCTGTATATATTGTAAATATTGTATATTTGTGTACATATTCACTGCATTCCATTTATGCCTGTAAATATACCTTATTTCATTTGCTCTTCCGACTGAGTTAGCTGTGGTTTCTTTGTGTGTGGGGGAGAATTTTCTCACCCTACCACAGTTATGGATGCAGATCTTTCTAGTCTGCCACTTTTTCTTAGCTGTGAATGATTATCAGAAAGACCACATAGAAAGACACTTTAGAGTTGGTTTTACTTTTTTGTTTGTTTTTCCAAAGAAAGTATGACCACATGGCCTTGTCCTGTCCTTTACTCAACTGTGCATGAAGATTTCATACATTTAAAAACTACAAAACATGTTCATCTTCCCATTCACAGGAAGTTTGGGAGGTCACAGATATGCCACCTCAAGTAGTATTATTACTCACTGTGCCTTGGGATAATCATTGTGATTGCAGCTTTTGGGGAAAATTTCTTAAACTTGATCATTGCTGAGACATAGTACACATAATTAATAATGCATCATATTGTAAGTTCAGAGTTGTTCTAGTTAAATTCCCAGACCTGCAAACAAAGGCATTCACATGCACATACTCAAACTGGATTGATGGGCCAACATTAATGGGATGAGCTTCAACAAGGCCAAGTGCCAGATCCTGCACTTGGGTCACAACAACCTCAAGCAATCCTACAGGCTTGGGGAAGTATGGCTGGAAAGCTGTCTAGCAGAAAGGGATCTGGGGGTTCTAATTGACAAGCAGCTGAATATGAGCAAGCAGTGTGCCCAGGTGGCCAAGAAAGCAAATGGCATCCTGGCTTGTATTAGAAATGGTGTGTCCAGCAGGAGTAGGGAGGTGATTTTCCCCTTGTACTTGGCACTGGTGAGGTCATACCTTGAGTATTGCATTCAGTTTTGGGCACCTTAATACAAGAGAGATGTGGAGGTGCTGGAGCAAGTGCAGAGGAGGGCAACAAAGCTGGGGAAGGGCCTGGAGAATAAATCTTATGAAGAGCAGTTGGAGGAGTTGAGGTTGTTTAGTTTGCAAAAGAGGACACTGAGGGGAGACCTCATCTCATTCTACAACTACTAAGGGAACACTGTGGAGAGGTGGTGGTGGTGTCTTCTCACAGATAATTAATGAACAAGGGAGAATGGCCTCAAACTGAGACTGGGTAAGTTTAGACTGGACATTAGGGGAAAAAATAATCATGGAAAGAGTGGTCAGGCATTGGAATGGGCTGCCAGGGAGGTGGTTGAGTCACCAACCCCAGATGTGTTTAAAGGTCGTTTGGATGTGGTGCTTGGGGATATGGTTTAGGGGTGAACCTTGTGGACTAGGATTTTTGGTTGGACTTGGTGATTCTGAGGGTCTTTTCCAATCTGAACATTTCTGTGATTCTATTACGATTCTGTGATATAAGCAAAGCATTCAGCATGCTCCTTTATTAATCCCCACTAACTACATACATACGAACCTGAACAGAGTCTCGAATCCAGATGCTACTGCTTTTCTCCATTGTAGCTGTGCTGATTGAAGGTCAGTAGGCATGAGTTCTTTGCAGGTGTCCCTGTGGGGGCAAGAGTATCCCCCTGTCACATCTGCCCAGCTCCTGTATTGTGGTCCAGCCCCTATCCCTGCACATTTGGACATAATATGCAGGGAAAGGTGCCAAACCCCACCTCCACTTTCATAAGAGTGAAGGTTCCTGTGCATTCATCTCCTAGGTATTAGGGGCTGCCGGAACTGGTGGTGTTCATTACTAAAGTTCTGGCTGTTGCTTTTTCTCAACCATCCTTTTATGCATTCCTATTCAGCTTTGCCTTCAAGACTCTCTCCTGCCAGTTCCTTATCTTGGTGCCTATGTTCTGCCTATGCAGTAGAGACTATTTGAGGGCCAGCAATGGACAATTTCCCAATTAACCTGTTCTAATACATACCATGTTAACCTGTTCTGACACAAGAGCAAAGACTTTTTAGTTGTGTTCTTGCAGGATTTTGGATGCTATTTGTACAGACATACAAAAAAAGGAGGCAGAAATTCTGGAGACAATTGGAATAGTCATCACTCATTGAGGTGACCAGCTCAAATACAGATGTGTTCCACAATAGAGTTGGGGATTGTGGAGAATAGGTGTATCCTCAGCCAGGGAAATTCCAAAAATGTACTGAGTCCAGCCATGAAGTGGCTTTCATCTCAAGAGAAAGCAGCTGACAATGCATAGGCAGGGTTAGAGATAATGACAGGCATCCTCCACTACCACAAAGGGTAACCCTAGAGACCACTAGCAATCATGAGCACTAGGAATAGGGTGGGCAAACAGAGTATGGTGTAGCAGTCTGTGCAGCAGTTCAGGTAGGAAAGATGAGTCTTCAAATGAGGAACATTCCACTGTTTGAGTGGTGAAATGTGGAGTCCACATAACCCACCAACTAAGTTTCATTCTGTGACCATCTGCACAGGTCAAAAGCACTCATTCTAACTGACCCTCAAAACAGAATGGTAAGCACTCATCTGAGAATGTTTGAAATGTTTGATTTCACTAAATCAAGGGCTTTAGACTCCTCTCTCTGTACAAAAATATTTAACAGTAAACACAATATTCTACCCTGAAAAATCAAACCCTTCTGAAAAATGAAGGAGGCAGTTATACAAAAGAATTTCCATTTGCTGTTTTTCTTTAGATAAAATTTCAACTCAATACAGATAATATGACACACACACCCCAAAATTTACAGAAAAGTATTGGGTTTGGATGTTTATTGCTGAGCAGTACCTACACAGAGTCAAGGACTTTTCTATTTTTCAATCCATCCCAACATGGAGTGGACTGGAAGTGCACAAGAATCTGGGAAAGGACACAGCTGATACAGTTGATCCCAAATGAACAAAAGGATATTCCATACTATATGATGCCATACCCAGAAATAAAACTGGAGGATGAATAAGGCAGGAAGGGATGTTTGGAGTGACAACATTTGTCTTCCCAAATAACCATTGTGTGTGATGGAACCCTGCTTTCCTGGAGATGGCTGAACATCTATCGACTGATGAGAAACAGTGAATTAATGCTTTTGCTTTGTTTATTAAAGTATCTTTATTTCAATATATGCATTTATCTTTATCTGAAAAATACTTATGTAGTTCTTACTCATATGCAGATAAGAAACTTCCATATGTCAGCTAGTGCTGTCTAGAAAAAATGTGTGGTTTTTTTTTCAAAATTCTACCATGTGAGCTGCATTTATGAAACATTTATAATTTAATTTTTTGTTACTGTAGATGTCAGAGCTTTCTGACACCTTTGTAATTCTGTTATTTATT
Organism: Colaptes auratus; assembly: GCA_015227895.2. Lineage (NCBI taxonomy): Eukaryota > Metazoa > Chordata > Aves > Piciformes > Picidae > Colaptes > Colaptes auratus. Next base: position 79,525,286 of record CM037631.1, on the reverse strand, counting down.
ATTATATTCTAACAAGTGATTAGTGTAAATAGTTTAAATTAAATAGACTTTTTAAAATATTATTTTAATAATATCTTATTTTGTTCTTTTAAAATTATTTAAATGTTTAATACTAACCTAGTCTTATATAATAATTTATAATATCTAAGATGTATCCAGTTGAGATAACATTTATTTAAAAGTAGCATAAAATCAATTTTGATACAGTAGCTCATTGCCTTAATTCAGGATTGCAGATCTGTAATTTATTACACAATGACTTTTTACCAAAGGTTTACTTATCTAGTTGTAGCAGTTTTAGGCTGTGCCTAGGAAAATTATCCACAGATTGAGTAGGACAGTGGTAGAATGTAAACAAATTACCATTGGATGCTAAAGAAAACAAAAATGATAAGATCTAAATAATAGCATTGGTCTGATAACTAACAAAGTTAATTGAATAAACTAACTCTTGCTCTTTTTGGCTTTTTCGCTCTAGCAGATACTAGCTGGTGCTTTTTCTTGGCTGTTGCTGACCTTGGCTGTGTTCTTGTTGTTGCTAAGTACTAACAAGCTACCATCTTCTCTTCTCTTTCTCTTGTCCCATGTACAGGAGGAAAAGGGAGGAAGAGGAGGAAGCTGTTGGTAACCCCCTGGTTTTGTCCAAGGGTGTTCTTGTGCTGTTTATAATTTGTAAACACATGTAAGTATTGTATATTTTGTACATATTCATTGCATTTCATACTTCTAGATTTTAATTTTGCTTGTAAATATAGTTTCGTTTTGCTTTCAACTGAACTGGTCTGGCAAATTTTGTTTTGGGGGATAATTCTCTCAAATTAGTTGGGGGGGTAATTTCAACCCACCACACTAGTCTGCTCAATCTAAAACTTCTTGACACTGTTAGCATTCAACTCTAGATATTAAGCTATGATATGGAAAGATTTATAAAGAGAGATATGTCAGAAAATAAACTCCTGCTATCATAGAATCTCTTACAGAAAAGCTTCTCTCACCACCTTGAAAAAATATGTAAAAACTCTCTTAAAACTAATTTTTTTCAAGTAGAATGATTTTCTTGGGGAGGAACTGACTTTTTTGGTTTGTTTTTAGTTTTATTAAAGCATTTTAAAAGAGGCTATTTGTACCATAAAGCGTAACATATGATAAAATTACAGAATCACAGAAACATTATGCAGGTTGGAAGGTGCTCTCAAAGGAGACTAATCCCCCATGATTAGATTAGGTCCAGGTGGAGTGGGCTGTTCAGGACTGAGTTTAATAAGGCATTGTGTATTTTCTCTGATGATGAAAGGTGTTCTCCGTAACTCCTTTGGAAAGTAGCCACTGATCAAAATTATTTTGAAATCAAATCAAACAAATATAAATACTTGCATTTCATTGCATTTATTTCTAATTTCTCTTTCAGTAGAAGAAAAAAAAATGCTGCTTAACTTTCAATATTTTTCCTTCTTCAAGGGAAGAAAAGATACCTTCCATCAGAGATTTTTTTTTAGTGACCTACCAAGAAGCTAAGAAATGGAAATTGTACAAATAATTTTACCTTTCTTGGTTCCTATTAGTTTTTAAACATGCATTTTTAAACATAAGAATAGCAAAATTATGTTAAGAATTTGAAATCTAGAGCGTCTACACCGCAGTACAAACATAAAATCTCTATACTGATTCTCATTACTTTCTTATCTTACATTTGAGGGTAGCATTAGTGAGAGTTGTCTTAACACTTTGTAGTGGGTTGAGGCAGACCCCCTCCCCACCATGGGCAGAAATAATGACTCTGACAAACAGATTGCAAAAGTGATGGAAAGTTTAAATAGAAAGCAGTGAGTGTGTACAGAGAACCAGAAGCAGTGACGAAAGAAACCCCAAAGCAGACCCAGAAACCTCCCATCCCCACCTAAGGGTGGGCCCAAGACCCCCAGGGCTCCTTGTTCCCCCCGTCCCCCCTCCCTCCCCCCCTGCTGCTAGGCTAGTCTCAGCTGGCCAGACCTGAGACTGACCCTCCCCCTGGCCTAGGGCCTAGCCAGGCACAAGGCCTGGAGATGTCTCCCCCAGTTACCAGGTGCCGGCGAGGGGAAGAAAGAGGACGTGCTAGACCCTGCGCTAGATTTTATAGCAGTGCAAGGATTATGGTAGGAGATACCTAGTTTCCTGTGTCCACCCACTGGGCTGGACTTCTGGACACAGGAAGCACACAGTGTAGCAGAGGGCACCCAGCCCAAACCACCACACACTTCTCAGATGTTTAGCTGAAACTGACTCCTGTTTCTCAAGGATCTGGAAAGAGAGAAGTGAAAAGATGAAAACAGATGAGAAGTATGAATAGAACACATGCAGGAAAGCCTGACAAATTTCTAGGAAGTACAGAGATCATTTTTCCAGTTGTAAGGAGGAGGAGGAACCATCTATCTTGCCTAAATTGGACTCACAGTGTGAAATAGTGAGGAAGTTTTGGGTTCCAGCTAACCCCAGAACAACACACCACTATGACCTCTTGCATAAATGTGTGTTCATCAGCAGCATCCTTCCATCTCATCACTGATCTTCAGAACAATCTCTATTATGTAGGCATGAACTTATTCTTGGATGTATGCTTTTGATATTAGCCATATTAAATTGCATTTTCTTTGAATAGATTTATGTCACCAAATGATTCAGTTCTCTGATTAATTTGACCTTGCTATTACTTGTCACCATATCAAGCCTTTTACCTATGCAAGTGTTATCAGTAGTGATTTATATTTCAGTCCATTTTTTTAATTAACAACATTGCATGTAACTAAAAAGTCTCCATCATGTCATGATCTGTTTTAGATAAATAGTTATTGCTCTGTCCCTGTTAACTGTTCTAAATTATATTAACACACTTTTTTTTTTACATTGCACAGTGCTGTTAATCACATGAGTGTGTGATAATCAGGCACCTTTTCTACAGAACTCTTGTACATCTACAATGTATTTGCATAATTTCTATATTAACCAAACATGTATTCTCATCAATGAGAAAAAATAGGTATTGTTCTGGGTTGGGGTTTTTTTGTTTGTTTGTTTTGGGTTTTTTAAATTTTGGTTTTAGTTGTTTGGTGTTTTTTGGTTTGGGTTTTTTTTTTAGTTTTTCCTCTAAAGCTAAGTTGATGGGGAGCAGCTCCATTCGTATTCCTTAGTTCTGTCTCAGACAAGAAATTGAATTCATTGCTTTTGCCATTAAAGAAAGCACAGTCATCTGGGTATGTTGGTTACCTTGACTTGTCACATGACTCATGTAATCCTTTGAAAAACTTCATGGAAAATTCCACCTCCTATTCTGCATTGTACTTTTCAGAAAAGTAGCTGTTGATTACAGAGATTTGATGATTGGATTCAATGACTTTAGAAGTCTTTTCCAACCAAAACAATTCTATCATTCTATGATTTATCACATAGCACAGGACAGTCTGTGTCTTTGTGGATAAGAAACAACAAAGTCAAGCTGTTGGGCAGGACAGAGACTTACCATGATCACTCAGGGCAGAATTCATTGGCCAGGAGTAGGGCAGTTGAAATGTACTGCGCCAGCTTCAGCCACAGCCCCAGTCATTGGGCACCTTACTTGGGGCCAGGGAGTGTCTGAGGCTTGGGTTGTAACATGAACATAGAGGTAGGGCTCAAGATAAGACCTGGTGAGGGGAATTAGGGTCATCTCACCCCAGCATAGCCTGTCAGGATCATGGAGATGGATATAGAAATGGGCCAAATCCTGGCTGTGATACTAGCCCATAGGTGAGGCTTTGGGTCCATATCAGTGGCACCACAGACTAGCAAAGGCATGATTACAGCCCTGGATGAGATGAAGGTGCCAAGTAAAGAGGGAGAGCTCCTGAAAAGGTTTTTTCCAGATCTATTTTCAACAACTCTTCACACCAGTTTCAGGCTATACAATTGTGTATCAGGTTGCTTACCAAAACCCAAGGGAGTGGCACAGGTGCCCCACACAAGCTCTTCTCTCAGCTATGGTTGCACAGCAGCACTATATACCAAAGAGATGGCCTTGTGGTGGGTTGAAATGATCCCCCAACTAATTTGGAGAAACCACCCCCCAAAATAAAAAATTTCCAGACTATCTCAGTGTGGGATGCAAGCAAATGAAGATATATTTACAATCAACTCAAATGAAATGAATATGTACAAAATACACAATATATGTGTAATATATATATATATATACACACACTATATAAACAACATGGAAATTCCTTAGAACTCCCCCTGGATGGATCTAGAGGATCTATATTTATAAAATAAATGAATTTATAATTAATTAGATGGCAGATACAAATATTAATAAAATATTAATATTTTAATGTATGTTAAAATTGTAAAAAAATATTAAATAGATTTTATGTATGGCTGGAATATATATTTACAGTGGGAATGTATCATTTTTAGGCAATATAACAATTTTAAGCAAACCAGAAGGAGTAACAGAAAGAGAAGATGTCGTGGTGAGAGGTTCAGTTCTCCCACACACACAAAGAAACCACTGCTAACTCAGTTGGAGAAGCAATAAATGGATAAACTATATTTACAAGCAGGATGACATGCAGATGAATATATACACAATATACAGTATTTACAATATATACAAAAATATACAGCAAAGAACATAACACATAAAACCTTTCCCTCCTCCAAAGAGAAGGAACCCCTTTCCCTTTTTTTTTTCCCAAAAAGGGTTAGAGAGAGAAATATTTCTGTATATATATTGTAAAGGTAATTATTAAGGAGGAAATTCTGTTAGCTCAAAGTATATGCAAGAATTAGTTTCTTATCTGGTTAGTTGAAGGTCAGCACCCGCCAGCACAGACAGAAAACAGCTATTGCTCAGAGAGACTGAAACAGACTGAACTGACTGAGATTCAAACTGAACTAAAGCTAAAAATTTAAAGTTGCATTCTATCAATCTACCAATGAAATTCGTTTAGAATATCTTTGTTTTCATTATTACACCAAAACATTCAGCCAGAGTGTTCCTAAACAGCCTAAAACAGTCACAGAACAGAATCCCCAGGAGCAAAATGGCACTCAGCCACTGAAGAGACTCTACAAGAACCATTAAGCCAAGGAGGCAATGAATTAATTAGTCATGAAGAGTTCCACCAAGTGGGGGGCATGTGCTACTGCTGTATATTAGCCATTAAGGCTGTAAATGTGCCATGTGGTCTTGGGGCTGATTTGGCTTCAGCAGGATGGTGGGCTGTATGACACAAGGGGCTCTTGTGTCTTCCTGGGTAAAATGAGGTATGGTACAAATTCTAATTGCAAGGGGAAGAGACTCTTGGATCCTAAGGCTCATGGCTTCTCAAGCTTGCATTGAGTAGGGTTTGTGGCTTCTATCCCAGGTAGTGAACAAGCCAACTCGAGGCAAGGCAGTCCAGGCAAGGCAAATTAAAGAAAGGCAGGTCCAAGCAGGCAAGACAAGACAAATACAAATCAGCCTGCATTTATCACTTGCCCAAGATTCAACTGGGCCAATAGGGCAACTGAAGCCAGCAAAAAATTACCCAATAAAATGGGACTCTGCCAGGCCTGGGCAGGGAGCAGCAGGGGCCAGTACATTTACTCTTACCCCAGAAGGAGATTTGTTTACCAGACATGTTGAGGCCTGTCCTTTTGTCCTTTTTCCTGTGTTACCCCGCCTCCTGCAGGAGGGAGAAGAGAGAGGCGGACCATGTATAGACACATCAGGACCTGTCTGGGTTTGTGCTGGGGCCATTTGGCCCTATCACAACACCCATTCACTTCCTCCCCCACTCCCTCCCTCCTTCCCATTACTTCACAGAGTAGTCAAAACAGAGATACCCAGGCAAGGCCATGGAAGAGAGAGAGTGTGATGAAGAGGTTATTAATTTATGAATATGTAATATGAATTATATAAATACTATTTTAATTAATTATAAAAATTATTAATAATCGATGAGTCACTATTTTATATACATGTCCTAGTGCATGATTATGAAATACATCCCATAAGTTGTTTGATATTATAAGTAGAACTCGATTGGAATATTTACAGAATCACATTCTATTTATAAAACGAAGGGTGCAGTCCACCAGATGGCAACTTGATGGGACGCGGGCAGCTGCTAACCATATACAGCGACATTAATGTGCGTCAGAGATTACTCTGCTAGACGTGGATGCTTTGAACTGCATGTTAGTGAGTGGAAAGCATGTGGAAGATACTATATGTCCTTTGTAGCGAGGTTGGGTTCTGGCAGACTACTGCTGGTCTGGACGGCGGCACTGCGTGGCAATCCCCTCTCCGTGGCAGATGGAACTTGGGCTTAGCTAGTAGGCAGGCTCCCTTCAGGACTCCGGCAGGTTCCCTACAGGACTCCGGCAGGTTCCCTCCAGATAATAGGGAGCGGTCCCGAGACAGGGTTGGCCCAGCAGGGGTGGTAGGGCTGGTCCCGGGACAGGTTTGGCCCTCACAGAGTCGGTCCTCACAGAGTCATCTCGCGTGGCAGGGTGGGGCAACAGTTCTCGATAGGCGGGCGCGGAGGCTCCCGATCTGGCACGGCAGCAGGTGGGGCTGGACCCAGCAGGGTCGGCCCTGCTGCAACGGGTTTCGGGGCTGGCATGAACAGCCCTGGGGAAGAAGCACAGTTGTGCAGAGCGGCAGAAGTAGCGACTCCTCTCCCACGATAGTGGGGTTATGCAGGCATGCAATCCTGCTTTCTGATCTGGCACACAGGGTTGTGTCACTCTCACCAGTCTGCTGCTTAAGGCTAATGCAGACATGTAGACTGCCGGATTCGGCTAAGTGCTTTTCCCTGGCAACTAGGCAGATCTTGCCCTCGGGGGTCCAGTCCTCTGGAGACACTGTGGGCTCTCCCAGTCGATGAGGCTGGCAGTATAACTCAGGCTCAGTGAAGGTCCTTCCTCTGGAGATATTCTCAGGGCTAAGGCTCAACAGGCCTGCCTGGATACGGGCTTCTCGTCGTCGTGCAGAGGCTACTAGTTTGCTTGTGCATATGAGAGAAAAGATTTAATAGCAATAATCTCAATGGCAGAGGCTACGGAACGAGCTTTGTCCTCTGAAGCAAGGAGAGAGAGATAAATGAAAGAGGGGGCAACCTGTTTACCTGTTTATGCCCATACTTATTATTCACCCAAGCATCCCATGCACTGGGTGCGTGCAGTGATCCGTGCTGGCCTGTCTAATGCCTTGGCTTTCATCTCCCTCATGAAAGAGGGGAACTTGTCCACATTCTGGGGCAAGATTCAATATCTGGGCATAATGTGCCTTCACCACAGAGAGAGAAGAAAGTTGCAAGCAGACATGACAGAAGAAAAGAGAGAGAAACCTGTTTATGCTTCTGCTCTATGTTTCCATTAACAATCCAATGAATTATATAGACCATTTCATTATTTTCCTTTTACATCCAATGGTAATTTATTTTACTTTCAGTCTTTGCAGTCAAGGGCTGAGCTAAAGTTCCCCACTTCAAACTGTAATGAGCCTGTATCTTCAGTTCTTGTCAAAAGAAAATGGAGGTGGAAGGAAAGTGTCAGAATGACTGACTTCGAGCACAGGCAATTGATCCTGGTAAAGCACAAATCCTGCTCAGAACTATTTTTAAATTTTCCCATCTGAATTTCCTGGATGCTAAGGCCTTGCTTTACCATAGGTCATATAATTAGTGAAACTCCATGAAGCTAAGAGTAAGTGATCACAAAATGTTATAATTAATTGTGGAAAGTTTATCAAGAATATGGAGTACTTTCATTACATGACAAAAATAGGAGATAGCAACAATATAGTTTTATATTCTGGTCACAAAACCACTTTAGATTAAATGGTTATGACATTGAAATATGAAAGAAAACAAAAAATCCAAAATTACCTTTATTTCTTGTAACATTTTTCAGTGGATGAACAAATTTGAAGAGCCTTCAGTGTTTATTTTTCTTATAACTCCTTGAAGAAAACAAATATTTTGGTGATGTATTTAATCTCATGAGGTTCTTGAACTTTGTCAGCCCAAAATGCCTTCACTCTCACAGGAAGTTTCCCTTCTCAATTATTTCAGATTCAAAAATTCTTTGCTAAAATAATTAAATTCTGTGCCTTGTCAAGTTCACTGGCAAATGATGCCAGATGATAATCTGCAGGCAATTTAAGATGACAACCAAATCACACATTTTCATGTCAGAACTGCAGTTCTGCCAATATCTGCCAACACAGACAATGAACACACATGCAAATGCAAAATTACATCCATGCAAACAAAAATAGCTTTTTCAGCAGACTTCTGCCTCGGAAGAGTGTGAATTCATAACTGTACTGGAACTTGCTATAAGATTGTATAAAACCTTTTAGTTAGTTTATCATAAATGAGGTATTTTTCTACTTTTCACTAGTTTGCTTGGTCTTCCCAGCCAATACTGTTACTTGATCAAGAGTCCATTTGCTTTAAGGGTAGTTAGCATGAAACTAGCTTCCAGCCATCTCCTCTTGCTTTAGGCAATACTGACTGATTTATTTGTAACTGTTATAATTTCATTGCTCTTGAAACACTGCAGAAATAAAGACAACCCTCTAGCATTATTTTATTAGCTGTGTGTCAAGATGCTGAACAGTACTTGCAAACCAATTTGTATTCTAATTATGCAACTTGTGACTGACCTTGCAAACTTGGGATTTTGCCAGTATTTTAAAGGATTTATATGAATTATTTCTACATATGAAGCTAAAGAAAAATAGAGAGTTGGTAACAAAGGCATCTTGTATATAGAGAAAGACAAACTAAACTCTGAAATGTCTCAATCAAACAGAACAGATCTTTCACAGGAATGTTTTATTTATTATGTGTAAATAAAGGAAACATAATGAAAAAGAGAACCTCTCTTGTGTTGCTGTTTTTTAAAGCAGGAAAAAATGTTTGTTCCATCTAATGAAAGCTTCACTTGAATCCATTTGACAGACAGCATATAATTTACAGTACCAGAACAAGAGGACACAGTCTCAGGCTGCACCAGGGGAGGTTTAGGCTGGATGTTAGGAAGAAGTTCTATACAGAGAGAGTGACTGCCCATGGAATGGGCTACCCGTGGAGGTGGTGGAGTCACCTTCATTGGAGGTGTTCAGGAGGAGACTTGATGGGGTGCTAGGTGCCATGGTTTAGTTGTTTAGGTGGGTTGGATTGGTTGATGGGTTGGACGCGATGATCTTGAAGGTCTCTTTGAACCTGGTGTATTGTATTGTATTGTATTGTATTGTATTGTATTACATGTGTGTACTCTATATTGTGCAATTCTTCTTTGGGCATGAATGGGTAACAGGAATTTTCTGGAAGAGAGGAGACTGCTTCTTCCCTGGTAAGTAACTGAGCCTATGAAGTAAAAGAAGATTCCAAAGATAACAGGATATGGCAGTAGCAATGAAGAGTCCCTGCAAGGAAAACTCAAAAGTATGTGGATAAGACAAGGAAATGGAAAATGAATTGTCAGACATAATGAAAACCAAAAACCAGCCAACCAAGTAACTAAAACCAAACCAACAAAACAAACAAACAATTATTTTTTTTTTCATTTTTCATCATTTCTCAGCAGTCCTGGCTCACTGGAGAGATCCCAGAAGACTGGAAGCTGGCCAACGTGGTGCCATCCACAAGAAGGGCTGGTTGGATGAGCCAGGGAATTATATGCCTGTCAGCCTGACCTCAGTGCCAGGCAAGATTATGGAACAGGTCATCCTGAGTGCAATCACACTGCACTTACAGGATGGCCAAGGGATCAGGCCCAGCCAGCATGGCTTTAGGAAGGGCAGGTCCTGCCTGACCAACCTGATCTCCTTCTATGATCAGGTGACCCGCCTGGTGGATGTGGGGAGGGCTGTGGATGTGGTCTACCTGGACCTCAGCAAGGCCTTTGACAACGTCCCCCACAGCAAACTCCTGGCCAAGCTGGCAGCCCATGGCTTGGATGGGAGCACACTGCGTTGGGTTAGGAACTGGCTGGAGGGCACTGTCCCTCACAGCAAACTCCTGGCCAACCTATCAGCCCATGGCTTGGATGGGAGCACACTGCACTAGTTTAGGAACTGGCTGGAGGGCCGAGCCCAGAGAGTGGTGGTGAATGGTGCCACATCCAGCTGGCGGCCTGTCACTAGTGGTGTGCCCCAGGGATCAGTGCTGGGTCCAATGCTCTTCAACATCTTTATCGATGATCTGGATGAGGGCATTGAGTCCATCATCAGTAAGTTTGCAGATGACACCAAGCTGGGGGCAGGAGTCGATCTGCTGGAGGGTAGAGAGGCTTTGCAGAGGGACCTCGACAGGCTGGACAGATGGGCAGAATCCAAGGGCATGAGATTTAACACATCCAAGTGCTGGGTTCTGCACATTGGTCACAACAACCCCAGGCAGTGCTACAAGCTGGGGTCAGAGTGGCTGGAGAGCGGCCAGGCAGAGAGGGACTTGGGGGTACTGGTAGATGGTAGGCTGAACATGAGCCTGCAGTGTGCCCAGGCAGCCAAGAGGGCCAATGGCATCCTGGCCTGTATCAGGAACAGTGTGGCCAGCAGGAGCAGGGAGGTCATTCTGCCCCTGTCCTCAGCACTGGTTAGGCCACACCTTGAGTTCTGTGTCCAGTTCTGGGCCCCTCAGTTTAGGAAGGATGTTGACTTGCTGGAACATGTCCAGAGAAGGGCAACAAAGTTGGTGAGGGGTTTGGAACACAAGCCCTATGAGGAGAGGCTGAGGGACCTGGGGTTGCTTAGCCTGGAGAAGAGGAGACTCAGGGGGGACCTTATTGCTCTCTACAACTACCTGAAGGGAGATTGCAGCCAGGCGGAGGTTGGTCTCTTCTCCCAAGCAACCAGCACTAGAACAAGAGGACACAGTCTCAAGCTGTGCCAGGGCAGGTTTAGGCTGGATGTTAGGAAGAAATTCTACACAGAGAGAGTGATTGCCCATTGGAATGGGCTGCCCATGGAGGTGGTGGAGTCACCATCACTGGAGGTGTTCAGGAGGAGACTTGATGGGGTGCTAGGTGCCATGGTTTAGTTGTTTAGGTGGGTTGGCTTGGTTGATAGGTTGGATGCGATGATCTTGAAGGTCTCTTCCAACCTGGTCTATTCTATTCTATTCTATTCTAGTCTAGTCTATTCTAGTCTATTCTATTCTTTAAAAATACTTTTCTTGATATTCTTATTTAGGGTAAGAATTGCTTGTGGAGAGTACAGAATTTGGAAAATTGTTAGTGATAGTCTCTTCTGTATTACTAATAAAGATCAGGTCATGTATATAACGTGAGATGGAGAAAAAGTAGCACTTTTCCCTTCATACCAGGAATTATATCCGTGCTTGTTACACAGGAAAAGCTGCAGATAATTAGATTTTACTTTTAATACTTGTGATTAATGGAGATAAACTTCAATTTTTAATAACTTTATATGGAAAGATGTTACATTTTTGGTTTTTGAGAAGCTGAATTTTTTATGTCTGTTTAATGATGAGTGGGTGAAATACGGTGGCAGGCTAGATAGCAAGCTTAACAATACACTCACCTTGTCTTGTCTTCCCTATGTATCTCAGACTTATGCAAACCTGATCAGAGAAACGTACAAGATTATGCCATTTAGATTACAGGGATTTAAGGAATTCAGGATATTAAACAACAGTTATTTAAATCCATATTTATGAGGAATGTGTTGAAACAACTACAGGCTGCTTTATTGCATCATGCTTGAATCTTAGTAGGTGGGAATGGACTGTTACTCTGAACATGAGGTTTATATCTACTGTGAGCCCCAGGTTCAAAACCAAGCAGGATTGGCACATTTATTGTGTTATGTCCCCTCAACTTGTAACTAGTTCACTTTTTGTGTCAGTGTAAACTATAGAAAAGATGTCACATGGAGGTGCTTGTTTTGTGTGTGGGTATTGGAAACGCAAGAATAATTTAATAATAACAAAACTAATTTAAATTTCCTCCTCCATATACCTCTCGGGTAGCAGTGGATGCTTGTTGCCTTATACTCTTCACTACATAGAATGTTCTGCAGTTTTGTGATGCTCTCTGTACGTAATTTGTGAAGTACTTCACGCGAAAAGCACCGTATAAATGCAAGTTATTATTATAGTGTACTTTGCTTCACTGAAGAAGCTGCATCAGACAGATGGTTTTATTGGGTTATCTCCTAGGTAACACTGATTCACTGTAATGATAGTGACTAGCACTCTTTAAATGGGACAGCAGTGACGGAACTACAATCTAATGGAGATAAAATTAGATAGTGCCAAATTGGGTAATAGTGATTACCCATGTACTAAACGGATGTAAAATTGTAATCCCTCACTTCTTAAAACACATGCATTTCCAATATTAAGGGCTGTATTTTCCAAGATTCTATAGAGGTTATGGCAACAATACTCCACTATCATATTTAAGCCTCTAGTTTTCAATCACATCTTAAAATATCTAAGTCATTATATTACTTCTAAGTTAAATGCCACAGGAAAATGTTTTGCAGTATATATTTTCTAAAATTAGTTGTAATAATTGCATGGTAACTGTGGCCTCAATTCAGCAAAGCAAATAACAAAACCTTGACTTTTCTTGTTATTTCTGGAGGACAATTCATACATTTGAAGTTTATATTTCCATTTTATGAGGAGAAGTCTTGGGATAATCAGATGTCATATGTGTCCTTGCACTGAACCACTGCACCAACACAATCTCCTGCTTTCTCCCATTTGTTTTTAATGCCCTTTCTTAATCATTAATGTAACACATAATTTTAAAAGGCCTTAGCTGTGCAGCAGCTCTCTCCACTGACTTCCACATAATGACACTTGAGAAAAGTCACTGAAAGCAGACCACAGATTTCATCATGTATTCATTAATATATAGGACCAAAGTCAAATAACTCATCCCTGATTACTATTGCTGTGTCTTCACATTACAAAATTTGCTATTGTCCTGAAAGGACAAAAAGCCTCAAAAATGCTCTGAAGCAGACAACGGGGCAGAAGCCAGCAGGTCTGCTTTTTCAGGAAAATAGTCACATTGCCCAGGCTTGCCTGAACATGTCCTGGAGCCCTAGTGGACCAGGTGTGTGTGCCTTTGGCCACATTTGGAGAAAACTTTCTATAGGTTACAGTGTCAGGGGTTTATCTCTCAATCTGTGTTGTCACTGGCCATTATTGTCTCGGGAAATCTATAAGTACCAGCCCAAAGAGCCAGAGCCTTGCCTTGCAATTGTCTGAGCTCTGGAAGAACACAAGCCTCGCTTGGAAGCCAAGATGTCTTTCAGTTTAACCAGAAAGGACTGCAAAGACCCCTCACTGTATTAGCATTGTAAAGCCCAGAAATAGGCAGATGTGTCTTGCCGGGCCAAGAGGCAAACCGCTGGAGCAGCTGAGTCTCCAGGACAGTTTCGTTTGATTGGATGAAGGAACAAGTGCTGCTGTGAAGGATTGCAGCAGAAGAACCTGTTTTCTACAGAGCTTTCAGCTACAAAGCCTTTGTGAATAACTCCTGTGTGTCGACAACCAGCTGCAGACACCAACAGAAAGTGAAACTGTGCTCCTGCACCTTCCACATGGTCAATGCCATTTTGGTTTTCTGTAAATCTTCAGGTGTACCATGGGATATCAAGATTAGTGAGTAATTACGAAATCTGATTTTTATAATTCTCTCCCCCCTCACCCCCACCTCCTTGTGAGCAATCGCCGGCTTCATTGCTGATGTTTTTGTACATATTGTTTAAATTGTTACTTGTTGCTGCTGGTGAGATATCTGTTCTACAACCGAATATTTTGAACCAGTTAATAGGTTTTATTAATATTTTCTGCGGGATTTTAATGAATAATAAAGTTATTGATAATTTTATTAATTGTTCCAACTATTGAATATTGATAGACTTTTAACAATCATAACAGCTAGAAAAAATATTTTGGTGAAGGGCAGAGATAATTAGTAAAAATATAATTTGTTTATTAGTTAACCCCTGAGATAGCTATATACAGATTATAAAATTATATGCAGGTCTGTTACTCAGTTGTGCGTGTCTTCAGAATATATAAAAAGGGTTACAATAATTGAGGAACAATATTTGGAAAAGATAAAATCCACACACAAAACAGTGAATGTCTCCACTAAAAGACAGGCTTTTCCCATGGATCTGTTACTTATAATATTTCTTTTTAAGTAATGACTACTTATCATATGTTATTATAATTACTCAATACTTAATTACACATTATTATTTATTTTTCCTACTATTCCTATACCCATCCTATAAATATTATTATTGCTATTGTTATCATGTGTTTCTCTTGCATTTCCCATAGCTCCCATCTCAACCTTATGTACTTTGATTATCACTAGATTATTTTCCAAATTTTTTGTCTTGTGCTCTAAAATTTGACTGACTATCTCCTCTTCTTGGCAATTTTGTCTGAGATTTACAACTACATTCTCAATATCTAAATGCTTTTGGTTATTAGCTTCCACTTCATGACACAATGTTTGTTTAAAAATCTCCTCTCACACCTCTCATATCAAGACACTTTTGTAGTTCTCCAGCTGTCAATTTGCAATTTCCTTAAAATACCCAGTGACGCTCTTCATAGTACAGTACATTTGTTTTCTAGCTTTTACTTTTTTTGTAGATTTTTTTCTGAAAATATCCAATAATTTTATTCATATTAAAACACTCCTGTTTATGAACTTGTAATTCGTCTTGCATTCCTCTGAAAACATCTGACTACATTATCTATGCCAAAATACTTTTATTACTTAGCTTTAATTTTTTTCTTGCTGTTGTTTCTGAAAATTTCCAATTCTCTCCTTTATAGCAAAATACCTTTTTTTTCTATATATACTTTTCTTGGGAAAGTTTTTCCTAAAAATAGGTCTGTTTCCAAGATCACACTCTACACTGATAACATTTCAAGGACTGTGCACTAGTTATTGCAGACATTGAAGAGGCAAATTTTTAAGATCTGTTACAATCAAAACCCAACTCTGAGGTATCATAAGAGGATTGGGAGTCATCCATACCAGGGTTTGCAAAATCAGTTTCTGTTAGAATACCTCTTGCAACTAGGAAACAAATTCAATGCGGTCTTTTTAAGAACCCAAGTTGCTTCTGCAAGTGGTGAAAAATCACCTGCAAGAGAAGGAGGGAGGGAGCCTAGTGCGGGGCCAGGCTGGGATGGGCTAGGCCAGGCCACAAATGGAAAAATGGTGGACACAGCAGCTTCTTCCTTGGTTTACAGTCCTTTGATTTTTAGAAATGTACAGCCTTTAAGCATTAGAAGCAAGGTCTTCCTCTGGAACACATTCAAGCTTTTTTCAAAGCTTTTTCTGACTCTTTTACAGTAAATCTGTTTTGGAACACATTCAGGGGAGGGGTGGGGGGAATTGGAGGTATTCAGCCCGTTACCTGTGATTTTGCCTGCTAGTAATTGTAAAGTCATAAATCAATTGCTAGGTAAGCTAGAAACACAATTCTGAGGTCTGCTTCTTTTGTTTTGGTCTTTCACCACAGAACTAAATCAAAACTTCTGAAACTTAAGGAGACTTACAGGAGTGTTTTTTGAAGACTTGTATACACTGTATTTGTTCCTGAGAGAGCCTCAATTCTCAGGTACCTGTCTGTCATCTGGACTTTTCTCTTGTGTTGTTCTTTGTGAACATGCTGTAAAATTTCAATATAAAGCTGTTGGTCCTGGATAGCAGATAGACCTGTGCTAATTACTGATTACTGTGACTGCTCACCTCTTCTGTCCAGCAGTAGTTGATGAAAAACACATGCATGCTATGATTCCTCCTCCCACCTCAGCTGCAGATTTGCCAACAGTATGTCTATCTTCATGTCCTGAAGTCTTGAAGTCTTGAAGTCCCTGTTTGGGCACCATTTTGTAATGAATAAAGGGCACAAACCCTGTTGCTGCTTCACAAGAGAATCACTTTATTGCCCAAAGTAGCTGATTATATATACTATTTCTTATCTTGCACATTAACCCACTTAACCAACAGAATTCAGCCCCATACACAAGCTTAAAACAGTCCCCTATAAAAGTACCAAAAAAATAGTTCCTGTGGTGGTTCAGGCTGTGTGCCTCCTGTTACTGCCACACAAGCTACATCTCCAGTGTCCTGAGTGTCCTGCCCAGTAGGTAGACACAGAAAAGAGCATATTTCATACCCATAATATCATGCTCCCTATAAATCCATCTGCAAAGTCGTTCTCTTCCTCTTTCTTCCCTCTGCTCCTGTGGAAGATGTTGTCTGTTGGGTAATGGTCGGGGAGTATCTCAAGGCCTCTTAGGCATGGATAGGCCTAATGCCAGGAGGAGAAGCGGGGGTGGGTGGGCAGTCTCAGACCTGGCCAGCCTGAGACTAGCCTAGCAGTGGGGGGAGAAGAAATAGCCCTAGGGGCTTTGGGTACACCTTCAGGTGGGGACATGGGAATTGTTGGGAGGCTTTCGGGTGTGCTGTAGAGGACTCTGTATGCTTTGACGTTCTTTTGTCACTATGCTTGTAGCTTCTGTAAAACACTTGCTGCTTTTCCATTTGAACATTCCATCAATTTTGCAATCCATTTGCATGTGTGTCTTTCTTTTGCCCCTTTCTTGGGGCAAAAGAGGATCTGCCTGGCCTCAAATCAGGACAGTTCCCTGTAAAAGCAAGTCCAGTGTGTCCACAGGTCCAGCTTTTGCATGATGTTTCTTTTAACACTCATGCAATGTTTTGTTTTGCTCTTCATAAGCAAGTTCACAGCATGTAGTTCTTCAATTAGGGAAGGTTTTGCAATCTTATGCCTTCTGCATTCATCTCAGAAGTTTTTGTTGTTTACAGAACAGCAGCTGCCACACTGATCTGTGGACTCATTTATATGGAAAGATGTAATAGGCAGACTCTGAAGACTTCCAGACTATGGTGAAACCAACATAATGTATATTTGACCTTTTTTTGCCTGTGTACTGGGTCTGCCTGGAGTGGAGTGAATTGTCTTCTTATCAGCCCCTATTGTGATGTTTTGAATTTGTTACTAAAAAGTGTTTATAACACTCCAGTATGTTGGATATGGCTAAGCTGCATTTGCACATTAACTAAACTTATCCTTTTACCTATTCTATCCTCATCCGTTCTCTCTCTACCAGAGAGCAGATTGGGAGTTGCCAAGAGGCTGGGGGTACAGATGAGACAGCTGACCCCAGATTGTCAAAGAGATAACTCATACCATATAACAACATGTGCAGAAATAAAAGCTGAAGAGAAGGAGGAGAAAAGGTAAAAGCTACAGCTTTCATCTTCCCAAGGAACTGTTAATGTGTGCTGAGGTTTTGCTTTCCAGGAAGTGACTAACCATCTGCCTGAAACTGGGAACTGAAGAATGAAATTCTTCTTTGCTCAGCTGAAGTATTCAGCTCTTGCTTTTCCTTTTAAACTCTCTTTATCTCATCCATGACTCCTACTGCCGTTTTTCTGTTTTCCCATCATCCCACAGTAGAGGGTATTGAGTGAATAGCTCTATGGGTATTTGGCTGTTGGTTAGGGACAGCCCACCACAACTTAATATCACACATTCTATGAAACATGATAAAGGAAAGGTGACTGCGTGGCAGTACATCCCAAGCCCCTTCCCCAGCCCCCTGTGAAGATGGGATGGGAGGAAGCAGAGAATCTGGGATAGAGGGAGCCGGAGAAAGACACTTCCTGCCTCCCAGGCTGTGGGACTCACGTGAGCCCTTCCCCCAAGCCACATGCCCTTCCAGGTACAGTATGACACAGACTCTCTGTGCTGGGGCATGACTGGGCAAAGAGTACAAATGCTTATCAGTTCCTGGTGCTCACTTTTGTCTGGCTGGCTTTGGAATGCTCTCCTGCAACAAAATTAGTTGGCTTTATGAAAATGGTTGAGCTGCAGAATGAGTGGGCTCTTTCTCCTAGGTCTTGACCCACCACACATGTGGACTAAGAAGCAGTAGCAGTTCTGGGGGATTTTCCAATAAAAAGGGAAGATAAGAAATATTCCCACAATCAGCAAACAGCATTGTGAGTATCTGATATATTCCTAAGTCCTTAGGAAGTTCCTCCTGTTTGTAAGTGGGGTAATATTATTGGGGCAGAGGAGCAATGAGACCAGCAGGAACAGCAAGATTCCTCTGCTGGTGAGGGACCTTCTGCTGTTAAAAAGGATCCCTCCAAGGATGGAGAGAAAATTTGCCGTAAAGATGCAGCTGAATTACTGAGACCATCAGTGGATAGTGGAGATGCAGGACAAGATACAGGTTCTGGTAGGTTAGGAGCTAGTGGAGGTGCTTCTGACCCTAAAGAGGTCCTTAGGAGAGTAGCAGCAGGATTATGGGGACAGCCTCAAGAAGAGAAAACAGATGAGGAAGACAATGACATTCAGACAACAAACGCACCCAGACAGGAGATTAGGCATGTGAGAAAGTATTACATCAGAGGAGAGAATGAGCCAATTCTGCATGGCTTGGCAGGTGTTTCAATACAGGTGCACCAGCTTTAATAGTGGGAGATAAGTCAGCATCTCAGCTAGGAACTCAAAGGACATCTAGGCAGGTGTCTTGGTAAGGTTTCCTGCAGACATGTCTTATACTGGCAGCTCTTATGAGGTACCCATCCAGAGATTACCTCCCATGGAACCCTAAACATTGGAACACCATGGATGAGGGAATTAAGCATTTGAGAGCATTTGCTGTGAGAGAGGTGATGTATGGAGACTGTGGTACTCTGAATCTTGATGAAATTCATGTGGGAACAGGTCATGCCAAAAAGCTCATCAAAATTGCTCCTCCTAATTGTGTTACTATTCTGGAAAGCAGAATTGTGGCAAGAAATTAGGGGCAATCGCCTCCTCTGGTTGGCCATTTCACTGACCAAAAGAGACAACTGGAGGATAGTCTCACACGTGTTTCTTTGCTTTCAGCCATTGAAACTCTGTCTGGAGAGATAAAGAATTGTGTGAAAGAGCAATTTAAAGGAGGAATTTAAAAACTCCATATCCAAATTGGCACAAAGAGATAATTCCAATTCTTCTTCCTCCAATGGATACAAGTTTCAGCTGTTAGAAACAGACGTCATCCAAAGAGGCCATTCCAAAACTGGTCAAAACAAAACAGACAACAGAGGTAATCACATGGCAGTATTTGGATAACACTATGTGATCAGTTTGGTGAGAACATGAATATATGGGATGGTCAACCAACTTCTGATCTTTTCAGGAGACTAAGGGAACTGCAGCGTGGCAGAACCAGAGGTAGCAATACCAGAAGGGTGGCTGTTACTTCCTCAGTTTCCAGAACAACTCTAATAGCTCCAACAGTGATTCCAACTCTGACACTGGATGTTGTGCTAACTGCACATGCAGATGAATTCCCCATAATTAGGGGTGCCCTGCCTCCCACCAGGGGGAGGAGAGGGATAATAGAGGTAACAGAATCTATTGGGATGTATACATCCAGTGGCCTGGCACTTCAAAATTTCAGAAGTACAGGGCCTTGGTTGACACAGGAGATGAGTACATCATAATACGATCAAATTATCGGGGAGTCACTGGTGGATCTCCATAGCTGACTAAGATACAAGTTGATATAAGTTTAACTGGTAAACAGTGGAAGAAGCATACTGTTGTGACAGGACCTGATGCACCTTGTATTTTGGGAATTGATTTTCTGAGAGAAGGATGTTTCAAAGACCCTAAGGATTACAAATGGGCTTTTGGACTAGCATTTGTAGAAATTGATGGACAAAAATTGAAGCTGTCTATTAGACCTGAGCTTTCTGATCAATCCACAGTTGTGGGACAACATGAGATAGAGGACATGAAATTGCCGGTTGCTTCTCAGACTGTGCATCACAGACAATACAGAACCAACCGTGACTCTCTGTTGCTCATTCAGAATCTGATTTGTCAGTTGGGAAGGCAGAAAGTTACCAGCAAAACTAATTTACCTTTCAACAGTCCAGTGTGGCCTGTGCGAAAGAAGAATGGAGACTGGTATCTGACAGTCGACTACCAAGCCCTGAATGAGTGCAGCAGTACCAGACATGATGGAACTCCAGTATGAGCTGGAATCCAAAGAGGCCAAATGGTATGCTACCATAGACATTGCTAATGCTTTCTTCTCTATTCCCATAGCAGAAGAATCCAGGCCTCAGTTTACCTTCACCTGGAGAGGAGTACAGTACACCTTTAACAGATTGCCTCAAGGCTGGGTTTGCAGTTCAAGTGTCTGTCATGCAGTGATCCATGATGCTTTGGAGAAAGGTAGTGCTCCAGATGATATTGTCTGGGGTAAAACTGCTGAATAAGTCTTCGAGAAAGGTAACAAAATCATTGACATTCTCTTGAAAGCAGGTTACACCATCAAGTGAGACAAGGTGAAAGGTCCTGTGTCTCGATCCGGAGAGGGAAAGAGATTCAGGTTTTTAATGAATATTCCCGTGTTGTGAAATTAGAGGCACAAACGAGGCCAGAATATCATCAGCTAGACTATTTATTACATAAATACAGTGGATGGACATAAATAAAGTGGAGAGAGAGAAAATAGAGAGAGAAGAGAGAAGAGGAAAAAATAAAGTAGAGAGAGAGAAAATAGAGAAGAGAGAAGAGGAAAGGAATTATATTACCACACCCCTCACCCCCCAAGACAGTTTGAGTCTGTGGAGGAAAGGTGCTGCAGGAGATGTTGGGTCTGTAGAGGAGGAGGTTGGGTCTGTAGAGGAAGGGTGCTGAGGCTTTGGTTGTAGAAGGGATGTGGTCCTCTGAGCAGCTTCTTCAGCTCCATGAGTTGCAGCAGGCGGAACTTAGGGCACGGAGAGAGGGTTTTCAGAGTCCAGGATCCGTTGTGTTGGCCTGTGATCTTTCCAGCGTGTGGTGCTGCATTTTTCTTCTTCAGTTTTCTTCTCCAGTTTTCTTCCTCTAAGCCAGTAGTTGCTCCAGTCTTTTATACAGTTTTTTAGTCCTCAGGCAAGTGTCCAGGTGTTGTTCCCCAGGATATCGTTCTGGGAAATCATCCTTAGGTAAGTGTCCAGGTATCGTTCCCCAGGAAATCTTTTTGTGTACTCAGGTGAGTTTGGGCAGCCGTCTAGATGGAGAGGGGGAGGCCTCCACCTCCTCCTTCTCCATCTACCTACCCACACACACTCATTACACATCAGGAAACAGGTGGTGATTCCATTGTCTCACCATCCTCCCTCCCTGGAGTATCTGTCATGGGGTTTGTGGAGACAGGTTGGACTCGATGATCTTCGAGGTCTCTTCCAACCTTAGCAATACTGTGATACTGTGATCTGATAGCTGGAAATGATGCTGTCCTGAAGGTGTGATGGCTGGGCCCTTGGGCCATTGTTGTAGGCCAGCTGCAGTCCCGTGAGCAATGTTATCTTTGCACCTTCCAAGAGTCCTTCCAGTGGCTCTGCCCAACGAACATCAGCTATTGTCTGGGCAAGCAGCAAGTGATTTTATCTTTGTTGAGTCACACCAGGAGAGACAAGCTTTAGTCTCTCACATCCTGCCAGAGAGATCCAGTTTCTGGGAATGTGGTGGCAGGATGGACACTGACACATTCCAGTGGATGTGGTAAACAGAGTCTCTACCATGGCAAATCCCATGAATAAGAAAGAAACTCTATGTTTATTGGGTATAGTGGGATTTTGGAGACTGCACATTCCTGGATACAGTCAGATTGTGGAACCTCTGTATGATGTGACTCGAAAGAGAAACAGTTTCCACTGGGGACCTGAACAACAAGCAGCTTTTGATCAGATAAAACAAGAAGTAGTCCAAGCTATGGGTCTGGGACCTGTCTGAATTGGTCCAGACATTAAAAACATTTTGTATACGGCTGCAAGTGACAATGGTCCAACCTGGTGCTTGTAGCAAAGGGTTCCAGGTGAGACACATGGACACCCTCTTGGTTTCTGGAGTCGATGTTACAGAGGTTCAGAGGCAAATTATGCTCCAACAGAGAAAGAGATTCTAGCTGCCTATGAAGGAGTAAAAGCTGCTTCTGAAGTAATTGGAACTGAGTAACAACTTTTTCTATCTCCTAGATTGTCAGTTTTGAATTGGATGTTCAAAGGTAAAGGTTCTACACCTCATCGTACCACAGATGCCACATGGTCTAAGTGGATGGTTCTGATAACACAGAGAGCTTGAATGGGAAATCTTGAAACACCTAGTCTGGTGGAGGTGATCACAAGCTGGCCTGACAGCATCAACTGTACCAAACCTCCAGAGGAGAGAGTAACATGCTGAGGAGGCTCCTCCTTACAATGACCTTTCTGATGATGAAAAGAAATATGCTTTGTTCACAGACAGTTCCTGTCGTCTTGTCGGGAACAAGCGAAGGTGGAAGTCTGCAGTGTGGAGTTTCAGAAGCAAAGGATGGAGAAGGAGAATCCAGTCAGTTTGCAGAGGTAAAAGGTGTCCGGCTAGCTCTTGACATAGCTGAACGTGAGAGGTGGCCAAAGCTTTATCTCTACACCGACTCATGGATGGTAGCCAATGCTCTGTGGGGTTGGCTAAAGAACTGGAAAAAGAATGGTTGGCAGAGAAAAGGAAAGCCTATTTGGGCAGCTGATCTGCGGCAGGACATTGCTGATCAAATTGAGAGAATTCCAGTGAAGGTGAGACACATTGATGCTCACATTCCTGAGAGCAAAACTACTGAGGAGCACCACCACAACCATCAGGCAGATCTAGCTGCAAGAGTTTCTCAAGTTGACACAAACTCTGATCTTGACCTTGACTGGAAACACGGAGGTGAAATGTTCCTGGCTCAGTGGGCTCACGATTCATCAGGACATCAAGGCAGAGATGCTACCTACCAGTGGGCACGTGACAGATCCATAGAAATTTCCATGGATGCTATCACACAAGTCATCCATGACTGTGACATTTGTGCTGCTATTAAGCATGCTAAGAAAATTAAGCCCTTGTGGTATGGTGACACATGGTCCAAGTACAAGTATGGTGAGGCCTGGCAGATTGACTCTATCACTCTACCATGTTCTCGTTCTGGTAAGCAGTATGTGCTTACTATGGTAGAGGCAAACACTGGATGGTTGGAAACTTATCCACTTCCACATGCAACTGCACGCAACACCATTCTTGGTCTGGAGAGACAAATCCTGTGGAGACCTGGAACTCCAGAGAGGACTGAGTCAGACAGTGGAACTCATTTCTAAAACAGTCTTGTAAAGAACTGGGCCAATGAGCATGGCATTGAGTGGATATTCCACATTCCCTACTATGCGCCAGCTGCAGGGAAGATTGAACACTACAACAGTTTGCTGAAGACCACTCTTAATGCCATGGGGGGGTGGATCTTTGAAAAACTGGGCAAAGCATTTAGCACAAGCAACCTGGCTGGTAAATATTAAAGGTTCAGTGAATCGTGCTGGACCGGCACACTCAGATCTGCTACAGAAGGTAGAAGGCGATAGAGTTCCTGTTTTAGAGAAAAGAAACTGTTAGGCAAAACTCTTAGGGTATTTTCACCTTCAGGAAAGGCCAAACCTGTCTGAGGGGTGGTTTCTGCTGAAGGTCCTGGTCACACTTACTGGGTAGTGCAAGAGAATGGTGAAATTCAGTGTATTCTATGAAGAAATCTAACTTTAGATGAGGGAGTTTAAATTCAGCATGTTGTACAGATAAAACATCACACCCAAAGGAAGAATCCATGAGGAGTTTGTGGTGCATGATCCCTAAGAACCCTGAGAGCCCTGAGTCAATGGAGAGTTCCTGTTCCTTTTCTTCATTTTGTCTGTGGAGAGACAAAGTGTTTTCTGTTTTCTTGTTTCCTGGTTTTTTGGACTTCTGAATCATTTACATCTGAGGACAGACAGAATGGACTATGAACTTTATTTATGAATTGTAGATATTTTTTTAGATTAGATGGATAGTATTTACAGTTAATGAATTACAGTCTGGTGGGAGAGCAGGGAAGGTTGTTGCCTGCCTGCCTTATCCTTCCTCTTTCCAACCTTCCTCTACCTCCGTCCTTGACCCACTCCCACCCCTAATTCCCTGTGGGACTTTTTGCTATGGGGTTGCTCCTCAGAAAGCCCCAGAAAGCTCAGCAAAATGGGCAGAGTGGAAGAAGGGAAGGGGGCAGGGGCGTGGTGTCAGAGAATCGATTGCTGCTAATGATTTTGCAGATGTGTGTGTACATCATCTGGGGTGGGGGGTGTCTTTGTCCCATCCTTTCCTCCCTCCCCTACAAGCCCCTACAAGCCCTTTAACAACCACTCAGCTCCAGAAGCTCTTGATTGACTTTAAATGCAATTAAATTGTAAGTATGCTGAGTGGGATAATTCAGGGAGGTTTCATTGCCCATCAGAAAGTGGGAGGGAGTGGAGAGATGTGTGGGGGTGGGGAGGTGGGTGTTATTAATACACTTTTCACTGGTGTGCAGCTGGAAGAAGTTCAGGGGATTTGTGGGGAAGGAGGTGTTTGAGGAGAAGACTTGGACCAGGCAGGCTGGGGTCAGAGTGGGAGAATCTGGATTTTTATAGAATAGAGTAGAATAGAATTAACCAGATTGGAAGAGACCTTTGAGATCATCGAGTCCAACCTATCATCCAACACTATCTAATCAACTAAACCATGGCACCAAGCACCCTATCAAGTCTCTTCCTGGACACTTCCAGGGATGGTGACTCCACCACCTCCCTGGGCAGCACATTCCAATGGCAAATCACTCTTTCTATGAAGGACTTCTTCCTAACATGCAGCCTAAACCTCCCCTGATGCAGCTTGAGACTGTGTCCTCTTGTTCTGGTGCTGGTTGCCTGGGAGAAGAGACCAACCCCCACCTGGCTACAACCTCCCTTCAGGTACTTGCAGACCTCAGTTCCAAAGGCTCTGAGAAGGATGGTGGTTGTCTCATGGTGAATCAGTGGGATGTCACTGTGGAACTATTGCATAGGAGCTCTGTGTCTTTGGGTCATTCCCTGAGTGACGCAGAGGACTCAGACCAACCTGGTGCTGTGTAAAGGAGCACCCAGCCCAGGGCTTCTCGGTGCTTCCTCTACCTGTCCCTGGGTGTTTTACAGATGCTGGGTAGTTTTTTTCCAGATGTTGGGTATTTCCTGATCTCTGGGTGTTTTCCAATGTACCAGGTCTGGTCTGGGAAGACCTTCTTGTGGCCTTCACTACTTAGAAGGGGTCTATAAGAAAGATTAGGACAACTTTTTTAGCAGAGCCTGTTGTGACAGGACCAGGGGTGATGGTTTGAAACAAAAAGGGGGAAATTTAGGCTGGAAAGAAGGAAGAGATTTTTTTGTGATGAGGGTGGTGAGGCCCTGGCTCAGGTTGCCCAGAGAGGTGGTAGTTGCCCCATCTCTGGAACTATCCCAGTTCACCTTGTTTGGGACTTTAAGAAACCTGCACTAGATGAATATGTCCCTGCTGTCTGCAGGGAAGTTGGACTAGATGACCTTTCTTCAGTCAGTGCTATGAGACATTTGGGTTTGCTGTACTGATGGCATTTGGTGGTCTGATCTGTACACCTTCTGCATTGGTTTGACCTTGTACTGGGCTTCAGGCTGCCCTTAGTCCCAAATACTGACAGCTTCACCCTTGTCTTGATCCAGGAAAGCCCTGAAGAACTTCTACACTGCAAGGAAAATCCTTGCAGAGGGTCACTTGGTATAATGTAAGGTAACTTGGAGGCACATCCTAGCTCTTTGCTGGAGAAACAGGATGCAAAATGTACAGATATCAATACGAAAAGATCCTAAGCAGAACCTGTGTAGGCTGAAGGTGACTTCAAGTTTCATAAATGTTGATGTTTTTGAGGCTCTGCTGTCCTCACTTTGTTTGCAGGTGCTGTTTGACACAAGGAAAAATTCAGAGGTATAATGGCACCCTCCTGTCTCCAACCTGTTGTACACAAGCCTAGATGAATTTACTGAGCTGTGCTCAAGACTAGAATTAGTCTGCAAGGTCTACAGCAGTATCTGGAAGTCACAGAATCATAGAATGACTTGAGTTAGATAGGAACTTAAAGATCATCTTGTTCTGACTCCCTGACATGGGCGGGAGCACCTCCCACTAGACCAGGTTGCTCAAAGTCTGGTCCAGCCTGGTCTTAAACATCCTGCCTGATGACCTTGAAGGTTCAGAACCAAAACCTTTGGGTTCTTCTCTGGGCTCAGACTCTGCACTTCAGCTCCAGCTTCAGAGTCTACCAGTTGTGTGACAAGTGGCAAATCAGAGCCTCTTCCACCTTATTTTTGTCATCTGGCATGTTGGTCCATGTTGTTTGGGCTCTTATAGTGCCATGGCACTTTGGGACATGGTTTAATGGCCATGGTGG
This sequence comes from Colaptes auratus, assembly GCA_015227895.2. Lineage (NCBI taxonomy): Eukaryota > Metazoa > Chordata > Aves > Piciformes > Picidae > Colaptes > Colaptes auratus. The sequence goes on along the minus strand of CM037631.1, from coordinate 79,498,935 downwards.
TGGTAGGTCAATGGTTGGACTTGATCATCTTAGAGGTCTTTTCCAACTGCAACAATTAGAATGGGTCAATTGTGGCAGTCTTAGGTTATGCCTTTAAAAGTTATCTGCAGAGTTTGAGCAGAAAAATTAAAAAATATAAATAATTTGCTATTGTGTGTAAAAAGGAAAACAACAATTATTCTAAACAAATTAATTGGAAGGAAGTCTGGGGTATAAGAAAGTTGTACCGTAACAATTCTTCACATTTCACTTCTGTCCCCATTCCTTTTCTTTTCTCTGGCTTGGCTGTTCTGCTTCTCTTGGGGGATAATAACACTTCCTGATGGTCTTGAAGATAAGAACTATCATTCTTTCCTCGCAGCTCCTCTTTTTCCTCTGGTACAGGGAGGGGGGGCAATATTTGGAGGGAGGCCAGTGGAGCACCTTCCCTTTTTTCCTCTTTTGAGGGCCAGGGGGGTTTCCGTGTTATTTGCTAATTGTAAATATCTGTATAATATTGTAAATAGTGTATATTTTCTATATATTCTTTGCATTCCATTGTAGAGTGTAGTTTTTGTTGGTAAATACAGCTTTCATTTGCTTCTAACTGAATTAGTCTGTGGTGAGTTAATGCTGGGGGGAATCTTCAACCCACCACACTTTTGGATCTTTTCCATATACTATTCTCAAACTATTTGCAAACATTCATATAGTGAAGATAACCCTCAACCAAACTACCAAATATTTATAACCTTTGTATCACATTATGTGAGAGGTGGAGCCAAATTAATATATAAATAATATATTATTAATTTCTCATCTTATTCCCTTTTGTTCATAATAATCCGCTTCATAATAATTTATTTTTTTTTCCCATGACAAACTTTATATGAAAATAAAGTTATAACTCACTGAAGCAGAAGATTAAGTATAGCTACTGACAGGAGTCTCTGGTCATACATTTCACAGAATCACAGAAACATCCAGCTTGGAAAAGACCCTCAGGACCACCAAGTCCAACCAATAACCCTACTCTACAAGGTTCACCCCTAAATCATGTCCCCAAGCACCACGTCCAAATGACCTTTTAAAACATCCAGGGTTGGCAACTCAACCACCTCCCTGGAGTGGTTTGACATGTCTTAACAGCAAGTAACAGAGCTTTGTCAATTTGCAATAGCTGAGTATCAGGCCCTTCATATCCTTTGCTGAAGGAAGCTGCTCTCTGATTACTTTAGTCTGAGAAAGAGGAAACATTTTGTGACTTGCAACAAGAATTGATGAATTTATGACTCAGCCACTGACAGATGTAGCTTTAGATTAGAATGTTTTACCAAATTACTGTTGCTCTGCTTGTTATCACTCTATAAAGAAGCAGCTACTGAGCTATTGCAAGCATTATGTATTTTCTGGGGAAAATCATAGCTAAGCTCAGGGTTTGTTTTAGTCTGAAAGTGATGTCACAAAAATATTCCTGAAGCTGCATCATTTTTTCCCAAAGTAAGATAAAATGAAAAGTTGCTCTGAACCTCAAGCAGTTTAAAAATATTCTTGATCTGATTTTATTTGTTTAATACTAATAAACAAAGACAAATTAATCTGTAGTGAAGCCATTGTTTTTGGCATTATAACTCACTAGCAGAAATATTATTGCACTATATAAAATTGATATTGTGTTCACATATTAATCATATTTCAGGGGAACTTAGCTTCACATTTTTCTATTATTTTATTGACAATATCACAAAATAAATATTTAAATATATAATTCTGTATCTGTATACATAAATTTCATAACTGAGTATTTTTAGTACTGACCTAATAGCTGTAGTTGGAAACAAAATCATACAGTCCTTTATAGAGTACTCTGGTTTTTATTTTATTTTTTATTCCCATACTTCTCAAATCATAGAATTATAGAGTCATAATATTGTAGGGGTTGGAAGGGAACCCAAGGATCATCTAGTTCCAACCCCCCTGCCATGGTCATGGACACCTCACACTGGATCAGGTTGCTCAGAGTCCTGTCCAACCTGGCCTTAAAAACTTCCAGGCATGGGGCTTCTACCACCTTCCTGAGCAACCTGTTCCAGTGTCTCACCACCCTCATGGTGAAGAACTTCTTCCTAATACCCAATCTGAATGCAGACACATCTAGTTTTGCTCCATTCTCCCAAGTCCTATCATTACCTGACACCCTGGAAAGTCCCTCACCAGCTTTCTTGTAGGGGCCATGGAGAGTAGTCAGCACCTTCCTCTGGCCCCCTGCTCCCTCCGTAAGTCCCCTGTTCCCTCAGCCCTGGCAGGGAAATGGCAGGGGGAAGACCACAGCCCCTAGAGCTCTGCAGAGTGCTGAGGGCACACCCACCCTCCAGCAGCAGTGTTTGAGACAACCAAAACACTCAGTGTCTCACCATACCCCCTAAAAGTTTTGTGCATATCATCTGAAAAACATTATCTATATTTGAAACTATTATCCAATTCAGATGTTGCCTGAATCATGACGAAGTCTGTCATCTCATGATTAAGCACATACCTGCGTTAGCCTAAGCAGTTCTTTGGCACAACTTCAGCCCACTTTGAGAGGTTTTGTAGCTGGATTATCAGGAGTGAGAAGTCAGGGATGAAAAGGTGCAGATCTTTTTAATAATACATCTGCACAACTAAGATAGGCTGGGTAAATAAGTCGTGTGAACAAGACTTTGGCTGATTATACAAACAAAAGAAAAAAAAAAAGTAACTATATTCTAAATTACTTATAATGTTGTCCTTAAGCTTTCCTAAAAGCTATTTGCAAGCTTGTAAACTAAAAGGAAAACTGACTGTTATTTGCATGAATGAACACAAGTTCAGTTCAGTTCAGGTTCTTAAATATTTTCTTAAGGTGAATTATTTTCACCAGTATATGTTGGTTTGATCTGAGTTCATAAGACAACTTTAACTTGAATCTAAATAGTAGCAACTGTTCGCCACTATTGAAAGTCTTCTGAGAAAGCAAAACAAGGCAGTTTCTAACACAGACAATAAAATTAGACTGTCTGCATAGGTCCAAGATATCCAATTGAGAGAAAAGGGATATGTATTTTTATGTGATTAGAATAATGAAAGGTTTTTCTAGAGTTCCGTTTTTCACTTTAAAGTGCAGGAGGATTTGAAGGAGCTATTTGAACTGGTCTACATTCTTAAGTATGGAAAAGAGAAAATAGAAATGTAAATCAGAATTTATTAAAACTGCAAAACTGAGTGGAGTAGGACAAATTGCAAAGAGCTGGGTTATAATATCTTTCATCATTGAGAGTTTTTGTGGTTTGCGGTTTTCTTTGACTCTTGCATATGTGTCAATAGAAGGTGGAGGATCTTTTCCTGAAACTAGTGTAGTTCCTTTTATTCCCTTTTCCTTCTATCCTAGGAAGCATTCTCTACCTGGTTTCTACCTGAGCAGGGCAGTGATACTGTGATTCTGTGAACTGTTTTGAGTTACTGTGAACTGTTTTTAGTTACTGTGAACTGTTTTTAGTCACTAGTGGCCAGTACTGCCAGCAACAGGGAATCACATCAGTTACACATAAAATATGTATTTTAATTAAGGAAAAAAATCAAGAAAACTACAGAACTGGAGAGAGTGATCTGATAATGAAAGTGTTGGAAGTGGATGAAAGTTTGCAGAGCTGGTTGTTATAGAGATTTTTAACTTTTTTGTTTTTTCTTGTTATACAGTCTACTGAAAGCATCTATAAAGTATGTCAATAACAATCCACCAATCATCTTCATCCATTGCTGGATTCTGCGAGGTGCTGGGCCCTGCCGACATGCCTTCCTCACCATCTGTGCTTGGAGATTATTTTTGCCTTCTTTTCCTGCCTGTGGTGACAGATGCTAGAGAAACTGTGTGGGCAGGAGCATCAGAGGTTAAGTGTAGAACTGCTAGTGGTTGGGCAAACCCTTGTGTCTGGGGCTGAGATCTGGCCCACTCACTACAACCTGACCCCTCCCTCTTTGTGTTTACACAGTGCTCACAATGCCCACAGCAGATGGTGCCCACGGTCATTAAAGAGTACAAAGGATTGCCTTATCACTCTCCAAAGAGCTCTTAATGGGTTAGCTCTTCCTCCAACTAACAAAGTCACAGCAAATGCCACTATCAGGATTATATTTAAGCATATAGAGCATATTGTAATGTAAAGCAATTTTCCATCACAGACATTTTTATCTGCACTGTTGGTTTCAGCTTGCTTCAGGAAATTTTTTATGTTAGAGAAATTACCACTGCCAGTAAAATTCAAAGAATTCAAAAGGTACATGCCCAACTGCATTGGTAAAGTTTTTATCCAGTTGAGCAGCATCTCTATCATTAACCACACCACATGGTAAGTTATTAATTTGTAGATATGGGTCCAAAAGGTCCAACCAAACATCCATGCAAAAGCTTGGAACATCAGATTTTTCAAAATTGACATCTCCACTTCCAATCCCTTTCTTTCATACAAAGTATTACTTTCCAAATAGAATATTGATTTCCAAGCCCTACATTGGGTGCCAAAAATACTGTGGTGTTTTGAGACTTAACTGGGATTTAAGAGCTCAGATGGGGGCAAGGCTGAGAATCCTTCCTCTAGAACCCCCTCCTCTTTCCCAATAGAGAGGAAAAGAAAGGGAAGGGGCAAATCTACCAAGAAAAAATTTGGAGTCAGCTTGGAAGTAGAGAGGTAAAGAGTTTCTTTAAACAACATATATATATATATGTGTAACAATAACAGGAAGGGTTCACAAGGGTAAGGAGCAAGGATGGATGGGGAAAAAATATGAAATGCAAAACCAGTCCATTGCAGAGGCGTGGATATAGCAGGGAAGACCACATGGCAGAGAAGCAGGGAGCCAGTAGTAGTCCTCACCCATGCAAAGACAAGGGCCAAGAGAACTTATAGCTGCAGTGTCCTCCTTATTATAGGCTTGCTGGACAGGGAGGGGGAGTGGAACAGACTAAACTCAGTTTCCCAGGGGGAAAACACCCTCCAGAGAGGGCAAAGTTCTCACAAGCTTTCAGGATGGGCTTAACCCATCACACTCCTGTTCACCTCTTTTGTGCTCTGGAGGGCTGCCTTCTTGAATATTGTGACTGCTGCAATTTTGCTGGGCTGAATACAGTCTTGTAATGATAGGACTAGGGGGAATAGAATAAAAGTAGAAATGGGTAGGTTCAGATTGGATGTTAGGAAGAAGTTCTTCACCATGGGGGTGGTGAGACACTGCAACAGGTTTCCCAGGGAGATGGTAGAAGCCCCATCCCTGGAGGTTTTTGAGGCCAGGCTGGATGTGGCTCTGAGCAACCTGATGTAGTGTGAGGTGTCCCTGCCCATGACAGGAGAGTTGGAACTAGATGATCCTTGACATCTTTTCCAACCCTAACAATTCTATGATTTTATATATTTTGACATTGGTATCAGTTTAGTTGTTTCATTAGATTGGTTTTCCTTTCAGCCTGTAGGTCTTCTCTCCTTTTCCTGATTCCCCATCTCTGCAGGGGAGGGTTCATCAGGTGACAGAGTAACTGCTATAGTTCAGTCCCAGATAGAGGGATTAAATGCAGACACCTACCTGCATTTTTTCACCAGAAACCAAAAGGTTTTTCTTTACTTTTCTGATTTTAAGTAATCATTGGTAGCTGCTCAATAGTCTTTGAGTTGAAGGAACACAGGTAAAGCAGGCCAAGTGATAGGTACCATGCTTTGTTTAAGAGTTTAGTACTCACTCAAGAGCTTCTTACCAAATTATGTATTGGCAAAGTCTTTATTGTTTTGGAATTATATCTAATTTATCTTTTCTTGTTAAATACTGATTTAATAAAGCACTTCATTATCTCAGTCATTTTAGAAATGCATTGATTTTTGTATCCCTCCTAAATTCTTACTGGTTTGTTACCTCTAGAATGTTCCTCTTAACACAAATAAATTCTCTGACTTCTATTGAACTTGTAACCATAGTACTCTGGGCCTTTTTAGTCAAATTCTACTAAAAGACTAATAGGTTACATACATATTGAAAATTAAAAGTAAATTGTTTATTGGCTACATATATAATCAACACAAATGAGCTAGAAGTTTCAGTATTGCTATTCTCACAAACCCAATGAGATCTACAGTGACTCTTTGCTGCCTAGGCAGTTGTCACACAGAGAAACAAGGCAGTTGAAATAGTTTGATCCTTGTTATTGCTTAGTTGCCACCTTTCAAATCTTTTTGCTTTTTTACTTTTTAATGTCATTGTTTTCTGTCTTGAGTCCTTGACCTTCCAGTTATCCTTATCTCAACAATATTGCCTTTCTCTGCAATTTAATCTTCCAAGTATATAGTCTACATATTTTGTCATAGATCCTTTTCAAAACTCTTTTTTTCCCAAAGACTTCGAGTCAAGACTATGCAACTATGCACAACATTGCTAGACATTGGGTTAGACAAGTGAAGCACAGGGAGGTGGTATACAATTAACAATAATTTGAGGAGTTGGATTAGTATAGGAAGAATAAGTAATTTCCTGCAATCCAGACTCATTACTGTACATCTTTTTCTTTATCTTCTTTACTTCTAATATGGTTGGGAGGACCAAAACTGCTTCTTGAAACTACAGGGCAAATGAAGCTTTCAGGACTATTCATTATCATTGATTAAGGAAGTGAACTAGAATTTAGAATGGATAGAAGTAGTTCTCATCATTGATCCAGGAGACTTTTTCCTTTTTATACTATTAAGTATTGTGTATTATCTGGAATATTTGAACTAATCCTATTACTGTTGCCATTAATCAATATTGTTCTAAATATATGCTCATTTCTTTGATACTGCCAAAGTTCAAGCTTAAGTGACACCAGTAGTATCTTGCTGTGACAGCTTTTGAATCTTCTAATGAGATCTTCAGATACCACACTGATTCCCTGGGTGCTTCGTATATATTTTCCTTTGAGGTCAATTCTTTGTGTTATTGAAGGTTCAATGAGCATCACTAAGGAGTAATTTACTTCTAAGCAATACTACTCATGTCAAAGGTGTCTTTCATTCCGACAAGTATAAATAAGTACAGTTTAAATATACAGATGCATATAGCCTTTCTCTCATTCTCAAAGCTACATTACTAGAATAGCAAGGGTGTTATATTTTTATTGAAGACCAGTAGATTAATTCTGCCAAGTTATTCAGTATTTCTGAAAAGATTTGAAACATTGATTTAGAAGTAGAGGGTGATAAATAGCTCTTCACTGGAGACATTTGCCTCTTTTGAAGCAATGTGAATAATCATAATTTGCTTTTTGTAACCATAATAATCTGAGAAGATTCTGTAGCAAAGCATCATTATGAAAAATGCCTTTCCTCATTTCTGTCTGTTAAGGAAATATCACTGTTTTTATCCTAAGGAAAACTGTAGATAAAACATTCCTCCAACTCCTAAACAGATTTATTTTTTCTTGCTATGCCTGGAAAAGAATTATTTGACTACTGTGTTCTGTCTATGAATGGACCCACCAGGAGTGCATCGTTGCTGTGCTCTACTCATTCATCCTTTTCCAGTTCACTTCACTGGATCCCAACAGGCAACATGAGCATGCCAGAGGCAGTACAGCCCCACTGTTTGTGGAATTTCTGGAGAGAAAAGGCATTCTATGAACCTGATGCAGAGTGGTGGTGGTGGACAGCCTGCTGTGAGTTTTCTTACAATGTCACTTTACTTTAGGTAGAAAGATAATTGTCTACTTAGAGACATAATTTGTATTATTTAGCCGGGTCTTATATCCTAGGGATGAAAGAACTAGGTACTGTTCTGATCATGACCTGCTTTTGTATATTTAATTTAGAAATCTTGATGCACAAGATAATCCTGGAATCAGACATATGGTTTATCATATTCCATGTTTTCCTCTGCTGTATGAAGTGGGGTAGTGAGGGCCAGAAGTTTGCAATATTTTTTTGATATCAACAATATAATTGTTAGAGGTTGCTAAATACGGTAGCCCAACGAATATGAGGCTGTTGTGGCTCTGTGTTCCCAAGTCCAGCTAGTGGGAAGGGTGAGCATGAATTAATGATAAACACACATGCATGAATACACACACAAAATACACATACACATGACTAGCCACAACGCAGATAGATAATTGAGCACTCAAAGAAGCATGAATAAGCTGATAGCTTTCTCTTCTCCACTGATCAAGGCTGAAGCCTGCAGATAAATACTTATCTGTATAGATGTTTGAGTATCACACAGAATCACAGAATCAACAAGGTTGGAAAAGACCTCAGAGATCATCAAGTCCATCCTATCACCCAACACATAATGACTAACTAAACCATGGCTTCAAGTGCCACATCCAAACATTTTTGAACACTTCCAGGGATGGTGACTCCAGAATCTCCCCGGGCAGCACATTCCAATGGCCAACAACTCTTTTTATGAAGAACTTTCTGCTCACCTCAAGCCCAAACTTCCCCTGGTGCAGCTTGAGACTGTGTCCTCTTGTTCTGGTGCTGGTTGCCTGGGAGAAGAGACTGACCCCCACCTGGCTTCAGGTAGTTGTAGACAGCAATAAGGTCTCCCCTGAGCCTCCTCTTCTCCAGGCTAAGCAACCCCAGCTTCCTCAGCCTCGCCTCACAGAGTTTGTGCTTGAGACCTCTCTCCAGCCTCATTGACCTTCTCTGGGCAAGTTCAAGTGTCTCAATGTCCTTCTTAAATTGAGGGTCCCAGGACCGGACATAGTACTCACAGTATCACAGTATTACAGTATCAGCAAGGTTGGAAGAGACCTCAAAGATCATCCAGCCCAACCTATCACCCAAAACCTCATGACTAGACCATGGCATCGAGTGCCATGTCCAATCTCCTCTTGAACACATCCAGGGATGGTGACTCCACCACCTCCATGGGCAGCACATTCCAATGGCTAACGACTCTCTTGGTGAAGAACTTTCTCCTCACCACAAGCCTAAACTTCCCCTGGCACAGCTTGAGACTGTGTCCTCTTGTTCTGGTGCTGGTTGCCTGGGAGAAGGGACCAACCCCCTCCTGGCTACAACCACCCCTCAGGTAGTTGTAGAGAGCAATGAGGTCTCCCCTGAGCCTCCTCTTCTCCAGGCTAAACAACCCCAGCTCCCTCAGCCTCTCCTCATAGGGCTTGTGCTCAAGGCCTCTCACCAGCCTTGTTGCCCTTCTCTGGACATGCTCAAGCCTCAAGCATCTCGATGTCCTGGATAAATTGAGGGGCCCAGAACTGGACACAGTACTCAAGGTGTGGCCTAACCAATGCAGAGTACAGGGGCACAATGACTTCCCTGCTCCTGCTGGCCACACTATTCCTGATGCAGGCCAGGTTGCCACTGGCCTTCTTGGTCACCTGGACACACTGCTGGCTCATCTTTAGGAGGCTGTCAGCCAGTACCCCCAGGTCCCTTTCTGCCTGGATGGTCTCCAGTTACTCCGATCCCAGCCTTTAGCACTGCATGGGTTGTTGTGGCCAAAGTGCAGCACCTGGCACTTGGATTTGTTGAATGTCATCACGTTGGACTCTGCCCATCTGTCCAGCCTGTTAAGGTCCCTCTGCAGAGCTTTCCTGCCCTCTAACTGACCAACACCTGCTCCCAGCTTGGTGTCGTCTGCACACTTACTCATGGTGGACTCAATCCCCTCATCTAGACATCAATAAAGGTATTGAATAGGATTGGGCCCAACACTGATCCCTGGGGGGACACCACTAGTGACTGGTTGCCAGCTGGATGTGTCACCATTCACCACCACTCTCTGGGCTTGGCCCTCCAGCCAGGTCCTAACTCAGTGCAGAGTGCTACTGTCCAAGCCACAGGCTGACAGCTTGGCCAGGAGTTTGCTGTGGGGGACGGTATCAAAGACCTTGCTGAAGTCCAGGTAGACTACATCCGCAGCCTTCCCCACATCCACCAGGCAGGTCACCTGCTCACAGATCAGGTTAGTCAGGCAGGATTTGCCCTTCCTAAATCCATGATGTCTAGACCTGATCTCTTGGCCATCCTACAGGTGCTGTGTGATTGCCCCCAAGATAGTTTCATAGTTTCATAGTTTCAGTCAGGGTTGGAAGAGACCACAAGGATCATCTAGTTCCAACCCCCCTGCCATGGGCAGGGACACCCTACACTAGATGGGGCTGGCCAGAGCCTCATCCAGCCTGGTCTTAAACTCTTCCAGGGACGGGGCCTCAACCACCTCCCTGGATAACCCATTGAAGAGCTTGACCACTCTCATGGTGAAGAACTTCCTCCTCACATCTAGCCTGAATCTCCCCACCTCCAGCTTCATTCCATTCCCCCTAGTCCTATCACTCCCTGACAGCCTGAAAAGTCCCTCCCCAGCCCCTCTTGTAGGCCCCCTTCAGATACTGGAAGGCCACAATGAGGTCACCTCGGAGCCTTCTCTTCTCCAAACTGAACAGCCCCAACTCCTTCAGTCTGTCCTCACAGAAGAGGTGCTCCAGCCTTCTGATCATCCTCGTGGCCCTTCTCTGGACATGTTCCAGCACCTCCAGATCCCTTTTGTAATAGGGGCTCCAGAACTGGAGGCAGTACTCCAGGTGGGGTCTCACCAGAGCTGAGTAGAGGGGGGAGAATCACCTCCCTTGACCTGCTGGCCACACTTCTCCTGATGCAGACCCGGATCTGATTGGCTTTCTGGGCTGCAAGTGCACATTGAGAGCTCATGTTGAGCTTCTCATCCACCAGCACCCCCAAGTCTCTCTCCTCAGGGCTGCTCTCCAGCCAGTCACTGCCCAGCCTGGATTTGTGCCTGGGATTGCCTCGACCCAGATGCAGGACCCTGCCCTTGGGGCTTGTTGAACCTCATGAGGTTGGCTTGTGTCCACCTCTCCAGCCTGTCAAGGTCCCTCTGGATGGCATCCCTTCCCTCCAGCGTGTCTGCTGCACCACACAGCTTGGTGTCATCAGCAAACTTGCTGAGGGTGCACTCGATGCCACTGTCCATGTCACCCACAAAGATGCTGAACAAGACTGGTCCCAGGACTGATCCCTGAAGGACTCCGCTTGTCACTGGCCTCCACTGGGACATGGACTTGTTGACAGCCACTGTTTGGGTGCGGCCATCAAGCCAGTTCTTTATCCATCTAGTGGTCCACCCATCAAACCCATGTGTCACCAGCTTGGAGACCAGAATGTGGTGCGGGACAGTGTCGAAGGCTTTGCTCAGGTCCAGGTAAATGACATCAGTTGCTCGCCCCTCGTCTATTAATGTCGTGACCTGTTCATGTAAGGCCACCAGGTTTGTCATGCAGGATTTGCCCTTGGCAAAGCCATACTGACTGTTCCCAATCACCTTTTCACTATTTTTCTGAGTCAGTAGTGCCTCCAGTTAGGTCACGTGGCCAGGGATAGGGATGGTGGTAACTCAGTGCCAATCTGTTTTCAAAAGATTTGTGTCGACCCAGACTGAGGTTGAACATAAGCAGGCAGGTGTCCAGGCAACTGGCTGCAGAGAGTGCTGGAGCCTGGCACTTGAAATGGAGGGCAATGGAGATAACACCTGCATTAGGTGTGAGCACCTTGATTATCTGCTTAAACTAGTGGCTGAACTGAATGAAGAAGTTGTTAGACTTAGGACTGTTAGGGAATGTGAAAGGGAGTTGGATTTGAGGAACCAGGCTCTGCAGGCTCCTCTAGCAGAGGGAGGAGACCCAAGATGGAGTGGGAAATGGATACAGGTCCCTGTTAGGAGAGGGAAAGTAAAACTCTCTTCATAGCTGCCCTTGCAAAACAAATATGGGGCACTGGAAGTTAAGGGTGAGGTGAATGAAATGACAGAAGAGACACCATCTGAGGTGTTGCTTAAAGCAAAAGAGCCTGTCCCCCGCATCAGGACTTGTTCCCTTAAAAAAAAGAGGAGGGTAATGCTGATTCCCTCCTGAGGGGAACAGAGGGCCCCATATGTTACCCAGATCCTTCCCACAGGGAAGTCTGCTGCCTCCCTTGGGCCCGGGTCAGAGATATTACCAAAAGGATGCCAGAGTGATGTTGAAACCAGAGGTTCCAAGGCAATCAAAAAGGACTTCAAGGCTCTGGAAGAACTGGTTGAGGGATCAGGGGCACAGGTAATTTTTTCATAAATACCCTCAGTTGCAGGAAGGAATACTGAAAGGAGCAGGAAAGCAGCTGTAATGAACAAGTGGCTCAGAGGCTCGTTCTACCAACAGAATTTGGGTTGTTCAGTCTTGGGGAACTTTGTGCTGGTTTTGCTCTCAACAGATGGAGTACATCTATCCCAGAGGGAGAGAAATATCCTAGCATGTGGGAGCAGCCTATCCCACAGAGGGAAAAGGGTTCTAGGAAGGGAGTTGGCAGGACTCATTGACAGGGCTTTAATTAGATTTGAAGGGGGAAGGGGCTGAAACCAATGCCCACAGACAGGAGTCTGAGAGTGGTAAGCTGGAGTCAGGGGTGAAATCAGCAGCCCAGCTGAAGTGCATGTACATTAGTGAATGCACTATGGGTAACAAACAAGAGGAGCTTGTTACAGCAGGAAAGTTATGGTGTAGTTGCCATCACAAAAATGTAGTGGGATGACTCACATGACTGGAGCACTGGAATTGATGGCTACAGGCTCTTCAGGAAAGACAGGTGAGGGAGAAGGGGTGGAGGGGTGGCTCTGTACATCATGGGGGCTCTAGATGCCATGGAATTAGAGACTAAGGATGATCAAGTTGAGTGCCTGTGCATGAGAATTAGAGGGAAGGCTGATATCCTGGTTGGAGTCTTTTATAGACCACCCAACCAGGATGAAAAAAGTTGATGAATTATATTACATAGGTAGATAAAGGCTGTCTCAGGATCTCCAGACCTTGTTCTTATGGGCGACTTTAACCTGCCTGATATCTGATGGGAACTTACCACATCAGAGAGGAGGCAGTCTAGAATGTTCTTACAGTGTATGGAGGACACTGAGGATTATGAGAATAATTGCACAGGGCTTCTCCCACAAATGAAGTGGAAGAATCAATAGTCCAAGTGAAGTGCACCTACACTAATGCAGGATACACAGACAACAGGATCAACTGAAAGCCATTGTGCATCTAGAAAAATATGATATAGTTTTGGTCACAGAAACATGGTGAGATAATTCATGCAACTTGTATGCTGTAATGGATGGCTATAAACTCTTCAAAAGAAATAAGACAAGAATAGGCAGTTAAAATATGCCCTGTGTGTTAAGGGAGTGTTATTACTGTCTAGAGCTTGATAATGGCAATTAAGATGCGGAGTGTTTGTGGAGAAGAATCACGGGAAGGCCAACAAGGTAGGTATCATCAAAAGAGTCTGTTGTATACCATTCAACCAAGATGAAAAAGTAGAAAAAATATTCTGCAAGCAGTAGGAGAAATCTCACAATCGCTAGCTCTTGTTTTCACAGGGGACTTCAACTAATAATATATCTGCTTGTGCTAAGAACAATTTTTTATCACAGATCTTCAGAATCACATTAAAAAATTTGAACATATTTCTATAAATTGATGGATTACTGTAAGCAAACTTTGGCTATTTCTCAAATATTTTGCAATGTTTAACACCATTCTGACATTGAGAAGTAGTTTCATTCATACATAAAAATATTTCCCTTCATTTTTGCTAAAAAAATTAAAATATTTTCACTTATGCACATGTTAAATGTGAAGTTTCCAAGAAGATAATAACATCATTTGATTTCCATTTCCTTTGTGGTACTAAAAGGAACTCAGATTCTTAGTGAAGGACTAATGTCATCAAAAAAACATAAATTAACAGTGTGGATTGATCTCACCTGATAGATGTCCACAGCACAAAACCAGTATCCGAACTAGTCATGCTAAACTCTCATATAATCAATGAACAGAAGAGGCACTTAGAGGGTCTGATTCAGCTGACCTATTTTAGACACATTTGAACATATATCTATTTCTCTCCGGTGACTAAGAAAGCAGGTTAGAGTGACTAACTCCAATGTCAAGCAAATATACTTTTAATGAACTGCAGAATCTAATGGACTAAGACCAAACCAGGAGTTGGCTTATTCCCGAGTAAAATTGGATTTTCAGATTCTTTTAGAAAGAGAAAACATTAGCGTTACAAAACACATTAGCTTTTCCCCAGACGTCATTTTCACATTTCTTCCTAACAGCTTTGAGATACATCTAGATTAATCCTGACCTGCCATAATTTAAGGTGGTTTTACACGACTGACACAAATTTCATAGATAATCTCAGACCATAGTCATCCCAGATAAAAAATATTATCTGTGACTCAGCCCTAGAGTCATACATCTAAATTTAGGGGTTTAGAGGTTCAGCTCCAAACTATATATAGGTATATTTGCACATATGTGTGACCACTAGATTCAGATGAGTTGCCTAACCAGTTCAGAACAGATTAATTTGCATATCTGAGACATTTAACTAAGTTTAGCTATGTGTTACTAGGTTCAAACAGCCCTGCCGTTGCGAGGTAGACCTAAAGTCAGTTGTGACATATCCACTGTGCTGAGGCAACTAGATGGCCATCATACAAAATATGGTCAATGAAGTCTGAAGAGCTATTTTGCTGGGCCAGGTGTTGACAAACTAAATAGAGAAGAGATTATGTGGATTTTGATGTTTTGGTGTTTTATTGTGTGTGGAGGATGGCGGATTGTTTTTTGTTTTGTTTGTGAAAGAATGAGTACTGAAACATCTATTTGTGCTATATAATAGTTTTAAGAAATTCACCTAATTAATTCTTTCTAGCAAAAAAAATCACATAAAAAATTTACAAAATTCAAACACCCAAGAAATGTACTATCTTGGAAACTGAGGTCATAAGTTATAACAAACCAATTCTGCAAAGCCAAGACAATGTGGGATACGAGGAAAGCAATATGTCCACAAAAACGAATCTGGTTAGCGCAATACACAAAGTTGAATTTCTGTTTATCTTTTAAGGGCTGTCTGTACCTTGACCTGATTTTAAAATATTGTATACTAATTCTTTAATTCAGTGCATACTAATCCTTAAGAGTTTCATCTTATACATAGATTCAGAAAACATATGCTATATTTGCAGATAGCTTTTACTTGAAAAAGGAAGGAACATTAGAGTCATCAAATAAATGTCATCAAGAGGAAAAATGTAACATTTTATAATTGCATTGACCTTTTTTGAACACAGATAAGTGTTCAGTTATGGGTTTTGTATATGGTTTACAGAAAAAGACTAGCAGTTTGTTCTGGTTTTGGAACAAGAGTTCAACTGAATGTCATTCTTTTGGTGCTTCCACCTCCTGGATATAAAAGCTTTGAGTTATATGTACTTTGATCTATTAATTTACCTCTAGATACTTGATTTTAATTTAATGACTTTGAGTTTAGAATTTCACCTTGCAATATGTCAGAATAACTCTTCCCTCCCGATCACAACCTGAAGTTTATTAAATTGTGGAATATGACAGATATACAGGCCTCTGAAATCAGATGGCATATTGTCCTCAACTCATGTACACATGTACAATCATAGAGTTGTTTAGATTGGAAAAGATTAAGATCACCAAGTACAACGGTTAATCTCACACTGCCAAATCCATCATTAACCACTTCCTTAATTCCATGTCATGTTCCTAAACCTATATCATGTATGCAAGTTATGCTTCTTCATGGGACAGCTTTTCTTTTTTGTGAAGGTTGAATCTTTTCCTAAACACTGCACATAGAAATGAGCAGGCTGCATTATCCCCAGGCTATTGCCAAGAATAGAAAATAACCCTAACCCTTTTTTTTCATTTTAATGACCTGTGGGGAGTGGTAGAGGGAAAATGTTCATCTGTGAGTGCTATTAGCATGGCTTTTTATGTTTAGAATCAAATGTCCCTGAACTCTTTTTGGGTGAAGAACAGTTCTTCACAGAAAGTACACAAAGAAGGGAAAAATCATTCCAGCAAAGTGAAAATATGGGAGAAAATATGTATCTTAATTTAAAAAAGAAAAAAAAAAGAAAGAAAGAAGGGAAGAAAAAGGGATTAGTTTGGATTCCCAGATATTGTTAGGAAGAGTAACTGTCTGATAATTCTGTGATGCTAAGGTATGAATTTTTAATAGCAGCTTGTTCCAAAGGATGAGATATAATAATTAACACATAAGGGAAATGTGAGGATTTCTTTGCCTAAAAAAGTACCATTTGACTATCAGAAATATTTGCCACATTACAGAAATATTTGTTGTGACCTACTGAGATTAATAAGTGCTGGGTAATGATGATTATATTTTTTTTAATGAACAGGGGAAACTATAATCTCCTTTAGAAATCCATCCAGAAATTTAGAAGTGTGATGTTTGTGAGAATTTTAATTTCTGAGCAAAATTTTACTTTTTGCCTGATTGTGGCAGGCTGATGCATCTGGAATGGATGTCTCTGGATCTTTGCTGAGACCCATTAAATCACTTTGCTGGATACAGATGTCCATCCATATGAATCAGCCTGTTCATCAGGCCCAGTGTTTAGAATAGAATAGAATAGAATAGAATAGAATAGAATAGAATAGAATAGAAGACCAGGTTGCAAGAGACCTTCAAGATCATCGTGTCCAACCCATCATCCAGCAGCAGCTAATCAACTAAACCATGGCACCAAGTACCCCATCAAGTCTCCTTCTAAACACCTCCAGTGATGGTGACTCCACCACCTCCATGGGCAGCACATTACAATAGCCAATCACTCTCTCTATGAAGAATTTCTTCCTAACATCCAGTCTAAACCTCCCCTGGTGCAGCTTGAGACTGTGTCCTCTTGTTCTGGTGCTGGTTGCCTGGGAGAAGAGACCAGCCCCCACCTGTCTACTACCTCCCTTCAGGTAGTTGTAGAGAGCAATAACGTCTCCCCTGAGCCTCCTCTTCTGCAGGCTAAGCAACTCCAGCTCTCTCAGTCTCTCCTCATAGGGCTTGTGCTCCAAACATCTCACCAACTTTGTTCCCCTTCTCTGGACACGTTCCAGCAAGTCAACATCCTTCCTAAACTGAGGGGCCCAGAACTGGACACAGTGCTCAAGGTGTACAGGGGCAGTGTACAGGGGCAGAATGACCTCCCTGCTCCTGCTGGCCAAGCTGTTCCTGATACAGGCCGGGATGCCATGGGCCTTCTTGGCCACCAGGGCACACTGCTGGCTCATGTTCAGCCTACCATTGACCAGTACCCCCAGGTCCCTCTCTGCCTGGCCGCTGTCTGTGTCCACTGAGTAGTGGAGTTTCTACCAAAGGTCATCAGAGTGATGCATAGACAGTCTTGAAGTCCCATTTAAACACTTCAAATAGACTGTAAGTGGGAGTTAAATGCTTTATAGATTTCTGATGGCTTTTCACAGAGGGAATTACACTCTAAGTGAATATACAGGCCAGCTCCGTATTTTATAGAGTATCAGGAATTTATAATATGCTTTTGTTCAATTTCTGTGTCTTTTTTGTACTATAGACTTCTTGTAAGAACTGTTTAGTGTCTCTAATATTAATAGTCTGTAAACAGTATGACATAAATTTCTTTTTCAAACAGTAGTTTTCAATTAATCATTGTCACAGAGTCAGAGGATTAGGATATTTAATTTTCTTTTTCATTGTATCAAACTTTTATTATTCTAATACAAAAAATTCGACAAAGTTATTTGTGGCTTCCCCCTCCCCCTGAGAAATGGAAGAGACATGTATGATTTCAATACCACTTGTCTCTGATGTTTCCCTGCCTTCACTTATGCTGGCTATTTTATCAAAGCCTTCGTTATTATTTAGTTCCAACAGATGGATTACAGAATCATAGAATCATTCAGAGTTAAAAGGACCTCTTGAGATCATCTGCTCCAATTCCCTGCTCCAGTAGAGTTAGCTATAAAATGTTGCACAGGCCCATAGCTGGTTGAATTATTAATATTTCCAAAATCCTGAACCTCTCTGGGCAACTAGTTCTACTGTTTGATCACTGTCACAGTAAAGAAGTGTTTTCCTATGTTCAGATTGAATTTCATATGCTCCAATTTTTGCAAATTGTCTCTTGGCCTGTTAGTGTGCACCATTAAAAACAGTCTTCCTCTCTTGTCCTCTTATATCACGTAAAGTGTTTATACCTATTGTTAATGTCCCCCTGAGCCTCTCTTCTCCAGGCTGCAGAGTCACAACTCGCTCAGCCTCTCCTCATATGATAAATCCTCCATTTTTTTTTACCATTTTTGTGATCCTGGCATCCAGTAATTCACAGAATCACAGAATGTTAGGGACTGGAAGGGTCCTCGAGAGACCATGTAGTCCAACCCCCAGCCAGAGCAGGACATCTAGAGTAGATTACACAAGAACTCATCCAGGTGGGTCTTGAATATCTCCAAAGAGGGAAACTCCACAAATCTCCTGGGCAGCCTGTTCCAGTGTTCTGTCACCCTCACAGTGAAATAATTCTTCCTCCTGTTTCCATGGAACTTCCTATGCCTCAACTTCCACCCATTTCCCCTTCTTCACCAAGAAGAGCCTGGCTCCATCCTCTTGACACTCACCCTTTATGTATTTATAAACATTAATGAGGTCACCTCTTAGTCTCCTCTTCTCTGAGCTAAAGAGCCCTAGCTCCTTCATCATTATTTTCATGGCTCTGTGCTGGACTCTTTCAAGAAGTTCCCTGTCCTTCTTGAACTGAGGGGCCCAGAACTGGACACAATTTTCCAGATGTGGCCTCATCAGGGCACAGTAGAGAGGGAGAAGAACCTGTCTCGACCTACTGACCACACCCATTCTAATACAACCCAGGATACCATTAGTTTCTTAGCCACAAGAGCACATTGTTGGTTCATGGTCAACGTTCCATCTACTTGGACCCCCAGGTCCTTTCTCTCTTCACTGCTCTCTAGCAGGCCAGTCCTCAGCCTATACTGGTACATGGGGTTGCTCTTTCCCCGGTGCAAGACTCTACACGAAACTTGTTGAACTTCATTAAATTTCTCCCTGCCCAACTCTCCAGGATGTCCAAGTCCGTAGTGAGAAGTCCAGAAGTTGACCCAGTACTCCAGATCCAGCCTTATCAATGCTGAATAGATCACACAATACAGGATTTACATTGTAACCATGATGAAAAATCTTGGAAAATGTTGACACACTTGGAATACTTCAGAACTGTTTGTCAATGTTTATTTCTTATGCTTGTACATTAAATAATAGTTGTGGTTGGAGCTGTTTTTTGTAAGCTTTTATTCATCTAAGTATTTTTTTTGGGGGGGGAAATACTAATTTTGGTAACTTCAGTCTACAAATCCATTATCCTTTCATTCTACATTCTTAGTATATATGTTATTAGAAGAGACAGACAAGAGTCTGAATTCAGGTTTGTGCATTACTTTCAGTAGTAGTTATATCTGCAGCAGATTTATTCAATTTAATGAGAAAATTCTAGCTAGCTATTATGCAAATCATTAGATCCTGACAGAAAATCAATTGACAAGCCAATATAGATCCATAAACCATTATAAAATAAGCCATCATTTCATTATTTTAGAGATGATAAAGCTTCTGAAATACAGAAAAAAGATGTAGGAAATTGGGGGTTGAACATATTATTTTATTGCTGGTTGGATTTGTTAGGATTTGTTAGGGTTTGGGGAGTTTTTTGGTTTTGGTTTTTGTGTTTTGTTTTGGGTTTTTTTTCCAGTCAAGAACCATTGTACCTCTCAGGATTTTACAAAGCACTTTCAATTTTAGAAATATCACCTTGATTAATGAGACCTTGTGTGCAAGCATTTTGAGACATTACTTAAGCTTCTTTTGACAAAATTAGAAAAACACAAGAAATCATTGGTTTCTGATGGCCCCAAAAATTGATAATTAGTAACTTATTTCACCAGATGCATTAATTTATGTGAACTATAAATAAATATTTCTGTTTCAGTTTTAATTGAGGTTATAAGAGTAAATGTGGGACTTATGGCCTGGCTTAATGAATCTCCACTTATATTTTAGTGTACTTTCAAGTCACTTCCAATTTGAATGCAGGCAACAGTTTTGAAGGGACCTACATAAACTCATATCCCTCAAAATTTTCAGTAGTGTAAAAAAATCTTAGTTCATACTTGAAAAACCATTATTAAAAATACACTTTTACTGCAAAGGTGAAAAAAGAAGCAGGAAACATGAAGCTCATTTTTTGATAAGAAGGAAGAGATAAAGAGTTCCTTTCTTAGAGTGAATAGAACTACATAGTTGCTTAACTGTTTGTGATATTAGCTCACAATATCTATTAATGGACTATTTGATGGGAATTCTAGTATGCTTGAATGACCACAAGTATAGGAGTATGAAAGGTGACTTCTTTCATTTACCAGTTAATAGTGTTTCTAGCTACAGACAAATCTTTAATTTACAACTGATAAGATCATAATTTGAAATATGTGTGCTGCCTTGGCTGACATACTTCTAGCATAAAGAAACTCAACAAGATAGAGTCAAAAAGAGCAAATCAAAAAATGAGAAGCAGTACCTAGAATTTATGTGGGAACAGAACTGTAAGATTTATTCTCACACAATTTTATTTCTTCTTTTCTATTTTTTTTAATAATAATTTTCAAACTTAAAAAGCAAAGGTGAAGGTATTCTCTAGGTGGATGACAGAGTATAATGACATATAGCACTACTTCCATAAGTAAGAAATGGTCCACATATCAACACTGTATGGAGAATTTTTTTAATATTTTTGTTACTCTACACAGAAAACCATAGTACAAATAAGTAAACTATGATTAAAAAGGCAATTTAGTAGCATGTGGCAGTTTAGGCTGGGTGCTTCCTGTTACTGCCCCATAAGTTACACCTCTGGTGTCCCAAGTGTCCAAACCAGGAGGTGGACAGAGGAAACAGAGTATTCCTACCCATAAATCCTGCACCCTATAAATTCATCTGCAAAGTAATTCTCTTCCTCTTTCTTCCCTCTTTGCTCCCATGGGAGACGCTCTCTATTGGGTAGCAGTGGGGAAGTATCTCAAGGTCTCTTAGGCCTGTCTAGGCCTAATGCCAGGAGAAGAGGGGGAGCAGTCTCAGACCTGGCCTGCCCAAACCTGGAACCCATGCCAGTGAAGACTGAAGTAAAGTTAAAGACTGATGAAAGAGTTAAAGACTGATGGAAAAGTTAAAATGGAAATCTAGGCGTTGCTAATTTTGATGGTTGGGTTCCAGGTTTTTTGTCTGGGTGATGGTGTGGTCATTTTATGGGTTCTGAGGGGACAAGTGGGCATGCAACGGTGGCATGGAATCCCTTTCAGCAGTTCTGAGTGTATCTACTGCAAGCACAAAGCTGCAGACCTGCAAACGAAAGCTGGCCTGTGTGCCTGCTGCTCGCAAAGCCAGAACTGCACCCGGCTAGTTCTGTGCTGGCCACTCTGTCATGGGAGAAGGGAGCCTGCCACTCCACAGCCCTATAAGCTAAGTGCCACGGTGATCCAGAGCACTGTCATTGCCCTGATGGGACCACCTCTAAGTGTCCCAGACAGCTACAGTGTCCTGTAAACTCTGCAGTGCTGCCAGCACCAAGGGAATTGCCCAAGGGCTTGTTCCAGGTGAACCAGGCTCCAGGACACCTCTGCAGCAGTGGGAGAAGGCTGCCTTCACTGTGACTGGAAGGTCCACCCTTGAAGCTAGACACAGCCTTGCCAAGTCCCTGAAGCCTTGGCAGAGACCAGCCTAGCAAACAGCTTACCAAGAAGCCTTCACCAGTGAAGATGCATCTTTCCAGTGTTCATGTGTTTAACACCAGTTTTGGTTCTGTTTAAAATCCCCATGCTGTAGCTCATGTGATATTTTAACTTGTGGATTGTAAAGCAGCCACTCCTGGTATGTGCAGAGTTACAATTCATGAGTGAAATCTGGTTTAAGTCTCTTTGAAAGGTTCCTTCAGTTGTATGTGCCTGGAACCTAGCCTCAATGCTGCATTCAGGTGCCTGCTGAGCTGTTTACTGCTGGACAAGCAGCAAATTGCACCCAAGTTCTTATTGAATAACTGCTTTGTGTTTTTCTAATTTGGTTCAAAATTGTTGAACTGTAAAAGTTTATGGAATTATGCCCATGATGGTACACTAGAAACTGCATATATATACACACACTGTTATTTATATTAATAAAAAATTATCATTAATATTTAATAATTCATATTAATAACCATGTCAATCTTCTACTGAAATCAAGGTAAAATCCCTAAAACACTCAACAATACAATATGTATGTAGATCATATCTTTTAATTTAAAGTGTCCTTGCAACACATCAGAATATATTATGGAAATAGCATTGTAAAATATTACAGAAGATACTTTTTTCTTTACAGTCGGGGAAATTTCTTAAGAATGTTACATTTAGATCAATGGAATTTTTCTACTTGTGACTTAGACAATGTGCAGTCCATTTTCTTTCCATTGTCAAGTCTGAAACACCCAGAAAATTACCTTATTTTCTAGTATTAACAAATTATTTTATTAATGTTAAAGTTATATTTAATTGTTTAGAAGTTCATGGCAAGGACATTTTTAGAGTACCTCAAAAAAAAAAACCAACATTAAAAAAACCTTATGATATTTAGAACTAGTTTACCATTGCAGAAAAATGAGAAGAAAAAAAAAGATAAAAGAAAAAAAAAATTAAAAAAAAAACACTTAATCTGCACAAACAAACTGAAGACCTGGTGGCCCATCCAGAGGATAAAAGCTTTTCTATCCTCTCCATTATTCTTAAGTGTAAATAGATTATCTAAATTACTTTGTAGTTGTGTGGAAACTGCTTCTTATTAATATAATGAGATATCTTTGTGTGGAGAGTGATGATTCTGCTTTGCATTTCTCCCTCATCTCTTTCCTGACCTTCTGCTGGCTGAACTGACTTGTGTTGTGTCTCTGAAGGTACCAGGGAAAGGAGAGAGGAAGAGTCTGCAAGAAGCCTTCTGGGCTGTCTGGGGGCAGTAGTTTTCTCATGTTTTTCTGAATGGTAAATGTATGTAAATGCATTTTGCACTTATTCATTGCATTTTATATTTTTAAATTCAGAGTATGTAACATAAAAAATGTTGGAACTGAAACATTTCTGCTTTTCTAAGTTATTCAAATGTTGTTGTGATGGGAGAGTTTACAAGGTTATAAAAATGAATTTATTTTAAAATTTGAAACCAAATGTCACTGCCCTCATCCATTAGCAACATATGTTGTGGTAAGGATCAATTTATACACTGTGGTAGTCAACATTGTACTATATACACGACTCTCCAATGTTTTCTTAAGTTAGCTGTGAGTAATGATGATGTTGCTACCAGAACTCCCAGGGCTATAAAAAATTACCTCAGGGCCCTGGGAGATCTGGTTGAGGGGTCAGGTGCACAAATAATTTTTACATCGATACCGTTAGATGCAGGAGGGAATACGATAAGGAACAGGTCAGCAGCTGTAGTCAACAAGTGGCTTAGAGGCTGGCGCAGTCGAAAGAATTTTGGGTTTTCGATCTTGGAGAACTTTCTACTGCACCAGGTCAGCTGGCAACAGATGGACTACATCTGTCCCAGAGGAGGGGGAAGGTCACAGTATACGAGAATGGCCTATCCCCCAAAGGGAAAAAGATTCTGGGAAGGGAATTGGCAGGTCTCATTGACAGGGCTTTAAACTAGCTTCGAAGGGGGAAGGGCTGGAACCAGTCCCCTCAGGCAGGAGTCTGGGGGTGATAAGCTAGAGCTAGAGGTGAAACCAGCAGCCCAGCTGCAGTGCATGTACACTAATGCATGAAGCATGGGTAACAAACAAGAGCTAGAAGCCTTGTTACAGCAGGAAAGTTATGATGTAGTTGCCATCACAGAGACGTGGTGGAACGACTCACATGACTGGAGCACTGCAATTGACGGCTACAGGCTCTTCAGGAGAGACAGGCAAGGAAGAAGGGGTGGAGGGATGGCTATGTACATCAGGGAGGCACTAGATGCCGTTGAGAAGGAGATCAGGGATGATCAGGTTGAGTGCTTGTGGGTGAGAATTAGAGGGAAGATTGGGAGGGCGGACATCCTGGTTGGAGTCTGTTATAGACCACCCAACCAGGAGGAAGATGTTGATGAAGCATTCTATAGGCAGCTTAAGGCTGTCTCAAGATCGCCTGACCTTGTTCCCATGGGTGACTTCAACCTGCCTGATATCTGCTGGGATCTCAACACAGCAGAGAGGAGGCAGTCTAGGAGGTTCCTGGAGTGCATGGAGGACAGCTTCTTATCCCAGGTGCTGTACGAACCTACCAGGGGTAAGGCTCTGCTTGACCTCCTCTTCACCAATAGCGAAGGGCTGGTGGGTGATGTGGTGGTCGGAGGGTGTTTAGGCACCAGTGACCACGAGATAATTGAGTTTTTGGTATTCAGCCAAGCCAAGAGGGGTAGCAAGAAGACCTCCACTCTGGACTTCCAAAGGGCAGACTTCAGGTTACTCACGGAACTAACTCAGAAGGTTCCTTGGGATACAGCCCTTAAAAATAAAGGGGTCCAGGAGAGCTGGACCTGCTTCAAGGAAGAACTCTTGAAGGTTCAGGAACAGGCTGTGCCAGTGTCCTGGAAGATGAACCGCCAGGGCAGACGGCCAGCCTGGATGGGTAATGAACTCTTAATAGAACTAAGGGAAAAAAAGAGGGTGTACCATCTCTGGAAGAAAGGGGAGGCAACCTACGGAATGTTTAGGGATGTTGCTAGGTCATGCAGGAAGAAAATTAGGGAGGCAAAAGCCCATTTAGAACTTAGACTAGCCTCTGCTGTGAAGGACAACAAAAAGTCCTTCTATAAATACATCAATAGCAAGAAGAAGGGCAAGGACAACCTCCACTCTTTGGTTGACACGGAGGGCAACGTTGTAACAAAGGATGAGGAAAAGGCAGAGGTACTTAATGCCTTCTTTGCCTCAATCTATACTAGCATGGCAGAACATCTTCCAGACAGCTGGCCTGCAGAGCTGGCAGAAGGAACCAGGGAGCTGCATAGTTTCCCGCTGCTCCAGGAGGCAGTTAGAGATCTTCTGAGCTGCTTGGACCCCCACAAGGCCATGGGACCAGATGGGATCCATCCTAGGGTGCTGAGACAGCTGGCAGATGAGCTGGCCAAGCCACTCTCCATCATTTTTCAACAGTCCTGGCTCACTGGAGAGGTCCCAGAAGACTGGAAGCTGGCCAACATGGTGCCCATCCACAAGAAGGGCCGGTTGGACGAGACAGGGAATTATAGGCCTGTCAGCCTGACCTCAGTGCCAGGCGAGATTATGGAACAGGTCATCTTGAGTGCGATCACACAGCACTTACAGGATGGCCAAGGGATCAGGCCTAGCCAGCATGGATTTAGGAAGGGCAGGTCCTGCCTGACCAACCTGATCTCCTTCTATGACCAGGTGACCCGCCTGGTGATGTGGGGAGGCCTGTGGATGTAGTCTACCTGGACCTCAGCAAGGCCTTTGACACCGTCCCCCACAGCAAACTCCTGGCCAAGCTATCAACCATGGCTTGGACAGGATCACACTGTGTTGGGTTAGGAACTGGCTGGAGGGCCGAGCCCAGAGAGTGGTGGTGAATGGTGCCACATCCAGCTGGCGGCCAGTCACTAGTGGTGTGCCCCAGGGATCAGTGCTGAGCCCCATGCTCTTCAACATCTTTATTGATGATCTGGATGAGGGCATTGAGTCCATCATCAGTAAATTTGCGGACGACACCAAGCTGGGGGCAGGAGTTGATCTGCTGGAGGCTTTGCAGAGGGACCTCGAAAGGCTGGACAGATGGGCAGAATCCAATGGCATGAGATTTAACACATCCAAGTGCCGGGTTCTGCACATTGGCCACAGCAACCCCAGGCAGTGCTACAGGCTGGGGTCAGAGTGGCTGGAGAGCGGCCAGGCAGAGAGGGACTTGGGGGTACTGGTAGATGGTAGGCTGAACATGAGCCTGCAGTGTGCCCAGGCAGCCAAGAGGGCCAATGGCATCCTGGCCTGCATCAGAAACAGTGTGGCCAGCAGGAGCAGGGAGGTCATTCTGCCCCTGTACACTGCACTGGTTAGGCCGCATCTTGAGTCCTGTGTCCAGTTCTGGGCCCCTCAGTTTAGGAAGGATGTTGTCTTGCTGGAGCATGTCCAGAGGAGGGCGACAAAGGTGGTGAGGGGTTTGGAACACAAACCCTACAAGGAAAGGCTGAGGGAGCTGGGGTTACTTAGCCTGGAGAGGAGGAGACTCAGGGGTGACCTTATTGCTCTCTACAACTACCTGTAGGGAGGTTGTAGCCAGGCAGAGGTTGGTCTCTTCTCCCAGGCAGCCAGTACCAGAACAAAAGGACACAGTCTCAGGCTGTGCCAGGGGAGGTTTAGACTGGATGTTAGGAAAACATTCTATACAGAGAGTGTGATTGCCCATTGGAATCGGCTGCCCGGGGAGGTGGTGGAGTCACCTTCATTGGAGGTGTTCAGGAAGAGGCTTGATGGGGTGCTTGGTGCCACGGTTTAGTTGTTTAGGTGGGTTGTATTGTATTGTATTGTATTGTATTGTATTTAGGTGGGTTGGATTGGTTGATGGGTTGGACACAATGATCTTGAAGGTCTCTTCCAACCTGGTGGTGTATTGTATTGTATTGTACATAATGCCATGGAGCTCATATTGTATCATTAGTACTGATGGCTACAGTCCTTGATGATTACTCCTCAGGTGAGGTGATCAGGTTTAAGAGCTCATTAATGAAGCAAGCTGAAACTGAATTAAACTGTTGATCAGCCTTCTTTCTCTTCCGATTTTCCTTGTTTATATCTTATAGTACTGCCTCAAACATACAAATATGGTTGTCTTTGCTCCCTATCCTGCTAATCTTGTCATGTGCCTGGCAACAGCATTACCTGTTCAGCACGGAGTCACAGTAGAAATAGGGAAAGAAAATTATTTAACATTTGCCTTGAAAGGAGCTAATGATTTTAAAGGAGCATCATTAGTGTTTTTTGCATAAGTAAAAATATTATTTTATCAGTGTTCTGAGTTTTTTTTTTTTTTTAATGGAATTTATGGTTTGTTTCTATTTAATGCATAAGTACTATTGCATAGTATTAAACACTGGCACTAAACTCATCAAACTTTAATTAGCTGTTCCTGTAATGTCATTTTAAAATATATCTCATTGCTTCAAGAAAAAATTACATTGTAAGCAGAGGTTGTCAGAGGTTGGAAGTTGCTTGTTTATTATTCCAGTGACAAGAACTGACAATCATTACCTTTGACTCTGTAGTGTATATAACAAAAGAGTGAAGAATACAAAGACAGATAATATTGATGGTATTACTAGGGAGATAAACAGGCATTTTTTGAGAATACATTCTGATATATGTTTCAAATGTTCTTCTAAGGTGGCTTAATTTAATATTGAATATGTACTTTTGGAAAAGCATATCAAATTTTATTATAAACCTATGGAAGTTAAAAAAAAAAAAGCCTAGCATGCAATTTTACTTGTTCAGTGAGGTCTAATTACCAGATATTGTCTCTCTCAGAAATACTTTCAAATTGATAGTCAAGCAAAAAAAACCCTGTCCATTACTTCTTGTGATATTTGACTAAAGCAATACGCAGTTTAGTTTCTGAGCTAAGTAAACACAGTGCACTGTATTTATCTACCCCTTATATAAATGAAGCTGGTCATCTTATTAAAAGTAGGTAAGTCAACAATTCGAACAGATGGAAAAGAAAATGAAAGTGATCTCTCTGTACTACTCCTATATAGTTTCTCTGCTGAATAATAAAGTTTTGTGTGTTTCTTAGTTTGCTTTTTCAAATCTAGACACACAAGAAGTTCTAAATCAAACTTCTAGTGCTTAACTAGCATTTTATTCCCTTCTTTTTAATTGAAGACCTTCAGAGTCTATTAAATTAATTTGAAGAGGATTTTTCATTATCTGTCAATTCTTGAAAATACATTCAATTTTTGTTTCAATTCCTAGGTATGGTTCAATTGACACAGATATACACTGAACTGTGTAGGGCATTATACAGAATACAGTAGAATAGAATAGAATAGAATAGAATAGAATAGAATAGAATAGAATAGAATAGAATAGAATAGAATAGAATAGAATAGACCAGGTTGGAAGAGACCTTCAAGATCATCGCATCCAACCTATCATTCAACACCACCTAATCAACTAAACCATGCAACCAAGCACCCTATCAAGTCTCCTTCAGAACACCTACAGTGATGGTGACTCTACCACCTCCTTGGGCAGCACATTCCAATGGGCAATCACCCTCTCTGTGTAGAACTTCCTCCTAACCTACAGCCTAAACCTCCCCTGGCACAGCTTGAGACTCTGTCCTCTTGTTTTGGTACTGGCTGCCTGGGAGAAGAGACCAACCTCTGCCTGGCTACAACCTCTCTTCAGATAGTTGTAGAGAGCAATAAGGTCACCTCTGAGTCTCCTTTTCTCCAGGCTAAGCAACCCCAGCTCCCTCAGTCTCTCCTCATAGGGCTTGTGTTCCAAACTCCCCACCATCTTTGTTGCCCTTCTCTGGACACACTCCAGCAAGTCAAGATCCTTCCTAATTATGAGGTAGATAAGTGAAGTTCTATAAATTCACATATTAGTTTGTAATAGTTTGTTAGGCTTTCAGTTGAAGCCTCAAGAAATCTCATTCTGAGTTGGCCAAGGTCTTGTAGTATACAGCCTTAGTGTATGATAATTGTAAAATGTTAATAACATCATATTAATGTTTATTTATATTTAGCTACCAAATTCTCATAGTTTGTGGTAAAATATCTATCAAAGATTGTTTTTCAATATATTGAAACATCAAATTCTTATAAGATCCAGAGAAACATCTGTAGAACTTGGGTATAAATGTATATTTAAAAAACATAGAACAATAAAATTCTAACACCTGCCTGAATAAGAGCTTTTCATGTGTAGGTTCCCACTTATAGATAAAGGAAGTACTCCCACAGAGAGGTTACATTTATCATGTAACGTGTCTAGCCATACCTATATATCAGGAAAATAATTGGGAAATCTTACCAGGTATGGGAATTCAGCAATCCTAACTGGTAAATGATTAGAACGTTTGATTTTGGCTATCTAGAGTTCCTCTAAACTACTCCTATACAGTTTTAGACTTAGTTTGGTCCAAAAACCATTCTTGACAAGTGGGCACAATCAAAGTGTTCACAAAATGACAGCTACATTATATGGACCTGGACTGCTAGTTTCATAGAGCAGTGGTGGTCCCTTTTAGAAGTATAGATGGACACTAAGATAGCCCAAACATTTTATTTGGTCTTAATGGCTTATAAATATGTCAATTTCTGCAAATCTCCTGCATTTTGAAAGGTTGCTATTGCATTCATTATTCACTAATTTATAGTAGCAACAAGACCTAAATCAAGAGATAAATTTCAATCTGGCAAGTCTGGATTTTGCTTAAAAGGTTGCAGTTTTCATCTTCAGTTTCCAGACAAAGGATAAACTAAGGCTAAATAGAAAGTAACTGTAAAGGGTTAGAAACAAGTACTACTTGACTGGCACTTGCTAAAACAGACTTCAAATGCAACAAAATTAATGGTTTGGAAAACCAAAAAAGCCAATCCAAAACAACAAACAAACAAAAAAAATCCACAAAAAAGTACTACATATAATCGAGACTGAACTTAGGTGAGAAATAAACACTTCATTTGAAAGCTGTGAATCACAGTTGCTATCTCATCTCTTTTCTGTTGCTGCCTAACTTTAGAGATGGTACTGTGTTGTTGCACCAAACTTACAGATATTATTGATTGGATGCCCACCAGTTTGTCTTTCAAAATAGGTAAGAAGGAGGACTCAGGTCACTACAGACCAGTCAGCCTCACCTCCATCCCCAAAAAGAAGATGGAGCAGCTCATCCTAGAAGTCATCTCTAACCACATGTAAGACAATAAGGTTATCAGGAGTAGCCAGCATGGATTTATCAAGGGGAGATCCTGTCTGACTAATCTGATAGCCTTCTATGAAATTATGACCAAATGGATACATGAGGGAAAAGCAGTGGATGTCATATATCTTGACTTCACTGTTCAATGTTCTGAACATGAGGCAGCAGTGTGCCCAGGTGGCCAAGAAGGCCCATGGCATCCCGGTCTGTATCAGGAACAGTGTGGCCAGCAGGAGCAGGGAGGTCATTCTGCCCCTGTACACAGCACTGGTTAGGCCACACCTTGAGTACTGTGTCCAGTTCTGGGCCCCTCAGTTTAGGAAGGATGTTGACTTGCTGGAACGTGTCCAGAGAAGGGGAACAAAGTAGGTGAGGGGTTTGGAGCACAAGCCCTATGAGGAGAGGCTGAGGGAGCTGGAGTTGCTTAGCCTGGAGAAGAGGAGGCTCAGGGGAGACCTCTACAACTCTACAACTCCCTGAAGGGAGGTTGTAGCCAGGTGGGGGTTGGTCTCTTCTCCCAGGCAACCAGCACCAGAACAAGAAGACACAGTCTCAAGATGCACCAGGGCAGGTTTAGGCTGGATGTTAGGAAGAAGTTCTTCATAGAAAGAGTGATTGGCTATAGGAATGTGCTGCCCAGGGAGGTGGTGGAGTCACCATCACTGGAGGTGTTTAGGAAGAGACAGATGGGGTGCTTGGTGCCATGGTTTAGTTGATTAGATAGTGTTGGGTGATAGGTTGGACTTGATGATCTCAAAGGTCTCTTCCAACCTGGTCTGGTCTGGTCTGGTCTGGTCTGGTCTATTCTATTCTATTCTATTCTATTCTATTCTATTCTATTCTATTCTATTCTATTCTACTCTATTCTAAAACTTTTGATACTGTCTCCCATAACATCCTCCTAGAAAATTTTAGGAAATGTGGCATAGACAGATTGTCTGGGAGGTAGATTGAAAACTGGCTTGACAAAAGACTTCAGAGGGTCATCATCAGTGGCACAGAGTAAACTTGGAGGCCTGTGGCCAGTGGTGTTCCCCAGGGATCAGTACAGGGGCAAGTTTTGTCCAATATCTTTATCAATGACCTGGATCACAAGATCACAGGATCACCAAGGTTGGAAGAGACCTCAAAGATCATCAAGTCCAACCTGTCACCACAGACCAGACCATGGCACCAAGTGCCACATCCAATCCCCTCTTGAACACCTCCAGAGACGGTGACTCCAGCACATCCATGGACAGCCCATTCCAATGACGATTGACTCTCTCAGTGAAGAATTTCCTCCTCACCTCGAGCCTAAACTTCCCCTGGTGCAGCTTGAGACTGTGTCCTCCTGTTCTGGTGCTGGTTGCTAGAGAGAAGAGACCAACCCCTTCCTGGCTACAACCACCCCTCAGGTAGTTGTAGAGAGCAATGAGGTCTCCCCTGAGCCTCCTCTTCTCCAGGCTAAACAACCCCAGCTCCCTCAGCCTCTCCTCATAGGGCTTGTGCTCAAGGCCTCTCACCAGCCTTGTTGCCCTTCTCTGGACACGTTCAATTGTCTCAATGTCCTCCCTAAACCAAGGGGCCGAGCACTGGACACAGTAGTCAAGGTGTGGCCTAACCAATGCAGAGTACAGGGGTACAATAACTTCCCTGCTCCTGCTGGTCACACTATTCCTAATGCAGGCCAGGATGCCATTGGCCTTCTTGGTCACCTGGGCACACTACTGGCTCATGTTTAGGTGGCTGTCAATCAGCACCCCCAGGTCCCTCTCTGTTTGGCAGGATGAGGGGATTGAGAATACCCTCAGCAAGTTCACTGATGATACAAAACTGGGGGTGTGGCTGGCACCCCATTGGGCTGTGCTGATATCCAGCGTGATCTTGACAGGCTGGAGAACTGGGTGCAGGCAAACTGCATGAAATTTAATAAGGACAAGTGCAGGGTCCTGCATCTGGGGAGGAATAACAAGAGGCACCAGTACAGGTTAGGGGCTACCCTGCTGGAAAGCAGCTCCATGGAGAAAGACCTTGGAGGTTAAAATCGCCCAAAAGGACAAGGTCTGGAGATCTTGAGACAGCCTCTAGCTGCCTATAGAATCATCAGCCTCTTCCTCCTGGTTGGGTGGTCTATAACAGACTCCGACCAGGATGTCTGCCTTACTGGTCTTCCCTTTAATTCTCACCCACAGGCACTCAACCTGGTCATCCTTGATCTCTAGTTCCATGGCACCTAGTGCCTCCCTGATGTACAGGCCACCCCTTCACCCCTTCTCCCTCACCTGTCTTTCCTGAAGAGCCTGTAGCCATCAATTCCAGTGCTCCAGTCATGTGAGTCATCCCACTACGTTTCT
Organism: Colaptes auratus; assembly: GCA_015227895.2. Taxonomy (NCBI): domain Eukaryota; kingdom Metazoa; phylum Chordata; class Aves; order Piciformes; family Picidae; genus Colaptes; species Colaptes auratus. The sequence continues at coordinate 79,466,673 of CM037631.1, read as the reverse complement.
GTATGGCAACTACATCATAAAGGCAACCAGCACCAGAAAAAGAGGGCACAGCCTCAAGCTGCACCAGGGGAGGTTTAGGCTGGAGGTTAGGAAGAAATTCTACACAGAGAGAGTGATTGCCCATTGGAATGGGCTGCCCAGGAAGGTGGTGGAATCACCATCATTGGATGTGTTTAGAAAGAGACTTGATAGGGTGCTTGGTTGCATGGTTTAGTTGTTTAGGTGGGTTGGATAATAGGTTGGACGTGATGATCTCTAAGGTCTCTACCAACCTGGTCTATTCTATTCTATTCTATTCTATTCTATTCTATTCTATTCTATATCTTTCCTGCTGTAACAAGGCTTCCAGCTCCTCTTGTTTGTTACCCATGCTGTGTGTATTAGTGTACATGCACTTTACCTGGGCTGTTGGTTTCAGCCCCGACTCCAGCTTACCACCCTCATACTCCTGCCTGGGGGGACTGGTTTCAGCCCCTTCCCCATTCGAATCTAGTTTAAAGCCCTATCAATGAGACCTGCCAACTCCCTTCCTACAACCTTTTTCCCTTTGAGGGACTGGCCATTGTCATGCACTAAGATCTTTCTCTCCCTCTGGGATGGATGTACTCCATCTGTTGCTAGCTGACCTGGTGCCATAGAAAGTTCCCCAAGATCAAAAATCCCAAAATTCTGTTGGTAGCACCAGCCTCTGAGCCACTTGTTTATTGCAGCTGCTGACCTGTTCCTTTTGGTATTCCTTCCTGGAACTAAGAGTATCGATGAATAAATTATCTGTACCCCTGACCCCTCAACCTGTTCTCCCAGAGCCTTGAAATAATTTTTGATTGCCTTGGGACCTCTGGTTGCAACATCATCATTCCCTAACTGCATAACTATTAAGGGATAGTAATCAGAGGACTGCACCAGACTAGGCAGCCTTCTGGTAACATCCCTGACCTGGGCTCCAGGGAGGCAGCAGACTTCCCTGTGGGAAGGATCTGGATGACATATGGGGCCCTCTCTTCCCCTCAGGAGGGAATCACCAATAACAATAACCTTCCTCTTTTCTTTTTGAGGGAACAAGTCCTGATGCTGGGGGCAGGCCGTGTTACCTTAGGCTGTTTTTCCTTAGGCAACACCTCAGATGGTGTCTCCTCTGGCATCAGAATCACCTCACCCTCAACTTCCAGTGCCCCATATTTGTTTTGCAAGGGCAGTGGGGAAGGTGAGGGAGGCATGGGGGTTTTACTTTATGTCTCCTAAGAGGGACCTGTGTCCATTCCCCACAGCTTTTTGAGTCACCTGCCTCTGCTAGGGGAGCCTGCAGAGCTTGGTTACTCAAGTTCAACTGTCTTTCACATTCCTTGCATTCCTAAGTCTAGTAACTTCCTCCTTCAATTCAGCCACTAGGTTAAGCAGATAGTTGATCTCTCACACCTAATACAGGTGTTGTCTCCACTGCCCTCCATTTCAAGTGCCAGGCTCCTGCACTCTCTGCAGCCAGATACCTGGACACCTACCTGCTTATGTTCGTCCTCAGTCTGGGTCGACACAGATCTTTTGAAGGTACCTTTGCTGTGAGTCACACCCATCCCTATCCCTGGCCACTGACCTACTGGGAAAAAAAACAAACGTGCTGCAACGTGTGCCGCTGGCTACAGTCGAGTGAGCAGCCAGCAGCTTCCTAGCCAAACGCTACACTGCACCAGCCTTGGGCGCATTTTGATTTTCCTGTGGCTGACGTCAGGATCTCAAGCAGGCACGCGAGAAGACAGCTGTGCCAGAGCTTGCTCTCTGCTTGGAGCTCACCGGGGTCCGCCCGCTCCTGAAAGCCTGAAAAGGAAAGTAGGGTGAAGTGCCTTTCTTCCCGAGCTCGTTGTTCTAAGTGCCGGTCCTGAGTCAGCTTTCTAGCCAAATGCTAGAGAAGATGCTATTGTACAATTCTATTGTACAATGCAAAATCCTATTGTACAATTATAAACAGTCTTCTGTAATTAATGTCAAGATGTCCTAGCTGTATGTACACAATCATGTTGCCACATGCTCACACCTTTCACACCATTTGTGCATGTCCCCAAACGTGGAGGTTACCATTATCCCTTCCCCAGCTCTGGGGACTCCCCTGGATGCACCTCAAGCACATTACCCATTATTTTAATTTTTCCAAACCTGCAAAGTCTCAGAAAAATGTAAGTTATTTTAACTTTACTGCAACTTTAACACAAATCTATTTTCAGAATAATGCATACATATTTCTGTGTAAGAGTGTCAGAATTAAATTTTTTCAGTGACAATATTCTGGGAACTATTTCCTACATGAAAATTTTAGCTATTTGCAAAGTATAACTAGAAGGCTGTACTTCATACAGAAAAATTCTTCTCTGACTTTTATTCTTCTTTCCCAGTGGTTATCTACTGAAACTACTTCAAATTTTTAATGCCAGGTGAACAGAGGTGAACTTCAGATATTTTTTTGTGCTCAGTACTCCTGCTTTCCTCATCATCTTGAAGGATTACTTTAGGAGAGCTCAGGAGGCAAATGCAGACTTCAAAAAAAGAAACTTAGACACCCTACTCCTCTCCATTAACCAAATAAGTACCCTTGATAGACAGGATAGTTATCACTATACCATGCTGGTTGTTTATACCTGGTAGTCTCTGTTTTAAGCATTTGTGGCAAGCATCCCTGCCCGTGGCAGGGGGTATGGAACTAGATGATCCTTGAGATCCCTTCCAACCGTAACAATTCTATGATTCTAACTTTGTGTTTCAAAGTTTGCACTTGACTTTTCTTTTCTACCTGTAATCAAAAACATGTTTTGTATTTCTTTGCAACTTAGTTACTAAACAATGGGTTCCTAGAGCTTCCCAGGTTTCCCCAAGGTTTGTGATCTGGCTACCCATAGGTGCTGAAAGGTCACAGAGGTCCAAGGTCATGTTTGTCAGTTCTTAGGCCATATCAGGCAGGCAGCACTTGATGACAGTGTTCAGACACTGAAATCTGTTGCCCAGGTTACCATTTTTCAACTTTTGATATAATACTTGCATGATTAGAGGACCTGCTCAAGAAGCAAGAGATGTTCAATCTTCTTTTGGAGGAAAGCATATATTTTCTTTGGTAGGGTTGTCATTAAATAAGGTTGTCTTATGCAGATGCCATCTCAGATTCTGACCTATAATTCATATTTTGCAATTGCATGAATTAGATTTAGGTTATTCCATTTATTTATTTTTAGTAGAAGCAGATCAACAGTAGAGTGTTCTTGCTTTGAACTAACTGTTCAGATTTTGGTTTGAAGAAGTGTCTTTTACTGCAGACTTTGTAACAGTTGCTGTATCAGTACCTTTGTCTGATCTCACATATTTCCCACAGTCCTTTGCAGAACTTATCTCTAGCTGCACCCTCTGAGTTCAGTGCTTCAGCAAAAAGGAAAAAAGAAAGAAGAAAAAAGCAGTGTGTGCAGTGTGTGTCTAAAGATCAGCTTTCAAGAAAGGTATTCAAAGTCATGCAAACAGTTCAAGGGGTTACAGACACTACTGAGCCAGAAATAACAGAGATACATTGTGCAATTTTATTCCTGCTGTCAAATATTTAATAAGTTAAATAAACCAATTAACTTCAGCAAGACTACTTGCTCAGCTGAGAGCTCAGTTAGGAGACTGAATCATTTCACAGTGTAGTGTGTACCACCTTCAGATTTGAAAGATCCAGGTTCTTCCAGGTAATAAAATTATTTGTCTTAGTAGAGAACTCTTGTCTTTTGCTTTTTAAAAAAAAAATGTATAATATAGGGTAATGAAAGCAGTCTGGACAACAGTACAATTTATTTTTTTAAGATATGTATAAGGCATGTTCCTTTTTTTTTTTTTTTTTTTGGGGCATTAAAAAGGAAGAGCAAATTAATTCTCTACTGCATATGAGTCCCACGTATAAAAGAACACACTCCACAAAGTGAGTTGAAAAACATCTAAGTATTTTCTTCTATTTTCAGACTGCTGAATCACCAGTCTTTAGCATTCATTAGGTTAGTAAAAATACACTATGATTAATCTTTAGAGTTTTCTTTAAATCTTATAACTCTGGCTAAAATGCTAACAGTAGGTGACAAACTACGTTTCCAACTGTTTTTTTCAATTATTACTGGGACTTCAGAATGCAATCATATAACCTTTCGTATTCTGGAAATACGTTGTGATGCCCAAATATATCAAAGCTGTTCCACCATCTTGCTTTTTTCATTGCTGTTTTTGTGTGTGTGCATGTGTTTGGGGTTTTTTTTGTTTGTCTATTTCCTTGTTTTTTGTTTGTTTGTTTGTTTTTTGTGGTTTGTTTGTTTTTTAATCAGATTATGTACATATGAATTGGGATCCAATATATTCTAAGACTGAACTTAATTTACATTTTACAAAGATTTACAAAGTGTTTTTCCTCATCCCTGGGGTTTTACTGAACTCTTTGTGTTGGTATTTCTTGTCTTAATTACAGTGCTATTTGGCAGCTGTGCTCCTTCTAAGAACTGTCTGTACAAAGCAAAGCAGATAGATAGGAGAACCGTTTTCCTTCTGTGAAGACTTTTTTTGCTGAAGAAGGGTAAATTCTTCTGCCTATTTTAAACAGCTGATGGCGTCTAAGCATAAACAAGTTACCTCCTGCAATGTGATTTCTGTCTCCATTTTGCAAAGCTGGCAGTTCTAACTCAATTTGTTAAACTATAACAAGCAGATAGTATAAATGGCATATTTTGAAATCTGCTGAAAAAAAGTAATGAATTCTTTGATACTCTATTGTGTGACACTGATGACTTGTTGATCAAAACTGTACTGCCTGAAATGAGTTCAGACAGAAACATCCAAGTTGTTTCTTAGACAGGGGAGGGAAGATAACTCCACAGTGAATAAATGTAGGTTTTAGATAATATACACATCAACTTTAGTCAGAATTGCCATAAAGTTAGCAGGAAAGGAATGTATTTCTTGTGTCCTGAATCTTATGCTGCTGTGTTGGAAACTGCTAACGAAGAGTGAAGGCTGGTGACCTGTTCTTCCTCTACTTGAGTCTCTGCTTGCCATTAGTTGAACAAAAGAGCAAACATCTCTTTTGCATATAGAGATGGATGAAGAGTAAAATTATTGTACCATGGTCAGGACATGTATGAATTCTACTTTAAACAGAGATTTTAGCATGGCTTTCAAATCTACTGAATGTATTTTAAATATAGCATATTTCTCTATACAGAGAAGCACACTGGAGGAAGCTGAATTGCTTGCTTTTTAAGGTAGATGTCTCTCTTAAAAGTAAGCTAGGAACTGGACTCCATTTTTATTTATATTAACTTAAATAAGTTCAATGGCAATGCAATATTTAGACTAAAGTATTTACTGAGCACAATGGGTGATGTCCAAACCTCAGTCTGATGTCCAAGCTATCAGAAGAAACTAAGCACAGCAAAAAAAACCTGTTCCATAAGAAGACTATACTTTCAGTTTTATTAAGAACACTTTTGTTGACAAAACTGCCTAAATATTTTCTGTAATTGTTAATAATTCTTTAGGCATCATGAAGTAAGTGTGACACATTCCATTTAATAATGCTATTGTGAAATGTCCAGTATATGTGAATTCATGAAAGGTGCACCTGTTTGCATGTCGGGGAAAAGAAATAAGCAAACCCCCTCAAAATTAATATCTTCAATGAAGTATTACTGAAACCAGTTTTGCCTTCCTTAATTTTGCTCAAAGAGTAACTTCTTGTTAGAATTGTGATGCATATGACCTACACAAAAAAATAAAAATGCTGATATTTGAATAATTCCATACACAGCTACATTTCATTTTAGTGATTTGTGGCAGTTCAGATTAAATAGTACATGGTATGCTGGATGGGTAGTGTTAAAAAAATAATCTACAGTATTCACCAAATTATGCACATTACTGATACAGTTAGATAAACAGAAAAACAAACATTGCCACAGATGCAGTAAAATGATACAAATTTTGAGTAATTGCAATGTAAATAATGACCTATAAAGAACTGTGTTGGGTTTGCATGACAAGGTACCCCTGTAGCCCATGGTGAAGACCCATGGTTGACTTCCTGCAGTATGTGGAGGTTAATGGTGGATGAGATAACCACCTGCAAACTGTGGAAAGAACCCCACAACCAAGCAGTGGATGCACCTGAAGGACACTGTAACCCCATTAAGAGCCCACACTGAAGTAGGTTTCCGGCAGGGCCTGTGACACTGTGAAGAGGGAAGTCCATGCTGAACCAAGTTAACTGGCAGGACTTGTGACTCCCTCTTCTCTGTCTTTTCTCCTTCCTACCTTGGGGTAAAATGGCTTTGAGAAGTGCTGGTACTAATACACACTGTATTTTTACAGACATGACAGCCAGCTTTTTACTATGGTGAAATCCCATCAATATTCCAGTAAGAGCAATTTTGAAAATGTTTGTCTGAAACCTGACTGTACCCTTTGGATATGTGTAAGCATAAACCACAAAATTAATCTCAAGAAGCTAACTTAGTCAGAAGCACATTATTTTGATGTGACAGTTTCCTGGACTACAAAGTTGGCTGTTTTTGAAAGACTTGGTATATTTTTCTAAAAAGAGTTACTCTAATTTCAAAACATATAGAATGCGAGGGGTTTGAAACACAAGCCCTATGAAGAGAAACTGAGGGAGCTGGGATTGCTTAGCCTGGAGAAGAGGAGACTCAGGGGGGACCTTATTGCTCTCTACAGCTACCTGAAGGGAGGTTGTGGAGAGGTGGAGGTTGGTCTCTTCTCCCAGGCACCCAGCACCAGAGCAAGAGGACACAGTCTCAAGCTGCACCAGGGCAGGTTTAGACTGGATGTTAGGAAGAAGTTCTATACAGAGAGAGTGATTGCCCATTGGAATGGACTGCCCAGGGAGGTGGTAGAGTCACCATCATTGGAGGTGTTCAGGAGGAGACTTGAAGGGGTGCTTGGTGCCATGATCTAGTTGTTTAGGTGGGTTGGATTGCTTGGTAGGTTGGACGCGATGATCTTGAAGGTCTCTTCCAACCTGGTTTATTGTATTGTATTCTATTGTAGCTGTACTGCACCTATTTTCTCTAGTTTGAGATCTGGCTGATGTTTTTCTGAATTCAATTTTTGTCTTATTATTTAAGTCAGTGTGTTACCCACTTTTAAAAGGAATTTTCTAATGTGTAAGAATAAAATGTGGTAGGATCTAATGAGGGCGCTGTTGTTATACATAACTTATACTAAAGCACACATTTTAAACCTACAAGGAACCAAGAATAAACTAGAATTTTTATGAACACAAGTCAGATATAAGAAAGAAAAACTTTGAAAGTCAGAGGTAAAGACACTTGTCAGAGAAAAGAAATACCTGGAATATAATCATCACCCCAAGACATTTGTGTGCATTTTGCAGTAAGGAGATATGGGACAAAGAATACGAACAGTATTGAAGATTTCAACCATAACATTCCTACTGTTTCCATTGTATCAGCCTACAGTTAGCTTTCTGGATTTCTGGAGTTAAGAGTTTTGTATTTTCCTTCCATAACAGAACGCATGCTTTTTTTTATATTCATTTTTTTCCCTTTCCAATCTTCCACACCCCCATTTCATATTTTGCCTGTTACTCTCATGAAATTGCAAAGCAAATATTTCTAACTCCTTTGGTGGAGAGGGAGAAGAGGTTGTCCCTCTCTATTGCAGCCATTGCTTATTAAGTACTAAGTAATTTTGCACAAGAAAAGAGTATTCCCTGTAGGACAGGGCAGGTTATGTAATTCTTGGAAAAATCCATACATTTGTGATTGAAATACCTCAAAGTCCAGTTCCATTTACCCTCAACGATATCAATTTAATTGTAAATTTCACAAAATGTTAGAAGTAACAGTTAATCACTAGATGTTAGAAAGTGTAAACTACAGGAAATAGCCTCTTTTCTATCCCTTTGGGAACTTCTACTTCTCTGGTATTTCTAATCTATTACAATTTTTGTGGTTGAGATGTTAAATAATTTTTACTTGTTAACAGGACTTTGTTTTAAGCTTCTTTGGTTACCATGATGATTTAAGAAGTGTGGCATTGTCAAGTTTACAAGTATACCTTTCCCACCACCTAGGAAATATTATTTTCCCTGCCTATTCTCTAATATAAACTGAGAACTGGAAGAGAATCAATAATGTTAATCATTGTTGTAGTAATTAGCTTTAATAACACATAATTGAGCAAGTACTATATAAGTATTCAATTATACTCTCCCAAGAAACTGTTGCTGAACTAACAATGACCTTAGAACAAGAATTTACTTAGAGTGAATGGTTCAATGGGGAGCCCTGAAAATGCAGGATGATAGAAGAAGTCCTAGGGCTATAAACACAGATGGCTAATTATTGATCACTAAAAGAGTACATTCCTTCAAAGGATCTAGTTTTAGGGCATAATAAAAGTAATGACCACATAACAAAGAAGTATGAATGGCTTAGTTGTACTAATGGTGCCATTAGTTATGCTATCAGAAATTTATATCCTGAAGATAAATAGAAATTTTCTGTTAGAGTAAGCTACATGTCTTGAAAATTAGGAACCTCTGTTAGAAGATTTCCATTGTATAAGGAGTACATAACTCAGTCACATAAACAATAGCACAAAAATCTGCATAAGCTTCCTGTAATTGATAGCATCAGCAGAGCTACCTTCAGGTTGTATTTGTGAGTGCAACAAAAAAGAGTACTTTTGCAAGTGCCTTGCTTGAGAACTGGATATGAAGAATTGAAACTGATCACTGTACTGCTATATAATTACAGATTTATTATCATTAAATGGTAATCTACCTTTGTTGCTTGTGATTTCTCACATAATCTACTACTAGTATTTGATCTAGTCAACCACCCTTGAAGTATGGTTGCTTGCAATCTGGATGTACAGTAGTTGGTGAAGAGGGATCCTCTCTTTTCAAAAAACATCCTCTTGTGTGTTGTAGCCATTCTCTGATTATTTTTTTCCAGGCTTGATGAGTATTCTTTGATTGTTTGATCTGATTGTTCTTATCAGCAAAATGATAATATCACAGAAGCTTAGATACTTTGCTCAGCCGTGGTTATTTTCTCTCACCTTAGCAATTGAAACAATACAGAAACTGACGATGATGAGTTGGAACTGAGAGCAAATAAATTACCTTTGTGAAAGACTGTAAAGGTCATGTTGGAAAAGTAAATTTCTGGAGAGAAGGACCGTAGGCATGTTTGGAACTATAACTTCCCAGTTCTCTATCTACATTTATTACAGTGGAAAAAGACCTAAACCTTCAAACACCTTCTCAGCAATCTACCGGAAGTTCAATAAAGATTCTTTAGAACTGTTTTGTCTCTGATAGCATTGCAGCTACAGAACTTCTTTATGACAGAAATAGTCAGTAGTTTCAGACTCATATATCAGGTAAAATATGACCCTGACCTCATTATATCTGAACCATTCCAAGCCTGATAGGAAGAGAAAAAGAGGCGGAAAAAGCATTACTGGAAAAGGTGACAAAAACCATCATCTGCACAAATTCAAAATCAAATGTTTTCTTCATACATTAATGAAATTATGTGTGCTGACATACATCTGTATATATATATATGTACACACACATATACATAACTTTCACCAACTCGACTGGAAAAAAAATATTTTTATTATAGAAAATGAGAAGAAATCTTCCCATGATGATAAGGGAAGATATTTCCACCTTTGTGCAGGTCACACTTTCTTCCTGCATATTTTTTCCTGGATTTGGCAGCAAAAATAATTTGGCTGAGCATGTATGTGGTACAAGATAGTTGCTTCCTGCAAATCATTTGTAACTGAAAAAAGTGTGTTCTTTTGAGCAGGATAGATGTTTTCTTTTAAAACATCAGTTGCACTTGAGATTGGATCTATGATAATAACAAACCCAATAGTAGTAATAAGGCATCACCACGAAAATATAACCAATAAAATTGCAGCATCTGATCCACCAATGCCCAGAATACATCACAAATATTCCAAAGAACTGTTAAACATATGTCCTAGTTTCACTGGAATGGAATTATAGATCAGCCATGCTATGCAGATCATTAGCAGATTTGAGTCAGCCAAGGCAGCTGACCCAAGGTAGCACACAGGTGTGTCCCATACCATAAACATCAGGATTATTGTAAAGAGGAAAGTTTAGGAAGAATGGGGGTGGCTTGCTTGGGTTTACTCCTTCTTTTTTGAGAGACTGTTTTTCTGTTTATTGTGACCATCATGGGGTAAGTATAAATTTATGTACGCTATGCTGGTATTAGTTTGGTAGTTTCATTATATCTGCCTTCTTCATATAAGCCTGTGGGTGGTTGTTTTTTTTCCTTTTTCTTTTTTTCCCTGATTCCCCTTCTTCTCTGGGTCATTAGGTGATATAGCAATTGCTATAGTTTATCCCTAGGTAAGGGATAAATATAGATAACATAAGAAATCAAATATAATTGAGAAATTAATAGAACTGAAAAAGAACTTCAGGACCACTTTGTCAAGACTGCCTGAACTGAATAAAAATCTCTGAAAAAAAGTGTATGAAAAACAGAAATTCCATTGAGAAACTGCTGAGATACCTTGATGATACTCTGTAGTGATCTCATATGCTGCTATGAACAGTAACATAATTGTCAGTAGAAGAGGACTGTAAAAGGCTGTGTGCTTCCTTTGCCCTTGTCAGGATTTCTTTTGGGGGGGAGGAAGGCAGGACACATGTATTTCAGAATTTTTGTTCACAAACACAAATGTTCAGAATTTCAAAATATTATGGCTTTGCCTTCCCTTGTTTACAATCAGTTTTGTGAATTTCACATAGGAGTGTGTCATTACAACTGCTATTGATTACTACCAGGAAAAAACTCTGCTGCAATTCATATAAAGATAAGCAGAATTTATTTTGAAAATAACTGATAATTAAGTAGTGCTTTTACAGTCGATGAACTTGCATATCTTTTCAAGTATTTCACTACTACTGCAACAAAGCTATGATAGTTAAATGGAAAATTAACACCTTCTCTAAATCAATGAACTAGGTTAACTTTTCTGAATTGACTCTGCTGATTATTTGAGCTGTCATTAAAGATGTCTTTTTACATCCAATAATTTCTAACTCATATCCTTGATCTTGTATGCAAAGACATTGTAGGTAACGAGGCAGTTTATTTCAGGTAATGGCAATACTACATTATTTTTTTTCTAGGCTGCATGTATCATGATCTTTTAGCTTTTTTTCCCAATACTTGTAACTCCAACATATTTGACTTCCTAGAAATTATCTCACATTTGATCATCTGAATTGTTGTTCTTTTCACATCTGGAGGCTATAACTGCAACAACTTTTTCAGTCATGTCTCAGTCTGGAGAGGGAAAGAGACTCAGTTCTTTTGAATATTCCCATGTTGTGAAATTAGAGGCACAAACGAGGCCAAAATATCAACAGCTAGACTATTTATTACATAAATGAAGTGGATGAATCAGAACGGGAGAGAGAGAAAATAGAGAGAGAGAAGAGGAATTATATTACCACACCCCTCACCCCCCCACAAGACAGTTTGAGTCTGTGGTGGAAAGGTGCTGCAGGAGATTTGGGTCTGTAGAGAAATGGTGCTGAGGCTTTGGCTGTAGAAGAGATGTGGTCCTCTGGGCAGCCTCTTCAGCTCCATGAGTTGCAGCTGGTGGAACTTAGGACATGGAGAGAGGGTTCGGTCTGCTTCTTCCAGGCTCCATGGCCTCTTTTCTTCGGAGCAGCATTGTCCTGGGCTTTCCTTCTCTCGTGCATTCCTTCTCAGCGGCATTGTCCTTCTCCTGTGTTTTTCTTCATCTGTGTTTTCCTTCTGTGTTTTTAGTTCTCCATTTTCCTTCTTCTGAGCCAGTAGTTGCTCAAGTCTTTTATACAGTTTTTTAGTCCTTAGCTATGTGTCCAAGTATTGTCCCTCAGGAAATCAGGGGCCAGGTGGTGAATCCATTGTCTCACCATCCTCCCTTTCCGGGGTACTTGATGGGTGGAGATTATCTTGTCTTATGCATATTCCAGAAGGTGGCCTCGGTCGTTGATTTTATCTTTGTTGAGTCACATCAGGAGAGACAAGCTTTTAGTCTCTCATGAGTCATAATAATAACTAATCTATTACTACTGGTTTTACCACCACAATTATTATACTATTACTGATACTAAGAACATTAAGTAGTTTCAAATATCAAATCAGCCCTTATATTTAAACATTAAGTTTATAATAGTAGTTATGAAGAATAATGATGGAAGGTTAAAGAGGAAAATAATAACAAATGGATTATGTAAAATTAAAATATTGCAGTAACAGCATGCAAAAAATTTGGATTTAACTATTTTGGGGGAAAAAGTAGTGAAAAGATTTCAAAGAGTTGTGATTTTATTTAGGGTTTTTGTTGTTATGTTGTTTTGTTTTGCCTGCAGTGTGCCCAGGCAGCCAAGAGGGCCAATGGCATCCTGGCCTGCATCAGGAACAGTGTGGCCAGCAGGGGCAGGGAGGTCATTCTGCCCCTGTACACTGCATTGGTTAGGCCCCACCTTGAGTACTGTGTCCAGTTCTGGGCCCCTCAGTTTAGGAAGGATGTTGACTTGCTGGAACGTGTCCAGAGAAGGGCAACAAAGCCTGTGAGGGGTTTGGAAGACAAGCCCTATGAGGAGAGGCTGAGGGAGCTGGGGTTGCTTAGCCTGGAGAGGAGGAGACTCAGGGGTGACCTTATTGCTCTCTACAACTACCTGAAGGGAGATCACTAACAATGTGATAGGAAGTATGAAAATAAAAGTTTGTTTCCACAAATCTGTTTCTCTAAAGTTTCTTGAAGTTCTTCATCTATGAATTGACTCCAGTAAGCTGTACACAGGCACATAGGGCTCATTCTTGTTGCATGAACACAGGCATTCAGCATCATTTGTATGCCCAGCATATTCTCTTTCATATCCCTCTAAGGTATTAGAAAAGTTCAGATCTTCTCTCAATATTGTATTATATCTGGTGACTGGAACACCTCTGCTACAAAGGCTGAGGGAGCTGAAGTTGTTCAGCCTGGAGATGAGAAGGCTCTGGGGAAACCTAATAGCAACCTTCCAGTACCTGAAGAGGGGCCTATAAGAAAGGAGGAGTGAGACTATTTACAAAAATGGCTTCAAATTAGAGAAGAGTAGATTTAGATTGGATGTTAGGAACAACTTCTTTACCATGAGGGTAGTGGAACACTGAGCTTGGTCCCACAGTTTTCACTGACAGCTTGGAAAAAATGGTAAAAGCAGCTATCGTGTGGTATGATGGTGATCGATGGCAAAACAGCGTGGAATACCAAGAAGGCTCTCCTCAGATTGTTAAGAGCTGTGACTATGGTATTTCAGCAGTTTTCCTGTCCTGTAAACATTGTTACTGGTTCAGCCTACATGACTGGATTAGTGCAACATTTAGATAAAGCTGTCCTTGGTCATGTTAATTCAGACAAGCTTTTTAGAATTTTAAAACTGTCATGAACTGAGATTCAAAAACTACGTGCTCCTTATTGTGTTTTGCATATTACAAGTCACACAAACTGGCCAGGCTTTTTGGTGGAGGGGAATGTAAAAGCAGATGCACTTGTGTCGGGTGTAGCAATGCCACCAATTCCAAATACCAAACAACAAGCAATAGCTTCTCATCAATTTTTTCATCAAGGTTATCGTGCTCTAAAATGGCAATTTCAGTTGTCCAATGCTGCAGCTTGAGGTATTGTTGCTGCATGTCCTGATTGTCAGGGCCAGCATATTCCTCACTATTCCGGTACTAACCCTAGAGGCTTGCAAGCTCTCCAGATCTGGCAAACAGATGTTACCCACATTGCTGAATTTGGTAGATTAAAATTTGTTCATGTGTCTATTGATCCATTTTCTTCAGTCATCATTGTTACTGCTCACATGGGAAAGACTAACAAAGACATTATTTGTCATTGACAGTGAGTTTTTTTGACTGCTGGAGTTCCTCTTCAAATAAAACCAGACAATTGTTCAGCATATGTGTCTACAAAAGTTAACTCATTTTTGCAATCATGGGGTATAACTCACATTACAGGTATCCCTCATTCTCCCACCGGACAAGATATTGTTGAACGTGCACATGGCACATTAAAACAACTGTTGCAAAAACAAAAAGGGGGAATGGCAGGGGATCCTCTAGAAGCTCGATTGAACAAAGCTATATGTGTTCTAAATTTCTTGCAGATTTCTGGTGATTCTCAGGCACCCCCAATAATGCATCATTTTGGCTCCTTGGCTACCACCAGTGGGGTGCCCTCAGGAGCTAAAGTCAGGGTTCAAGATCTGCAAACAGGTCAGTGGTCTGATCCTTGCGATTTGATAACTTGGGGATGAGGGTATGCTTGTGTCTCTACAGATTCTGGACCACGCTGGGTTCCAGCAAGATGGGTTTGACCAGCGTTTTTATCACCCTCTGGGCATAGTTATGCAGATTCCAAAGCAACCACAGAAGAATGTGTGGATCACACTTGCTAACACCCTGGAGCAAGATACACTGTGCCTCTGGGTATCAACCCCTATGAAACCTTTCAGCACCTACTTGGTGGGTGTTCTGGTGAATGGGTGGAAAGACATAACTGAGAAGATTGAATCTTTGAGCTTAAGAAGAATGTTTTATGTGTGTTTCCTGGTTAATTTTAACTATTGCCTGACATGGGTACTGTTCGATATGTTTCTTTGCAAAATAGGGCTGTGATAGACTTCTTGCTGTTAGCTCAGGGTCATGGTTGTCAAGAATTTGAAGGATTGTTTAAAGGATGGGGATTCTCTGGTTGGTTTCTTTTGATTGTCAAAACCAGGTTATTAATTTTGGTAATTGTGATTGTAATGTTACTGATGTTGCCCTGATTAATCTGTTGCAAAAGACCCTGCAGCAGATGATCAAAGCGACATTTGTAGCAGAAAAACAAAAAGGGGGAATTGTGGAGGATTGTGATGAATCTGTGGACCTTCTGAAGAGCTCTGGTGAGAAAACATCACTGTGTTCCCTTAAGAAGTTGGAAACTCCCTGGACTGGGTTTTGGAGGATGAGAAACCACAAGATAATATAGGAGGCCACCTGGAACTATAGCAATGTTATCATTAACTCATAAGAATCTTGAGAAGAGTCTGTTAAGCCATCACATGCAGCCACACTAACAAGATAGATACAAATATATGTTGCTTGCTAGAATAAATGGAGTCTTTTTTCTTTATATGCTGCTTGCATTCCATCTTCATCACTCTGACCATCATCCTATCCCTATACAGCGACAGATAACAGCATTATTGCTGAAGAATTTTTGTTGTACCACTTGAGGCAAATTAAACACACATTTGTACTTAACTATAAAAAGAGATACAGTGAGCAGTACATTGGGCAAAGTCCTACCACCCAGCAGCTCTACAAGGAGTCTGCAAAGACATGGCACAAGCTAATTTGTTATGTAGGCTTTCACCAGTACAAATCACAAAGGTCAACTTTAAGAACCTCACCCTGCATTGGGTCTATCCCCTAGTGCTAGGTCTGTTTAGTAAAAGTGGGCCCTGGATACCTGTATTCCAAAATTACTACAAGACAATACTCTGATGCCTTCTGTCATCTCATTAGGCAATCCAGCCCTCAATGACAAATCATTCTTGGTCACAAATTACCATAGTTGAGCACCTGCAGTTTGAATTTCCCCTTCAATCTGTTAAGTATGCTCAGCCTACTGGTTGACAGACATCTTGAAGCAAATCAAATACTATGGTGCTGAAATCACTGAGGTACAGCTAAATAAGGTGGAGGCCAAGAAAAAAAGAAAAGAGGGGAAAAAAGGAAAATATATGTATTGTTCTTTGCAGGTGTTTTGTTTTTATTGAACTGAATTCAGAATTAATGAAGTAGATATCATCATCACTCTGTAAAAATAATCATTACCAGTTATGATGAACAGGCATGCTTATGAGTATTAAGGCCCCAAAAAGGGAGGGCGAAAGAAATATGTAACTGCAGGTTGAAAGATGAAGTAGAAAAATAAACTTTTTATGTCAGTATTAAATAGATTGTTTAAGTCAAACTTTCTATTCCTTTCACATTAAGGTTGTATTTTGGTATTAATAGATACAAACCTTAAATTACCATTTTATAAGGGAGTAACAGTTGCTCATGCAATAAAAGGGTTAATATATGCATTCGATTTATTTCATAGAATCTGTTAGGAACACATCAAATAGTTCTACTGAGGAGGTATCTCTCATCTGTTTAGGTAAGATGTTTCTCTCCTCACAAGAATAAAAATTAAATTCTTCTTGATATTAGGCATCATCTCTGACTAATCCTCTGTAACAGTTGAAATCAGTACGAGGGAAAAAGTGTTGAGTAGTATTCTTACTTTCAAGTATGAAAAAGTAGACTTTTGTCCTAGACAAATTTTAATCTAGGAAGACTATATTGTTTTTCATTCCTCAAGGGATATATTCCATCAAACAGGTTAACTAAGAGAGTCAGTAATGAGGCTGTCATTTCTAATCAGGAAATAGTTACTTGGTATGAGTCACTAAATATTGTTCATTGCATATTGAAGAAGATTAATTCCCTCCTGGGTTGCTCAAAATCTTTATGAATGCCTCCACTTGTTAATGTAATAAATAAAATACAGATGATCCAATGCCCTCCACATCTTTTTTTTTTTTTTTTTTTACTCTAAATTGTTTGCAATCTTTTGTAATGGCAGGTTTGTGCAACTTCTGGAGAACAGTTGAAAGCCTGCTCTTGTTTTCCTTAGATGAGAAGGCATACCTATAGAAAGACAAAACATTTCTGAACTTAAGAACTGTACAATGATCTGCTGTCTGATAAGTGGATGTTGCCAAGATAGTCTCTGATTTCTATGATGTTTTGTTTTTCATTGACTTTAGTCAGGCTGGAGGGCCACATAGAAAAACCATCCAGATGAGACCTTGAAATCGTATAGTTGCAGAGGAGTATGAATTCAAAAAGAGCAACCAGATGATGAATATTTCATTTAGGAAGAAAAGTGGAGCTCTGAATGCCCTAATTAATATTTTCCAAATTATTATCCTGTAGTTGCAAGCCTTACTGAGCAATAAGGGTGTGAAAGGACATGTAAGTATGTAGGAATAAATATTTTATTCAGCATATACAATTTCATATTCAACTTCCAAATTGATTAATGATTTTTCTTACACATTCACTTAAACATTTTAAAATTATTGAAAAATACTACATCATTAATATAAGTAATAATTATTTTAAGTATAGATAGATAGTAGCCCTATCATAGAATCAATAAGGTTGGAAGAAACCTCAAAGATCATCAAGTCCAACCTGTCACCCAACACTTCATGACTACTAGTCATGCCACAGCCAGTCCCCTCTTGAACACCTCCAGGGATGGTAACTCCACCACCTCCCTGGGCAGCCAGGGAGGTGTTTTCACAGCTGAGTGGAGGAATTGTGTGCTATTTAATCCAAGCTCATTTGAAACACTTAGCAGCATCTCAGGCTGCACTATCAGGAGATCAATTATTACATCAATAAAAGAAAATAAGAGCTTTGTCAGAAAAAATATCAGGAAAGCAACCTACATACATGGGCCAAATTCTCATGCAGTCATTACTGAGATGGAACAGGGCTCTCCCTCCTGTCCCTACCCCAAATCTATGCTGCAGCAGGAGGGAAACAGATTACTGGGTCCCCCAGGTGAAAATATCACTTTTCCCCCAGTTCCCAATAACCTTAACAGAAAAGTTCCTCCTGGGCTGATTAACTCCAGAGCCACATACATGAAAACAGTAAGTCCTGACCTCAGTGTCACCAAACAAGAGTAGCAGCCACAGCGTAATGGCTTAAGGCTGTTGCATAGCTTATTGAATGCAGAAAGGCTCTGCTTGCCTGGTGGGAGTTGGGCTGACAGCACTACAGTGATTCCAGGAGCTCTCAGCTGCCCAACACAACAGCTAGAAGGAGAGAGCAGAACTAAAGGGACAGAGAGCATTGAAATCTTCACCATGGACTTAAAAGAAGTTACAATTTTGTCATGAGGAATGGATTTCTGATAAAGATGCCCAGAATATTGTTGGTTACTTATATTTTTTAATTAATAGAGATTGCTGCCTTGGAAAATTAATGTTATCTTTGGCAGCACAAATTAAACATAATTAGTAAAAGGTCTACAAATTTAAGTGAATCCCACATTCTAGGTAAGTGTTCTTGGATTTTGGTGTTTCAGGTTTTGGGTTTTGAATTTCTATTAATCCAGGGAAAAACATAGAATCATTGACTCATTGGATCATAAAATGATTTGAATTTGAAGGAACCTTTAAAGATCATTCCGTTCCAACTCTCACCACCTCAAGCAGGGACAGCTTTCACTTGATCATTTTGTTCAGCTGATCCATCCAACCTGACCTTGGACATTTGCAATGATAAGATACCCACAACTTTTTGGGCAACCTGTTCAAGTGTCTCACCACCCTCGCCATAAAAGGTTACTTCCTTATGTCCAATCTAAATCTACCTTCTTACAGTTTAAAAACATTGCTCTTTGCCCTGTCACTGCATGCTTTGGTGAAAAGTGTTTCTCTGTCTTCTTGTAAAACTTCTTTAAATACTACAGGCGACAAGGTCTTCCTGGAGCCTTTTCTTCTCCAAGCTGAACAACTCCAATTCTTTCCACCTTTCCTCATAGGAAAGGTGTTCCAGCCCTCTCATTTTCAAGTTGCTCCTCTGGATCTGCTCCAAGTTGTAATGAAGAGGTTATTAATTTATGAATAGGAAATATGAATTATAGAAACATTAATTTTTATTTATTATTAAAATTATCAATGACCAATGAATCACTATTTTATATCCATATTCTAGCACATGACTGTGAAATAGACCCCATAAGTGGTTTAGTATTTACAATTTGGCCCCAATTAGAATATTTACATAATTACTTTCTATTAATATAATGAAGGGTCCAATGCCACTGCTTGTCCACCAGATGTCGACTCAATGGGGCACTGGCAGCTGCTTAACTCTATACAGAGATATTACAATGCATCAGAGGCTTGGACTAGAAATGTTACTCTGCTAGGTGCGGGTGCCTTGAACCACATGTTACTGAGTGGAAAACACGTGGAAGATACACTGTGTCCTTTGTAGCAAGATCAGGTACTACACTCCAGCAGGAGTTGTTGCTGGGTCTGGCTTCTAGGCTGGTCTGGACAGCATCAGTGGAGACAACCTTCTCCCTCCCGTGACAGTAGAGAAGGAACAGAGCATAGGCTAGCTGGTAGGCAGGCTGCCTTCACAGGACTCAGGCGGCTCCTTCTGGACAGCTGAGAATGGTCCTGCGGGGTCAGCCCAGTAGGGCTGGTCCTAGAACAGGGTCGGTCCTCATAGCAATGACCTTCGGGGCCAGTGAGGACAGCCCTCGGGAAGAAGCACAGCTGTGAAAATTGGCAACTTCCCCCTTGCTTGGCTTGAAGGAGTGGGCAGGACCCTATCAGAGTGGTCCCAGCTTTGGAGCACAGGGCACAAACAGTGCTCTAGATTTCCCTGGGGTTCACATGGCACAGAGTGGTGGAAATGATGGCTCCTCTTCTCATCCCACAATAGTAGAGTCACGCAGGCATGTGGCTAAGCACTGGTCCTGCTTTCTGAGCTGACACACAGGGTTGTGTCGCTTGTTAGTCTGCTGCTTCAGGCTGAGGCAGACATTTGGACTGCCGGACTCAGCTAAGTCCTATCCCTGACAACTGGGCTATCTTACCCTTGGGGGTCCATTCCTTTTGAAGGCACAGCGGGCTCTTGTGACCAGTGAGACTGGCAATACAACACTGCAGCTTCTCAGGCTCTCAGCAAAGGTCCCTCCTCTGGAGATACTCTCAGGGCTGAGGCTCAACCGGCCTGCCTGGATGCTGGTTTCTCCTCATCTTGCAGATGCCACTAGTTTGCTTGCTTGTAGGAGAGAGAAGCAAAGGCTACGGCACAAGTGTAGCAGCTTGGACAAGGAGAGAAGACAAAGAGAAAGAGGGCTACTTAATTACAAGTTGGGGTAATACTTATAACTTTCTCAAAGCTGGATTTGACCAATGGGCACTCTCATAAACAACCAGCTTCAGCCTATAGAAAACGTGAAGCTAGAATTATGCCCATGATTGGTTGATGGGTTGGACACGATGATCTTGAAGGTCTCTTTCAACCTGGTGTATTGTGAAGCAGAACTTCACATATCTGAGACTTGAAATTTTTTGCTTGTCTTTGCTACTCAAGATGTTGAGAACTGCATGCTCAAACCAAAGCACTGGCTCTTGGTTACTAACTGTGTATGAAGACGCTCTCATGGCACACCCTTCTCAGATGTGACCTATCTTCTTCCAAGACTGCAGTAGACTTTCTCCTAAGGTCAGTTTTAAAGCCATCCTGTTTGGAGGTTTTGGATTCATGAAACAGTGGGCTGGCATCCCATCTCTGATAAATGAATGTTTTTTTTTGTTGTAGTCTTGCTGTTGTGGCAGAACTGCTCTTTTTTCATTTGTGGTTTGGTTATTTGTTTGGGTGGGGTTTTTTTCCCCAATTATAATTTCACCCCTTCCACTCCCAGTGGTTTCACAGCTGTAGTGGGTTTGGCTGAGCTGGAGTAAATTCTCCTCCGAGCACATTTTTAGTGTTGTGTTTTGCAATACTGTAGCTGAGTGCTGATAACACACCACTGTTGAGGCTACTGCTGAAGGAGCACCCAGGCTTTGCTTTTCCAACATTTCCTCACCCCAAGAGTATGCTAAGGGATGGGCAAGGTCTTGGGAGGGGACACAGCTGGGCTAGCTGACCCAAACTGACCAAAGGGGTATTCTATGCCATGATGTCAGCTTTGATATATAAAGTAAGTAAAAGAAGGACAAGTGGGGATATTTGTCTATGGCATCTCTACTGCAGAGTAATGACTATGCTTAGAACCCTGCTTCCCAGGAGTGACCAGCCACCACTTGCTGATGGGCAGTAGAGAAGAACATCACTCTTTGCTGTTGCTTCCACACACAGCCTTTGCTTGTGTTTCACATTATTAACTTGCTTCTACCTTATTATAGACCTTTTGTTACATTTTCCCCTCTCCCCTGTCCATCTGAGAAGGAGAGTGATGGAGTGGCTTTGGTGAGCATTTGGCCCCCAGCCAGGGTCAAACCACCACAACAGATTTTTTTTCATAGAAGCAACCAAGCACCCAGAAGGGAAGGCCTTCTCCCTTGTTATGGTAGGTGGCTTAGATGAACAAACTTAATAGCTTCTTTAGTCTCAAAACAACCTGCAGACTGCCTGCCACTTTCTGTAGACCTCTTCTCCTGTTTGGTACACTGATCGGGTCACCATGAGCCCATTGCAGCTTCCCACCTTCAAACCTCTAGAGTTAAGCAATCACAGCCTTGCACGGTGGCAGCTTTAGAATCCAGTAGGCAGGGCATGTGACAAGCACTCAACAAACCACAACAAACTTGCTTTCTTGGGTTTTTTTGTTTGTTTGCCTGCCTTTTTTCCCCCCCTTGACTTTTTACTAAGATCAGAAGATATGCATGAAGACCATTACCAGTAGATTTCATAGAATCATGGAATTGTCAGGGTTAGAAAGGACCTCAGGGATTATCTAGTGCCAGCCCCCCTGCCAGGGGCAGGGACACCTCACACTTCATCAGGTTGTTCATCTTTGTATTTTGGCAGATACAAATCTGATTTGGATCCCTTTCCAAGGTAGGCTTTTGTCTAACAAGCATCTGAGACAGCAAATTGGCTGTCCCCCATCTTAAAACAATGCACTAAGCTGTACCATTCTGTGCTGTATATTTTGAGCCCTAAAGTGTCTTGCAGCATGGCAAAGGAGATTGGCTTTCTCTGTTAGTGTCTGTCTGTGTGTAGCTCATATTCAGGGCTACACTCCAGCAGTTGCCTGTCACCTGATAACCCCTCCCCAGCTGAGGAGTGGGATCAGGAAAAGTAGGGGACATCCATGGATTGAAATGAAAACACATTTAATGAAACAGCAAAACTAATACTGATGCTGGTACAAAGGATCCAAGTTATACTGGTCTGTAAATGAGGCACAACAGCAGAGATTTATTGAATGATGAGAGCAGACTCAAGAGGCCTCCAGGTAAAAATAGTGTAATGAGCATAATATCATATGACTAAACAGATCCTGCTCCACCACCACCACTTTTGCAGCCATCCCAGAGCCAGGGGCAAGACCCTCACCAGCCAAGATAACCATACAGAGGAGCTCAGCCCCAGTAAGGAGGCCCAGCCAGCACCTGTGGATGATATTGGAGGGACCATCAATATTCTTCCTACCTAACCGGGGGGCCACCAGGCCCCCCGGCCTTTGTTGTCACCACCACCATCACCCAGTGTGCACCATGGGGACTGGACTCACCAGTGATGAGAGGAGGATCCCTCAGCCCAGATGGGCTCAGCTTAGGGCTTCTGCCTTTCCTGGCGGGGATTAAAAAGAGGAGTGGGTGGGGAGGGCTAAGTGGCCACACCTGGGGTGGGAGGAGACTCCAACAGAGCCCAGGTGCTCTGGGATTTGAGGGGAAAAAGGGGGAAGTAGGGCAGGTGAAGGACTTTTAGGGTGTCAGGTAATGATAGGACTAGGGGCAATGGGAAAAAAATAGAAATGGGTAGATTCAGATAGAATATTAGGAAGAAATTCTTCTCCATGAGGGTGGTGAGAAACTGGAACAGTTTGCTCAGGGAGGTGGTAGAAGCATCATCCCTGGGAGTTTTTAAGTCCAGGCTGGATGAGGCTCTGGGCAACCTGATCTAGTGTGAGGTGTCCCTGCCCATGGCAGGGTGGTTGGAACTGGATGATCCTTGAGCTCCATTCAAGCCCCAACAATTCTATGATTCTAAAACAATTTTGCAGTTTAGGCTGGATGTTAGGAAGAAATTCTTCACAGAAAAAGTGATTTGCCATTGCAATGGGCTGCCCAGGGGGGTGGTGGAGTCACTGGATGAGGCACTTAGTGCCATGGTTTAGTTGATTAGATGGTGTTGGGTGATAGGTTTGACTTGATGATCTTGAAGGTCTTTTCCAACCTGGTTTATTCTATGATTCTGTGATTTTGTATTGTATTGTATTAGCACAAGCATCCCATTCAATGGGTGTGTGCAGTTGTCTGTGCTGCCTGGCTAATGCCTTGGCCTTTGTTCCCCTCATGAAAGGAGGGACACTCTGGGACAAGTTTTAATATTTGGGGCATAATTCTGGGCATAATGTGCCTTCACCACACAAGTCCATGCTCTAGAGAGGAATCTAATCTGCCCTGGTGAGACCACACCTGGAATACTGTGTCCAGTTTTGGGTTCCCCAGTTCAAGATGGACAAGGGATCTGCTGGAAAGAGTCCAACAAAGAGATACAATGATAACTGGAGGACTCAAACATCTCTCCTATGAGAAAAGACAGAGAACTGGGGATGTTTAGTCTTGAGAGGAGAAGATCGAGGAGGGGTCTTATTAATATCTATAAATATCTAAGGGAGTGTCTGTCAGGATGAAGGTGATGGTCTCTTTTCGGTGGTGTCCAGTGACAGGACAATTAACAATGGGTACAAGCTGAAACACAAGAATCTCCACATCAACATGAAGAGAAACTTCTTTATGATGAGGGTGACAGAGGACTGGAATAGGCTGTCCAGAGAGGTTGTGGAATCTGCTTCTCTAGACAAACTTGAAACCTGCCTGGATGTGTTCCTGTGCAGCCTCCCCTATGTGACCGTGCTTTGGCAGAGTGGTTGGGCTTGATCCCTAGAGGGATATTTATATACTGAAAATAAAGGATATTGCAAAAATCACATGGAGACAAACAAAATGTGATGAAAGGGTCAAATGGATTAATTTCCTGCTGCATGGTGGACATAACACTAAGTGGTTGTTGGGCTTAGAATATTACTGTTCCTGTCAACTGCATCAAAAAAGCATACAAAAGTATAAAATTCATCCTCCATGCGGATAAACTTAATGTGTGATAAACAGTTTGATGTGGATGCAAATTTAACACACTTGAAAAGCAATAACAATGTTATAAATGGGCCACATAAGAAGATTTCTAAGTTTCTTGTGAGAGTTTATTAAAAAAGAAGCGAGCAAGCAGCAGGGAAAAAATAGAGAAACAGCGCGCTGGGCTACAGAGACTTCCCCCCCAGATACCTCCAGTCTCTGCCAAAAAGCAACTTACAAATCCTAACTTTTCTTTATATAGCTACACCATCTACATATGCATACTTACGCTTAATAGAAGGCAGGGATATGATAATGAGTTCTAGCAACATCTTGGGCTTCTTGAGCATTCATCTTCTTTGTGTTAGGGGTCACAGATGAGGCAGGGGAGGTCTTTCTCCTGTGTTCTTTGCAGAACCACATCTTCTCACACAAGCACAGCTGCAGCACAGGACTTATCTGAGGTAAACATTCTATGGCTCCTGAGAAAGTTGGCATGAGGTTCCTGTCTGAAGCCAAAACAATCTGAGCATTTACCCTCTGTTCTCCAAACAAACCAGCTGCCGCCACTGCCCTGAATACAGCATTCTGCAACACAAATCACAAACCACTATGGCATTTATAACAGCAAGCATGGGAATTTTAGGTATCTCTGTAATCAATACTGGTTGTAAGAAATGGAAATTGGCAATCCTTTAACTATACAGTGTTATCTTAATGTTTTCTACACTGTCAGAAAGCAAGACTGATATTTTTTTAAGAAGTTACAGAAATATTTAAATTAGTGAAAGTGTTTTGACTAAGAGTGGGTAAAAGTTCATGTGAAGTTTTAAATCAGATTGAAAACTTAAAGTCAATTCCCTCTGCAGAACAAAGGCCCTCACATGTGGTGTGACCTCAAATCATAATAAAAACCAAAAAGTAGCATGTGAAATTTTTGCAACAAATAGAAATAGAAATCATATTCATTTTTTTTAATTGTCGGGCTCAGATGGATGCACATCAGTGAACTCCTCTGCCAAGAAAAGCAGGGAGGGGTGGGGGAAAAAGTTTGATCATTTCCCACAGCTTCTCCTGCAAAACTTCCCTCAGGAAGAGATGAAATAAACTCTTGGCCAGTATCATACAAGTTTAAACCACTACAAAACCAGGAAAAAACAAACACAAGCAACAAAAAAACCCCCACTTACTGACAAAAGAAAAATAATGAGGAACAGATTTCATTGCTTTCAACATCATCTAAAAGTCCTGTATTGACTTTTTTCCTGTTAAGTGTCTTTCAGTATTTTTTCATTTTGATTTTATTTAATAAGGTAAGATGATGCAATACAAATAATATATTACTTTGTTTTGCAAAGTTATCAATCTTTATTTCTCTGTTGATTTGCACTAATATAATAAGCTGTGATTAAATCTATTTTAGTAAAATTCAAAGACACATGTTGTGAATCAGCCTTAAAATATAATATAGGCTGAATGAGCTGGTGAACCTAGTCCCATGATGTATCCCTGAATCGCACTGTAGCGGTACTTCTTTCTCATTATGACTTCTGTTGCTTTTCTTTGTTTACATATATCCCTATTACAACATGTGTTTATTTCAGCAGACTAAGGAATATGATGTATTTCATAGTTTAATGCCATAAATGATGTTCAGTTTTCCCTGTGAAAATGATGAGTCGACAAAAAACAGCAGAAGATCAGTGAACTTTATTGGAAATGCAATTTAAAATATTTCAGTATCTTAAAATTACATTGGAAGTTCTATATGCCAGAAGAATTGTTTAAAATATTACGTAAAATTACTTCAGTGGGAAGAAAATTCTAAATATATATTTGTCAGTGGATGAACTATGGGGCCTTTACTATGAATTCTTACTTCTGCTTTCATTTTTAATTAAATAAGGCAGAGATGCCTCTTCAGAGTCTTGGAGAAAATTTAGGAATGCACTGCACTTTAAAACTCCTATTTATAATTGGAAGACAAAAGCATTTATAAGCCCCACACATTTGATTTATAAATTTTAAAATCTGCAGCTGAAAAAATGGTAGTTGAATTAATATTAGTGTGTGGCTGGCTGTGAACTGACTCATGAAGATAACTGACAAAAGTTTTATTCTCTATTATTATTGAAGAGCATAGAATCTGGAGAAAGTGCAATGGTTTAGCACAAGGACTAAACTCCCTTCTTCCCCATCACAAAAGTGAGGAGAAAAGTAACACACAAAACTCAGGGTTGAGATAAAAAATTTAATACCACATGAGCTATCACAATACATAACTACCTTAGCTAATAATCTAATTATTCAATGCATGATTAACTAATCTTAGCCTATTTGCAGAATTGCAGATAATACAGGAAAAAGACCATCATAAACGAGAAAACCACACCCAGAAGCTACTCCCACCCATTCCGCCACCATGCCTGTAGAAAGAAGCCAACACACAAGAACCTGGAACCCAGAAACATCTGGGAGGTGGTGGAGTCACCATCCCTGGAAGTGTTCAAGAGGGGATTGGACGTAGCACTTGCTGCCATGATTTAGTAGTCATGAGGTCTTGGGTGACAGATTGGACTTGATGATCTTTGAGGTCTCTTCCAACCTTATTGATTCTATGATTCTATGATCAATCAGAACAGGAAGTCTCCTATGTTGCAATCTGAACTTTCAAGCGCTGTAATACCTTGCTCCAATTAGCACTTTAATTTTTTGAAGCTGGCATGACTGCAGCAGGTTCAACTTAATCCATGACTGTTGCAGTTTGGGCTGAGTGCCCTCTGCTACATGAGGTGCTTCCTGTGTCCAGAGGTCCAGCCCAGTGGGTGGACACAGGAAACTAGGTATTTCTACCATAATTCTCTGCACCACCACTATAAGATCCAGTGCGAGGTCTGGCACCTCCTCTTTCTTCCTCACCATCACCTGGTAACTGAGGGAGATGTTGTCTCCTGGCCATGGGCCTGGCTAGGCCCAAGGCCATGGGGGGATGGGCAGTCTCAGATCTGGCCAGCTGAGACTAGCCTAGCAGTGGGGAGGGTGGAAGAAGGAGCCCTGGGGGTCTTGGATGTGCCCCCAGGTGGGGATGGGATCTTCCTGGGTGTGTTTTGGGATTTTCTTTTGTCACTGTGCTTCTGGCTCTCTGTAAGCATTCACTGCTTTTTCATTTAAACTTTCCATCACTTTTGCAATCCATTTGTCTGAGTTGTTATTTTTGCCCGTGGTGGGGAGGGGGGCTGCCTCAACCCACTACATTATTGGTAGCAGAGGATGGTTCTGATGGGGAGGGGTTCTGCCCGCCAACCTTTTACAATGACATTTATAAACTCTATTGCCTCTAGAACATATTTAATTAATCCAAGATTAAAAATAATTTTGAAATCATGTTTAGTATAATAGGTATGTGAGGATTTATTTTTCTATTTATGTGACTGGTGTAGGGATTATAAAAGAATATTGTCAGACACAAAATATTACTAATGGCAAGCTTTTGAATTACACATCATCGCTACTCATTTTATACTGTCAGTGGTCACTTGTTCCTTGCTTACCCTGCTTTGACTGTCTTTAATTCCTTTTCCTGCTGTAATGTTGGGGGATTTGAGAAATACTGATCTTCATTTAAATAATGCATGATAGAAGTTTATTTAATGTTGACAAGCCTCTCTGAGAACAAAGAAAAGAACAACAAAAATATTTTTTCATCATCTTAAAGAATTACTGCTTGCTATCTGAACCATCAGATATGACTATTTGTACTCTGCATGCATTTGATTTTAAAACTGTTAAAAAGGTAAGAAAAAAAAGGAAAGACAGGGATGTATGTGACCATGTATAAAATATGTTAAAAGAAATTTAGGGTTTGGTGGTTTGTTTTTGTTAGATTTTTTGTTTGTTCATTTGTTTTCCTTAAAAATTATGATTTCTCTATTTTAATGTATACTCTCTACAGAACTTGATATTTCAATATAGTATCAGGCCTCAGTTCTCTTGAGAAAGAAATTCCCTACTGCTATCACCCTTCTCTTTTTCATGTTAGCACCAATCCTATGTCATGGGCCTGGCTGACACACTCTGGGCAACTGGACCTTCATCTCCCTTCTTGTTCACCTGGCTCTCCATTTCTGGAGCACCACTATTGATTGTGTATGGGCAACTGGGAAGATGGAGGAAATAGGGAGGGGGCTCGCCTGCCTCTTGGGGAGGGGCCAGCCTCCATTCCCGTAGTAGTGATGGGAAAATCCGTAGAATGTGCACGTTAGTCATGGGAAATCTGTCTATGATTCATAGCTGTAACCGATGGACAGGGATTCTATTGTATTGTAACCATCTGTGGATGTGACTACTGGAAGAGGCAGTGTAATAAGGGAAGAGATTCGAGGAAGGCAGTAGCAAAATTAATCCAAACCCAAGCTGACTGGGCTGTGTGCCGTTGGAACTTTAGAGGGTGGGTGGAGAAAGTCATTGTGTAAGTGATGAAGAGGAGGGGGAATGTAGTAATAATCCTTGAGGGTACAAGACAACTTCCTTTCCGTTATATTGCAAGTGAAGTTGTGGTTTTGCATTAAATCACTAAGAGTGTGATTTGTCCGCCTCCTGGCCCTATTACTGGCCCTACCTGCTGGGATTCAGAGGGTATATAATTGATCTGAAGCTGCAACATGGTGAGATAAACAGTTTCAGTCAACGTTGTTGTTGTGGACATTCACTAGGCATTGATGCCTTGCCGTCTCAAAATCCAGATTATGCTGCTCCACTGCATGCTACCATATCTAGTGGGGTTGATGGCATGTAAGCAGCATGCTTTTGCAATGCTAAATGTTAAGCAACAAGAAAACTAATTGCTCTCTTAGTATAGTTAATAAATTATTTAAAAAATATATAATAGTGTACACACACATATTTTTCACAGCACCCCAATCCTTCAAACTCGTAACAATTCCCTGCATCTCTTAAGTTTCCTTTATCTGAATGGCATGAGGACATGGGATCCCCTGCTTCTCATGCAGTCAGCAACTGCTGCCACTCCCTCAAGGATGGCAGAGCCTGGTTCCATAAGTCTATGTCCCTTTCACATTCCTTTATAGTTTTTAGTCTTGTTTCACATTTCCTTATAGTTCTCAGTCTTGCAATTTCCTCCTTCAGCTCATGCTGAGCAGATCATTCACCTGAAGATCTGAAATTAATCAAATGTGATGTGTGTTCAGATTCAAGGCTTAAATCCAGTCTGCTTTGAATTCTGAATGTCTTATCTAACTAAAACAGAAATAAAAGCAATCACTTTACAGAATATTGCCATAGAGAAGCAATGGGAAAAGCAATCCAGTTGATCTGATTTAAGCAATTTTTTTCAGCCAACTGATCTAGTCCTTCCAAAGAAAAGTACCTGTGTATTTTATGTGGACAGTGGTGTCTAAATTCAGGGTACCTAAACCTGATGTCCAAGTTTCCTTTAGACTTAATGAACACCTAACCAAAATAACAAGGTGGGCTTAGTTCATTTGTTAAATGTCAATGTCTGATACCATATGAGTTATCTTAGACTAATCGAATTACTCGGACAGTACTGGCAGGCTTGATGGAGAACTCATACCTCTTAGGTAGGCAGCCAGAGACCACAATACCCTGTAATATGTCAAATGACAAAGATGTCAATTAATACCCAGCAGTATCTGGTGAGCTGTTTGGCTAACAACATAGCCGAAACTTTTATCCTTAGGTAATATGAACAGCTATCTGACACATTCTGGGGATTTGATTCTGCTTTTTATGGGAAAATAGTCAGAAAGAACTCCTCATAGCTACACAAGATTTAAAACCTCTGTCCAGATTTGATGATTTTCAGGCTTAATAAGCCCTTGCACTAACAAATCCATATCATTAATTTTTTTCAGTATATATATAGGCAAGTAGTCAGGTTAGTGCTAACCCATCACTTCTGAAAATTGTACAAAATGTGAGAAGTGTATAAAGCCTTCAGAAATTTATTTTAATCTTTAAAAGAGAAATTAATCAGGAAAGAGAAGCAATGTTAATTCAAGATTTAAATTTCTACAGAAGAATTTACGTATGATGGTATCTCAGTAATATTAATTAAATTATGGGATATTTATTGTACAGATTGTTCTCAGGCCTACCCTGCACTTGTGCTGTACCCAATCCACTTTGACTTTATGCTTTGCTCTGTTATCAGTGGGTGTCCTTTTACTTGAGTGATTATGTCTAATGTGCATTTTACAGAAGGCATTTTCTTGACAACCATCAAGTGAAAATTCTAGGAATTCTCCAAGTACTTTTAAAATACTCTTCAGCTAGCCAAAAAATACTGGCTACATTCAAGGAGGTAGTAATTTATGAATGAAATAAATACAAATTAAGAAAACACAGAAGAAGCACAATTAATCCAATTTAAAGAAATCTGTAAAGTAACCTACTACGAACCATTCATATTGAAGAAAGAATGCATGAGATGCATCTGGTTTAATTTTAAGTGTTTAACGTAGGTTCCAGTTGTGAAGTTAATCACTCTTGTGTTAGCAAAGGCAATAGTGATAAATATCCTTTATTCAGAGGTTTAATCAGGAATCCTAAATTTGGGATTAACTATTGGAGATTAAAATTATTCACTAATTCATGTTCCCTGAATGGCTGCACATGGCTTCATCTTCTACTAAGAGCCTGTCTTATTATTCTCAAGGAAATGTCTAATATTTCTTTTCTACTTTCCCAATTTTTCAGTTATGTGAATGTCCTTTGTGTTCTGAAGATATCTCACAGAGCCAGTGAAGAAAGTGTCTCTATACACTGTACAGACTGAGCTTCAGTTTATAGATTTGCAAATGCATCTACTTTTTCCATTGTCCTTTTAGTGAACTTGATAAAATATTGTTGCTTTCAGTATATGTAAAATATTGATAAAGAAGTTCTTAAGGTGGATGCCTATTACAGGTTGGATTAATTCTTCAGAACATACACACATTTACTTATTATTATAAATATTTAGCTTTGATCTCTTGGTCAAGACCTTGTAAAAACACCTATTAATCAGGTCTATCACAGAGGGAAGCAAGTAAAAGCTCTTTCCAGCCTTTCAGTTATCCTTTTTATCCTGATACGTGACATAGTCTAAAATCTTTCTGAAATAATTTTCACTTATAATTTCAAGACTGAATTCACAGGACATTCATGAAAATTAATGGTTGAACCAAGTGTACTGCATTCAATATTGAAATGTTCAAATATGAAGATATTTGGGATTTTCTTTTTTTTGTTTGATTCTTTGTGGTTTTTTTGTTTGTTTCCTGTTTATGCAAAAACTCAGATCAGCACATAAATACACCAGATGTTCTAAAACTCTGTAAAGCTGTAATAAGACTCTTTTGTACCAAATCTTGAGACTATTTTACTATAAAAGATAAATGCAGTCTAGCTTTATGTAGCCGTTTGAGTTTCCTGGAGCCCAGAATCCAATGGAACAGAATGTAGAGATTTAGGGATTATTCCTCCTTCCCCCTCCAGGGAGGGAAGGCAACAGAGAAAAGCAAGAGGTTGCTTCCACTTATAATAGAGTGCAGACACAAAAAGGGAATAGAATAAACATGACCTGAGGACCCCTTACCCGGGGTCAGGTTTCCCACCCACCTGGGTCAGGTTTCCCTGCTCACCTTGGTTCTAACTCCTGCTTATGTAGGAAGTCAGGTTTACAACCACACCCCTGCGGGCCTTAACCCACAAAACTTTACTGTAGGGAAAAAAAAAACAATCAACCAAAGACATTTTCTTCACAGGTGTTATTTTGTAGCTTACTTGCTTTTTAAGTACTAGTGTTGTGAGATGCTTTGAAATAATACTGCACGTTCTAAGAAGTGTTACTTTGATCACATATTTAAGACTATTGTGGCCTAAACTGGTCACAATTATAAAATAAAAGACTAGGAAGAGGTCTTCCTCTAGAGGCAGTTGTGGTGACTCAATGTGTTGTAGATTTTCCCATTTAAAAAATTAATTATTTCAGAGAAGTCAGATTAAGAATATTTTTATTTTTATTTTTTCCTGTTTTTTCTCTGTAGCAACTTGCAACCTTTAAGATTTTATTTGACATCTCTTAATGTTTTGCAGCTTTTCATTTCTCTGAATGAGATGATCCTATAGGACAAGTTTTGGGGGTTATTTGTTGTTGTGGGTCTTTTAAACTTTTTCTTGAGAGTGTTTAAACATAAAGCATAACTATGATTTTCCTAGGCTGCTTCAGTGTTTTGTCTCAGTATCAGTCAAATCGTTATTTTTTTCTGACAGTGAACTCCTGGCCTGTCGTGACAGAGAAAAAGAGATGGAGGGTCTCTTCAGCATTGAGTCATTGTGAAGACACAGATGGAAATGCACAATTGCTAGCCTGTGTTTTCTATTTACAGACATGCCAAATGTTGGAGAATACTGTCGAGTAGTGTGAAAATCACATTGTTATTTATTGTTGGGATTACTGGTTTTTTAATTATATTGTATTTAAAAATCTACAGAAAAAAGCCTTCAGGTTCATATCTATATCAATTATTGATTTAAAAATTTGTTGTTTTTTTTTTTCTGGAGGAATAATAAAAAGATATGCTTTAACATGCACAGCATTTTGTATACATAATGTCTATGCCCCTGCTGTTTATTTTTCTTTCTTTTTTTCTTTCTTTTTTCCTTTCTTGTATTTTTCTCCTTTTTTAGTTCTTTCTTTTTCCTTTGTTTTGTTTCTTCTTCTTTCCTTTTTTTAATGCTTTCCTTTTTTTTTTTTCCCTATTTATTTTCTTTCCTCTCTCTTTTTTCTCTCTTACCTTAGAATATACAGAATTTATATATGACTGAAATTAACATAAATTCATCCTACTCCCAGGTTGATGAAAAGAGTAATGCTTGGTTTTTTTGGTGCTTCTATTTAGTTTTTTGTTTTATTTTAATAGCAAGTCTTTATATTTATATCTCTAGAAACTGCCCTTTCGATCAATGTGAAATTATACCTAGTATGTGGAATATGTTTGCTATTATTAGAATAGAATAGAATAAAAATTTGAGCAGGAATATATTATATTATTTCTTTTATTATTTATTATTTGTTTTCTTAGACTTTGGAAATGGAATTTTATACATGCAACCTACATAAAAATATATTACTCCAAGAGAATAGAGAAAACCAGGAAAAATATTGCTTATTTTCAAACTCTATTTCTATCTGCCAATAAATGACAATACAATTCAAAGAATTGTGTGAATCTTATTAAGCAGATGGTAATACTAATACTGTTACAGGAAGCAGTTGTTAGTTTGGACACTCTGAACGATAATTTATAACAAATTCAGAGGTAATGGAAGTGTGTTCAATTGCGTAAATCCTACATTCAGATAGGGCATCTTTGAAAAGAGCAACAGCCACAAAGGGGTTTAAAATATTTTTGCAAGAACTCTATCTATCTATCTACATACAGTGATTACATTCTTTCTGAAAAGTAAGAAAATGGAACTGTTTCTAAGATATGCTAAAAAAAAAAAAAAAAAGCTAATTGATGGAGGTTGGGGAATTTTTCTTCAATTCACAACCAACCCAGGATTTTAATAAAACAACTACAATCTTGCAGATTTACATCAGTTGTGCGAAACACATATCTGAAACATGTCTTATTAGCAAGTGGAAAGAAAAATACAAGTTCATTGTTATTTATTATTAAGTTACACAGCAATCTATAATCAAGAGTGATGGAATTTAGGAAATTGCCTGGTACTTTTGCTTAAATGTGCAACTGCTTTCATAAAGAAAATGTGAGCTAAAACTGGCTTTAGAGACTTCTCTGTGGTATTGATTTTATATATTTTTATACAGAACATTTGTGTATTAGATACAGGTTCATAATTTTAAGTTCATGTACATATTTAAATATTTTTATATCATCTACTTACATAATACAAATATAATATATATTTATCACAGGAAAACATGCATTGCAGCTGCCACAATTCTTGTTTCTTTTCCCTGCTATTCATAAAACTAGGAAATACTATGATTTACTGTATTCTGAAAAGGCCTATCTTAAAGCCCAGTGCTGAGACCATGTAGTTTCATGGTATTCGATGTCATTTAGTTATACTCCTAAAGGCACACACAGCTCTGTGTTTATGCCAAATATATTCTAACAGAAGATATAAAAGGGACTAGATTTTCTTTTTATTCATAGAATCTGTGTCTTGTTTGACATAGGTTCTTCATCTACAATATAATTAAAAGACCCTTGGTATACAGTAAAATGATAAAAAAAAAAGGATATCCATGCCAATGAAATTTCTGAGTGTCAGTCTATCCCTTGATTACTTTGACTCAAACTAAAAATTTCCATTTTTGACAAATAATCATTATTTTTAATTGTTTCTTTTCAAACAAATAGATCATTACTTTTCATGGAGATCTTATATTGTTTGGTTGCGGGGTTTTTCATTTGTTTGCTTTTTCTTTAATCATTACTGTAGATTTTTCATCATATTGGCATGAGTGCTTTAAGTAAGGTTCGGACCCATTTTATAATGGTTTTTTTTTTTTTTTTAATATAAACTATATAGTAGTATAACGCTTTTTATCACAAAATGGAATGCTAGGAAAGCACACAATGTGACTTAAAGCATACTACTCTTTATATTCTTAAAAGCCTGGTACACCATTTCAAACATTTAACCAATCTCAGACATGATTTTCTAGAAACTTCATAAAAAGGAAAGAATTAAGTCACTATTGTGAAGGCACAACAATTAACAAGTGTACAGATAATCTCACAGAATCAACCAGATTGGAAAAGACCCCAGAAATCATCAAGTGCAATCTATTACCTAACACCACCTGACAACTAAACCAAGATCTTTTTTGAACACCTCCAGGGACAGTGACTCCACCACGTGCCTGGTCAGCACATTCCAATGGCCAATTACTCTTTCTGTGAAGAACTTTCTTCTCACCTTGAGCCTAAACTTCCCTTGGCACAGCTTGTGACTCTGTCCTCTTGTTCTGGTGCTGGCTGCTGTGGAGAAGAGATCAACACCCACCTGGCTACAACCTCCTTTCAGAAGTTGTAGAGGGCAATAAGGTCTCTCCTGAGCCTCCACTTCTCCAAGCTAAGCAACCCCAGCTCCTCAGCCTCTCCTCATAGGGCTTGTGCTCGAGACCTCTCACCAGCCTCATTGCCCTTCTCTGGACACATTCAAGTATCTCAGTGTCCTTCTTAAATTGAGGAGCCCCAAACTGGACACAGTACTCAAGGTGTGGTCTAACCAGTGCTGAACATAGGGGAAGAATGACTTCCCTGCTCCTCCTAGCCACACTATTCCTGATACAGACAAAGATGTCATTGGCCTTCTTGGCCACCTGGGCACACTGCTGTCTCATGTTCAGCTGGCTGTCAACTAGTATCCTCAGGTCTCTTTTTCCTAGCTTCTCTGTGGCCACTCTAACACAAGCCTGTAGTGCTGCGTGAGGTTGTTGTGGCCAAAGTGGCAGCATCTGGCACTTGGACTTGTTATGTTTGGACTCTGCCCATCTGTCTGGCCTCTCAAGGTCCCTCTGCAGAGACCTCCTACCCTCCAACAGATCAACACCTGCTCCCGACTTGGTGTCATCAGCAAACTCACTAATAGTGGACTCTACCTTCTCATCCAGATCATCAATAAAGATATTAAACTGGATTGGGCCCAACACTGATCGCTGGGGGACACCATTAGTGACTGGCTTCTAACTGGATGTGGCACTCTCTGGGCTTGGACAGCCAGCCAATTTCTGACCCAGCACAGAGTGCACCTGTCCAAGCCATGGACTGCCAGGTCGGCCAGGAGTTTTCTCTGGGGAACAGTGTCAAATGCCTTGCTGAAGTCCCTGTAGACTACATCCACAGCTTTCCCCACATCCTGGTTATAAAAGGAGATCAGGTTGGTCAGGCAGGACCTGCCCCTCCTAAATCCGTGTTGGCTAGGTCTGATTCCTTAGCCATCCTGCAGGTGTGTTGTGATTGTCCTCAAGATGATCTGCTACATAATCTTGCCTGGCACTGGAGGACAGGCTGACAGTCCTGTAGTTTCAAGGTTCCTCGTACTGGCCTTTCTCGTGAATGGGTATCACATTGGCCAGCTTCCAGTCATCTTGATAAATAATAATATGTATGTGTCATGGATTAAGTTGAACCTGCTGCTGTTATTCACAACATGCTGCACTCAAGCGAGGTTCAAAAAATTAAAGTATTATGGGGTGTGAAGTTCAGATTGCAACATGGGAGTCTTCCTGTTCCAGGTTCTTAGGTGCTTGTTATGATCATAAGGAGGTTTTTAATATTCAATAGGTGGAATAATTAATAACAATATTAATAACTTTATTAGTAAAAAAATCCTGTGGAAAATATTAATAAAACCTATTTACTGGTTTAAATATTCAGTTTTGGAACAGATACCCCACCAGCTATACAGTTATAGCCTCATAATGCTATACAGTGGGGGGTCTTGCAGTCTTGTCTGGGTAAACTGAAGCACAGCTAGGATTCCAAGTAAGGCTTGTGACTTCTCCCAGAGCTTGGACAATTACAAGGCAAGGCACTGGCTCTTCGGGCTGGTATTTACAGATTTCTCGGGACAATAATGGCCAGTGACAACATAGATTAAGAGATAGAAACCTGAGACTGTAAGCTTTAGGATGAGTTTTTTCAAAACGTGGCCAAAGGCACACACAGCTGGCCCACTTGGACTTCAGGGCATGTTCAGACAAGCCTGGGCAACATGGCCATTTTATTGAAAAAACAGACCTGCTGGCTCCTGCCTTATTGTCTGGTTCAGACCATTTATGAGGCTCTTTGTCCCTTCAGGACAGTGCTGGCTCTTTTCTGCAGGCAGTGGTAGAACAGGTGGGAGTCAGGTGCCTGATGGTTCTGGGTTTATGTTTAGTTGTTGGGTTTTTGTTGTTTCTGTTTTATTCCCTGTATTGCACTTTGTTGCTTCTGCAAATTAGCTAATCTAAGGTATTTATGCGTCATATCATGATATTAGATTATTACCTTACGTAATTATGCATTGTGATTATGATACAATATATTAATATCTAATTTCTTTATATCAACCCTGAATTTTGTGTGTTACTTTTCCCCTCACTTTTGTTTTGGGGAATCAGGTAGGTTAGCCCTTGCACCAAACCACTGCAGTATAGTATTGACACATATTGTACATCTTTATTGTATTTTCTGTAATCATTAGACAGATAACCATTTTAATTATGTGGGAATAATAATTTCTTTTGACTTGTTATGTTTTATTTCCACACCATGAAGATATTTGGATGGTTACAGATACATTTTAAAATGCATGTTGAAATGTATTTGGGGTTTTCTGTTGTTGGTTTGTTTGGGTTTTTTTTGGTTGGTTGGTTGTTTTGCTATTTGTTTGTTTTACACAGTACACCAAAATATTCCTGCTTGATTTGCTTTGACTTAAGAGGAATTACAATTCACAGAATCGTTTAGGTCCTAAAAGATCTTCAAGATCATAGCCTCTGACCATTAACTCTAATCTGCCATGACCACCACTAAGCCACTAAGGCTTTTAAACACAGCCAGGGTGGCGACTCAACCCCCTCCTTGAGCAGCCTGTTCCAATGCCTGACATCCCTTTCAGTGAAAAAGGCTCCAGGCTAAAACTCCAATGCACAGGTATGCACTGTAGAGTGAGGATGTCAATTTCAGTAGTTAAGACCCAGAAAATGGAAAAAGACTGAGAATGAAGCTGGTCAGTGTCTCTGTAAGATTTAAACACAGAAAAAATATTGAGCTTGTCAGAAAATAAAAGGTCATGGCCTTGAGGGCATTAATAGGCCTTAATGCTCTTCCCAGGGGCTGTTGCTACCCTGCCCATTGCCCAATATTCCATGTCATTTTCCTGGGGCCATCAGTCCCTACCTCAGCAATACGGCAACAGAGGCAGTCTCCAGCTCTCCACAAGGTCTGTGGAGAGATCTGTCCAGCCATAGGCCACTCTGAACTGGGTCAACCTGATAGCCATGGGCTGATAGCTCTGCCTCCCCATCATGGGGCTATATCAGACTCTATTTCCCCTCATAGGGCCTGACCTCTACCTTCAGGCTGATTTCCAGGCTACACTTGGAACATCTCCAGCCCCATGGAGGTCCATCATATGTGGAACTGTCCCATGTCCCCACAACCTTAGCCCACCCTGCTACCTAGAATGGACCATATCTGATGAGGCTCTTGGGGGGCCCCTGTTGGTGTACAGATTCCAAGGAGCTGCTGGCCCAATGGTACAGCCTGACACAAAGCCTTAGATCCTTTCATTTTCATATTACTCATGGGGTAGGACTAGAAACTAGTACTTATTGTCTTTAGCATTTCTCATTAAGAGGAGAGCAATTTATATTCCATTCTATGGCTGACTTCAATAATGCTGATTTTAGTTGTAAAAATCACACAGCCAAGCATAAGCAGTCCAAAAGGTTCCTGCAGTGCATTGATGACAACTTTCTGCTGCAGGTAGTTGAAGAACCAATGAGGGGAAGAAGGATGCTGGACCTGGTATTAACAAGCAAAGAAGGACTGTTTTAGGTGTTAAGCTTGGGTGTAATCTTGATTGTAATGACCACAGCATGATAGAGTTTAGCATCACTAGACAAAGTAGCAGGGAGATAAGTAAAATTTCAACCCTGGACTTCAAGAGGGCTAACTTTGCCCTATTAAAGACTCTACTTGGAAGTATCCAGTGGGCTAGGGCTCTATAAGGAAGGGGGGCTAAGATTGCTGGTTAATATTAAAACATTATCTCCTTCAAGCTCAAGAAAAATGTATTCCCTTGGAAAAAAAAAGTTAAGTAAGGGAGGCAGGAGACCTAGCTGGATAAGCAAGAAACTCTTACAAAATCGCAAAAAGAAAAAGGAGGTTTACAATATTTGGGAAAAAAGGTCTGGTCAATTGGGAGGATCACAGAAATATTGCCAGAGAATATAGAGATTCAAAAAGAAGGACCAAGGCCCTCTTGGAACCGAGTCTTGCCAGAGAGGCATCAATGACAAAAGGAAGAGTGGGCAAGAGTTGTGTCCGCTACTGAATGATATGGGAGATATGGTAAATGATGATGCAGAGATGGCAGAGTTATTGAATGCCTTCTTTGCCTCAGTCTTTACTCCTGTGATGGTTTAACAGCTTCCTTTGCTTCTCCAACTGGGTTCAGCCAAGTTTTTGTTTAATGTGGGTGGGTTAAACCATCACAACTCCTAAGACCAGCCCTCAGGAATCTCAGTCTCTAGAAGCAAGGAAGCAGAACTGGAGGGACCAGGATTGGGTTAGAGACCACTTGTGCCAACTGAAAAAAAACAAATCCACGGGTCGTTGTTGTGAAGAGGTTATTAAATTTATTAATATGAAATATGAATTATGAAAACATTATTTTTATTAATTATCAAATTATTATTAACTGATGAATCAACAAATTATATACATGTTCTAGTGCACGTTCATGAAATACATTCCATAAGTGGTTTAGTATTATGAATCGAACTTAATTAAACTATCTACAGACTATTTCTAGATTTTATGTAATGAGGGGTGCAGTTCTGCCGCTTGGCCACTAGATGGCGACCCGGCGGAACGCAGGCGGCTTCTGGCTATATACAACAATATTACAATCTTTCTGTGCGTCAGCGATTACTCTGCTACACGCGGATACTTTGAACTGAGTGCTAGTGGATGGAAAGCACGTGGAAGATACTCTGTAGCTGTTGTTTGTAGCAAGGTGGGGGGTCCGGCTGACTACTGCCGCTGGACCAGTTCCTAGTCAAGTTGGACGGTGGTGTTGGGTACTGTCTCCTCTCTCCGCAGCAGTGGAGAAGGAAAAATGGAACCTGGGCTTAGCTCGGAAGCAGGTTCCCTTCAGGACTTGGTCGGTTCCCTCCAGATAGGTCCTGGTCGGGTTCGGCCCGTGGGGTTGGCCCTGGAAGTCGGCTCGCACGGCAGGACGGGGCGACGGTTGCCGGTAGGCAGGCTCAGAGGTTCCTGGTCAGACAACAATAGCTATGGGGTCGGCCCTGTGGCGACGGGTCTCGGGGCTGAGGTAAACAGCCTCGGAGAGAGAATGCGGCTGTGCTGAGCTGCGGCTTCTCCGTTACTGGGCTTAAAGCAACAGCAGGACGCTCGAGGTAGTCCCGGGTTTGGTGCAGTACAGGCACGAACAATACTTTAGTCTTCCCTGGGGTTTACAGGGCTTGGAGCGGCACACGTGGCAGCTCTTCTCCCACTATGGCGGGGCTAGGTATATGAGGACTTAGTCTCTATCAAGTCCCTTCTCCCCAACAGCTGGGCAGATCTTACCCTCGGGGGCTGGTCCAGTCCTTCGATAGCACGGTGGGCTCTCCTGGTCGGTACGACTGGCTGTGGCGACGCTGGCTTCTCGGGCTCAGCGAAGGTCCTCCCTCTGGGGTGATCCTCACGATCAGAGTGCTTCTCACGATGCAGAGGCTTCAGTATGCGTGCATGTATGATAGAAGCTAATAACAATAAGCTCAATGGCAGAGGCTGTGGCTTGAGAGCTGCTCTCTCAAGCAAGTACAGAGACAAAGTAAAAGAGGGGGCAACTTGTTTACCAACAGGGGTAACACTTATAGATTCCTCGAGGCTGGGTTTGACCAAAGGGCACTCTCATAGACAACTGGCTTCAGCCTATAGAAAGCGTGAAGCTGGAGTTATGCCCATATTTGGTAATTGCACAAGCACTGCATGTGGTCAGTGCGTGTTGGCCTGGCCAATGCCTTGGCTTTTGTCTTCCTCCTGAAGGAGGGGAAACCTGTCCACATGCTGGGACCAGATCTAGTATCTGGGCAGAATGTGCCTTCACCACAGTCCTGATGGGGTGCATCCAAGACTGCTGAAAGAGCTGGCTGACACTTGCTGAACCTCTCTCTATCACATTTGAAAAGTAATGGAGAACAGGAGAGGTGCCTGATGACTGGAAGAAAGCAAATGTCACTTCAAAAAAGGCAGGAAGGAGGACACAGACAACTACAGACCAGTCAGCCTCACCTCCATCCCTTAAAAGAGGATGGAGCAGCTCATTCTGGAAGTCATCTCTAACCACATGGAGGACGAGAAGATTATCAGGAGTAGCCAACATGGATTTATCGCAGGGACATCCTGCCTGACTAATCTGATAGCTTTCTATGAAACCATGACCAAATGGGTAGAAAAAGGAAGAACAGTGGATGTCACCTACCTTCAGTAAGGCTTTTGATACTGTTTTCCATAATATACTCATAGTACAGCTCAGGACATGTGCCATAGATGGTTGGTCCATGAAGTGGATCAAAAACTGGCTCAACAAAAGAGTTCAGAGGGTCATCATCAGTGGCACAGAGTCAACTTGGAGGCCTCTGGCTAGTGGTGTTCCCCAGGGGTCAGGGACCAGTTTTGCTCAATATCTTTATCAACGACTTGGATGAGGGATGAGAATACCTTCAGCAAGTTCACTGATGAAACAATATGGGGTGTGGGGGGGTGGGGGGTGCAACATCCCATCAGGCTATGCATCCATCCAACAAGATCTGGACAGGCTGGAGAGATCGGGCAGGCTGTCAAACCTCATGAAGTTCAATAAGGACAAGTGCAGGGTCCTGCATCTGGGGAGAAATAACAACAGGCACAGGTATAGGTTGGGAGCATACCTCCTGGAAATCAGCCCCATGGAGGAAGACCTTGGAGTCCTGGTCAACAGCAAGTTCTCCATGGGACAGCAATGTGTCCTAGTGGCCAAGAGGGCCAATGGTATCCTGGGATGCATTGAGAAAGGTGTGTCCAGCAGGTCTAGGGAGCTCCTTCTCCCCCTCTACTCTGCTCTGGTGAGACCATACCTGGAATACTACATCCAATTTTGGGCTCCCCACTTCAAGAATGACAGAGAACTTCTAGAGAGAATCAATGGAAAGCCACAAGGATGATTAGGGGACTTGAGCATCTCCACTATGAAGAGAGACTGAGAGACCTGGGACTGTTTAGTCTTGAAAAGAGAAGACTGAGAGGGGATCTTATCAGTGTGTATAAATATTTGAGGGGTGGGTGTCCACAAATGGAGGGGGACAATCTTTTTTCAGTGTTGCACAGTAATAAGGACCAATGGATACAAACTTGAGCATAGAAGCTGAAGCTCAACATGAGGAGAAACTTCTTTAGAGTGCAGGTTACAAAGTTCTGGAACAGGCTGCCCAGAGAGGTTGTGGAGTCTCCTTCTCTGGAGACTTTGAAAACCTGCATGGATGAGTTCCTGTGTGGACTATCCTACGTGATCCTGCTTTGGCAACTTGACTTGATGATCTCTTGAGGTCCCTTCCAAACTCTAACATTCCGTGATTCTATGATTTAACCTCCAAATTCTGTGCAGGTGTTGTTATTTGCTCTTTTGGGTAAATTCCACATTCTGTCTGATGCAAAACCAATGCAGTGAGACACTGGGATGGTTTGCCCAGAGAAGTTGTGGATACCTGATCCCTGGAGGTGTTTAAGACCTTGCTGGATGAAGCTTGGAGCGACCTGGTCTAGTGGGAGGTGTCCTTGCCCATGGCAGTGGGGGATGGAACTAAATGATCTTTAATGTCTTTTGCAACTCAAGCCATTCTGTGATTCTGTGAAGGTATTGGTTGTGGAAATATGAAACCTCATCTTTGTTCTTAATGCCTAACTTGAGGAGTCTAAGGAAGTTGGTTATTTGTATGGTTATATTTTCTTTTTTTTTTCCTAAAAGTAGGAAGTTTTATAATAAATATGTTATACAATAATTAAGTAATTTTAATACTTGTCAAGTAATCTATTCTTCCCCCTAAACATAAGCATATTTTCCATATCATTTGTGGTTGTTCGTTTGTTTGGATTTTTTATTTAACAAAAGGTGAACCCCCCCAAGTGTTAATTTTACACTTTAGATTAGATGTGAACATTCAGTAATATGTTCATTTCAGTTTTGTAGTCAAATCTATGATTATTTCTGTGAAAGTGTGATTGAGAACAGCAATTAATTGCTGTGGAGACCAGCTTGAGGGCAGGTAAGACTGCACTGGGGAAGGGATCTGAAGCAATAGCAGCTAAGGACAAGCTCTTTTGAGGGCTGTTTTAAAGCCAGAAGCTGCACCAACTCTGTGCCTGGGACTCACAGCTTGTGTGTGGGGCTGCTGAGATAGCGTGGGCGGAACGAACACCACCCACTGTTCATCACTACTTCAGACTATAAGATGCCTCAGGGAGGGCAGTGACAAGTCACTTTCCCACATAGCACAGAATGAGCAAACAGGATTAGTGTGTGCCCAGGTGGTGCCTCAGCTCTCTGCTGCTTGCAGGTTTCCCTGGAACCAGAGAAGCCTGTGGAAAGAACTCACAGAAGAGGACTCAACATGGTTATAATATGGTCAAAAGCCACTGTCAAGAGGAATGTGGCAACTCTGATTGAGTTCCTATGCAAAAATGGGGCAGTGCAGGGGTCCAACTGCAGAGAATGCCTTCCCCTGGCACTTGTTCCCATGGGTGGCAGTGAAATCATGTGTCTGCTGTGTGAATAGATCAGTGATTTGCTGAGCCAGGTCGTGAAGATGAAGGCAGAGGTGGAAACACTGAGAAGAATCAGAGAATGCAAGAATTAAATAGATTGATGGAATCAAACCATACAAAGGTGGCAGGTGGAGGCTTTCTGAAAAACAAAGAAACCACTCCCCTCATGTCACCAGGCAGAAGGAAGTGACCTGAGAAAATGTTATGGGTTTAGGCTGATGTTTTAGCTTAGTGTCTTAGTCATAAACAAGAATAGAGACTTTCTGGGCATCTTTGAGTAAAAGGTAAATAAATTACCATTGGATACAGAAGAATCACAACCGATTTGTCTATACAATTCCACTTGGATTGCTGACTAGGATATCATTTGCTGCACAAACTGTCCTTTTCTCTATTTTTTGCTTCTTTTCTTTGTGGCTTGCATGGCTTGCTCCCTTATCTCTTTTCTGACCATCTGATGGCTGAACTGACTTCTGTTGTGTTTCTGAAAGTACCAGGTAAAGGAGCGGGGAGGAGACTGCAGCAGCTCTCTGGGCTGTCCAGAGCAAGTGATTCTGTGCAAGGGATCCTTGTATTTGTATTTCTGAATTGTAAATATTTTTTGTACATATTCATTGCATTTTATACTTCTAGATTTTAGTTTACCTTCTGTAAATATAACTTTCATTTTGCTTCTGAGTTTTGAGTTTGGCTTTCTTTGGTAATTTACACTGAAGATAAATTCCAATTAGTTGGGGAGCACTTCCAACCCACTGCAGAAAAGGAGGGGAACAGATACAGGTCCCTGCCTGGAGAGACATGCGAACCCCTTCCCACCTCCCTCACTTTCCCAGTTATCTCTATACAATAGATATAGACTACTGGAAGTTGAGAGCCAGGATTGAGAGGCCCTCAGGTCCTACCC
The DNA here is from genome assembly GCA_015227895.2 of Colaptes auratus. Classification (NCBI taxonomy): domain Eukaryota; kingdom Metazoa; phylum Chordata; class Aves; order Piciformes; family Picidae; genus Colaptes; species Colaptes auratus. The sequence continues at coordinate 79,422,167 of CM037631.1, read as the reverse complement.
CTGTCAGGTGGAAGAGAGAAGCTTACACAAAGAGGGTGAGTGGTGGCAGGTTTATGGCTGTGAGTGCACACAGCAACCTCTTCCACAAGGAAGAAGATAAGAGTTCGGGTTGTTTGAGACTCACTCATGGAAGGAACAGAGGGCCCAATATGCAGGGCTGATCTTCATGATAGGGAAGTGTGCAGTCTTCCTGGAGCCCAAAGCAGGGATATCACTAGAGAACTCCCCAGCATGGTGCTGTCACATGACTATTACCCATTACTGGGTGGGGAAGACGCTGAATCCCACATTCTGAGGGGAATGAAGAGAGATTTCACAAGCTTGGGATAGTTGGTGAAAGAGTCTGGGGCACAAGTTATTTTCTCTTCTCTACTTCCAGTTCCTGGCCATGATATAGAAGGGAGTAGAAGAATCCAGTCCACAAATGCCTTCTCTGATACTGGTGATGCAGGCCGGGCTTTAGGTTCTTTGATAGTAGCTGGTCTTATAGGACACCAGGACCAATGTTAGTATGTGGGGAAGGCTCATCTCATGGCGGGGAGAGGATTCTAAGACATGAACTAGCAGGGTTCATTCATAGAGCTTTAAAGCAGAATCAAAGGGGGATGGGGTTATTGCTAAGTTTGCACCAGTGGAGCAGTGTTCCAGTACTAATGAAGACCAGAAGGCCTCCCACCCTACCAGGGTGGAATCGGTGTGCTCAGCTCACTCCCAGTGCTGTCTGTACACCAATGCTTGCAGCATGGGGAATAAACAGGAGGAGCTAGAAATCCATGTGCAGTCAAGGTGTGGTAGGGTGAGAAAGTTCCCCCCCATACACACAAAGAAACCACAGCTAACTCAGTTGGAAAAGCAGATGAAAGCTATATTTACAAGCAGAAATGGAATGCAACAAATATGTACACAAATATACAGTATTTTACAATATATACAGAAATATACAGCAATGAACGTAATGCAGAAAAACTTTTTCCCTCCAGCTGGCCAGGGGGGATCCCTGAACCCCCCTCTCTCCCTCCCTACGTCCCCTTTTTCCCAAAACGGGTTAGAGAGAGAGAGAAAGGCAATTAAGGAGAAAAATTCTGTTAGCTCAAAGCGTATGCAAGAATTAGTTTTCTTATCTGGTTAGCTCTGTTAATTCAAGGTTGCTCCTGTCTGGCAAAGCTGTTGCTTCTGAGAGAGAGAGAAGCCGACCAGCCCACAGGACAGAGAAGAACAGACTGAACTGACAGAACTTAAACCCAAAGTTGCGTTCTACCAATCCACCAATGAAATTAGTTTAGACTACCTTGTTTTTGTTTAAATATCAAAAACATTCAGCCAGAGTGTTCAGCAACGGTGCCTTCCTTAAAGGCACAGCCTAAACCGGTCACACAAGGGATGATGATCTGGGGCAATTACAGAGATGTGGTGGGGCATCTCACGTGACTGGAATGAGGTCATGGATGGCTATGTCCTTTTTTAGGAAAGACAGGTCAACAAAGCAAGATGGTGGGGCTGTTTTTCACATGAGGGAGCAACTAGGATGTATCGTATTCTATCCAGGGGTGGATGAGGGGTGAGTTGAGAATTGGTGGGTGTGAATTAAGGAGCAGGCTACCATGACTGATGCTGTTGTGGGTGTTTATTACAGACCACCTGATCAGGGCAAGGAAGTTGATGAGGCCTTTTACAGGCAGCTAACAGCAGTCTTACAATCAGAGTCCCTGATTCTCATGGGGACTTTTAACTACCCAGATATTTGCTTAACTACCCAGATGTTACAGTCTTGGCTGCAGTGATCATAAGATGGTGGAGTTCAGGATCTTGTGCAGTAGGAACAGAATACCAAGCAGGATCACAGCCTTGGACTTCAATACAATACCATAAATCCAGGTTGGAAGAGACCTTCAAGATCATCACGTCCAACCTATCAACCAATCCAACCCACCTAAACAACTAGATCATGGCACCAAGTACCCCATCAAGTCTTCTCCTGAATACTTCCAATGATGGGGACTCCACCACCTCCCTGGGCAGACCATTCCAATGGGCAATCACTCTTTCTGTATAGAACTTCCTCCTAACATCCAGTCTAAACCTCCCCTGGCGCAGCCTGAGACTGTGTCCTCTTGTTCTGGTGTTGCCTGCCTGGGAAAAGAGACCAACCTCTGCCTGTCTACAATCTCCCTTCAGGTAGTTGTGGAGAGCAATAAGGTCACCCCTGAGTCTCCTCTTCTCCAGGCTAAGCAACCCCAGCTCCCTCAGCCTCTCCTCATAGGGCTTGTGTTCCAAACCCCTCACCAACTTTGTTGCCCTTCTCTGGACACATTCCAGCAAATCAACATCCTTCCTAAACCAAGGGGCCCAGAACTGGACACAGGACTCTAGGTGTGGCCTAACCAGTGCAGTATACAGGGGCAGAATGACCTCCCTGCTCCTGCTGGCCACACTGTTCCTGATGCAGGGCCAACTCTGGCCTTTTTAAGTAATTGCTAGGGGAAATCTCATGGGACAGGGTACTAAGAGGGCAAAGGGGTCCAAGATAGTTGGTTAATATTCAAGGACCACTTCTTCCAAGCTCAAGATCAGAGCATTCCAACAAGTTGGAAATCAGGCAGAGTTACTGAGTGCCTTCTTTGTCTCCATCCATACTGCTGGAGACTGTCCTCAGGAGCCCCAGACCCCTGAGATCCCAGAAGACATGACAAAGGAGACTGGGTTAGGGAACAGTTAAGTAATCTGGATATCCATAAATCCATGGGTCCTGATGGAATGCACCTGAGGGTGCTGAGCGAGCTGGCAGAGGTCATTGCCAGACCACTCTCCACCATCTTTGATAAGTCATGGCAGACAGAAGAGGTGCCTGGGGACTGGAGGAAGGAAAACTTTACTCCAGTCTTCAAAAAAGGCAAGAAGGAGGACACAGGTAACCATAGACCAGTCAGCCTCACTTCCATCACTGGAAATGTAATGGAACAACTTATCCTTGTCGCTGTCCTTAGGCATATCAAGGACAAGAGTGTCATTAGGAGCAGTCAGCATGGTTTTACCAAGGGCAAGTCATGTCTGACCAACCTGATAGCCTTTTATGAGAACATAACCAGGTGGATAGATGATGGTAGAGCTGTGGATGACTTTATCTTGATTTCAGTAAAGCATTTGACACTGTCTCCCACAGCATCCTTGCAGCTAAACTGAAGCAGTGTGGTCTCAATGTTCAGGTAGTGAGGTGGACTGTGAACTGGTTGAAGGAAAGAAGTCGGAGTGGAGTACCTCATGGGTCAGTACTGGGACCAGTTCTATTCAATATATTCATCAGCAACCAGGATGAGGGAACAGAGTGCACTGTCAGCAGGTGATGACACAAAACTGGATGGAGTGGCTGACACAGCAGAAGGTTGTGCTGCTGTTCAGTGGAGACTTAGAGAAGCTGGAGAAACTGGATGAAATTTAACAAGGGCAAGTGTAGAGTTTCCCCCTCTGCTCTGCCCTGCTGAGGCCTCATCTGGAATATTGTCTCCAGTCCTGGGCCTCTCAGTTCAAGGACAGGGAACTGCTTGAAAGAGTCAAACACAGAGCCACAAAAATATCTCCCTTATGAGGAGAGACTGAGGGAGCTCTGTCTCTTTAGCTCGGAGAAGAGGAGACTAAGAGGTGACCTCATTAATGTTTCTGAAAATGTGAGGGGTGATTGCCAAGAGGATGGAGTCAGGCTCTTCTTGGTGGTGCCCAGTGACAGGACAACGGGCAATGGGTGGAAGTTGAGGCATAAGAAACATGAGTTTAAAATTTTCACTGTGAGGGTGATGGAACACTGGAACAGGCTGCCCATGGAGGTTGTGGACTCTCCTTCTCTGGAGATAATCGAAACCTGCCTGAATACATTCCTGTGTGATCTACTGCAGGTAATCCTGCTCTGGCAGAGGGGTTGGACTAGATGATCTTTCAAGGTCCTTTCCAAGCCCTAATGTTCTTTGATTCTGTCATTCTGTGATCCTCCAGACAAGGACTTTTCCCAGTGATAATAGGAAAACAGTCTATGTTCAACTATTAATTTAAAAGAATGGGATCTGTTTTTAACTGTAAGAGGCAATATTTCTTTAAAAACTCTATTAGGAATCTTGGCATATACCTTTCTTAGAAACACTTAGTATTTACAGCATAAAGAGAAAAAAATAGTGCCTAGAGAAATTTTAATGTATTCTATTACAATTCTTATAGGCCTGCAAAGCTATCAAATCTCATCTTAGTGGGAACTGTGAAAAAATATAGCTGTGGATTAACATTTTATAACTGGTTTCTTCAGGAAGTAGTGCATGTTTTCTTAAAATGGTTGACTTTTTTTTTTTTCCAGTCAAAGTAACTTAAAAATAATCCATATGAATAAACTAAGAAAGCACTATACTGAGTCATGAGTAAATACCTAAACACTTTCATCAAAATAATAAGACAGAAAGTAAAATTTCACAGTTAGCCTTCTTATACCTGCCAGTCACACATAAAGCTCACCGGTGAACACTACAGCTGAGAAGCTCCTGAAAGATCAGGCACTTAAAATAACAGCGTAGATTGAAAAGAAGGAAGAGCTCTAGGCCAAAAAAAATCTAGGAAAGAAAGACAAAGTAAATGTTTCATAATTGGTCTACTAAAGATGTGAAAGGAACGATAGTCCTGGCATTTCTCAATCAAATAAAAAAATATTTACAATTTTTGAAAAAGAACATATTTTAAGTCTCCTTGTTTCCTTGTAACTGTTTAAGTTTTCACAAAACGATTGTATTTAGAATCTTATTGAGGTTTGTTAACATACAAATGGAAATGAAACTAAGAAAACCAGATGACAATCCAAAAATAATGAAACGTTCTGCATGGCAGAAAGAATATTTCACGCTGTAAGTTTGTATTTAACTACATATATTTCAAATTCATAAAACTTATACCTATTGACTTTTCTAATTGACAAATCTGCTAATGGATTTGGATACCTTTTCAACATTATAAGCAAAAATATTTTCTACTTTTATATTAATGTTTAGCAATATCAAACACAGCATTAAAAGAATATATGAATTTACAAAACTGTTCATTTGCAAGTGAGCTGCTGATGAGAATCTGTGAAATAACTAACTGAATTCCCATCACAAACTGTCGCAAACAATATAGCTAAATAATATTTTTACTTAACTTGTTTGGACAAAAGGTGACAGGAGCAGCAATTTTTATACACACAGTGAGCATAACTCCATGATTTTGATGTTGTAAATTATTTATTCTTGATGGAGGTCAACACTGATTGTTACTAATATCTGATAGTTTCCTCCTAGATGTGTTTAAAATGAAAGAATTAAATCCATTATCCAGCACACATGAGAATATTAAAGTTGCAATCTTATGATAATTCCTTGTTTCCTTCTACTCAGCCCTAGCTGGGCATAGGTTTGAGGAAAGGTGAGGTCTAATCTTGCATAACTTGGAGAAACAAAAAATGATGAGGAGGTATAAAGAAGGCAATATGAGGCCCATGAGGCAAAGTTGAAGAGATCTGTGTTGTTAACTTCAGTGACAGTTTTAAACATACAATCTGCAGATCTAGAGGGACTTTTTTGCTCAATGCTTAAAAAGAACGTTAAAGACAAAGACATAAGGAAATAAGGCTACTCTTGATAGGCTTATATCAGCTATATGAAAAAACCCTTAATTTTCATTGGAAAGTCTTGCTGATCCACCAATTGAAATTATTTGAAGTATTTTGGCAGCAAAATTTTGCCATAAGTTTGCACATTCTTATAGCATTTGTGGTAGGAGCTGACTTTTTCAATTACCATGGTGATACACAGGAGTAATACATGTGAATTTTGGAAGCTTATGCCTTTAAACAACTCTTGGATCTCGTTCCTGGGTTCCAGTAAAATGTAGAATGCTTCAAATTAAAAAACAAAAAGCAAAACAAAGCAAAGCAAAGCAAACCAACCAACCAACCAAACAAAAACCAACCAAAAAACACCCACACACCAAACTTGTGCAAGTGATGTTTTGTGTACTTCAGAGTACACTAGTAACATGGGCTCTTTCATTAATGTTCTGTTAGTCTGCCACTGCAGTAGGGTTAGAAGGTAGCCAAAAATCTCTTGATGTTGTAGGACTCCTGAATGAGTTTCTTAAACCTTTAAAACTGCATTTGTGAGATTTAAAGTTTGTTTCACATTCCTCATTCATCAGTTTCCAAAACTATAGTTTTGTATGGGCATATTTCTCATTTGAACTGTGTAACAGCATATTATTTCTTAGTGCAATACCCTGATTTCTGTTACACCTACAGGTATACCTAGGGGAGCTCAGTACACATACAGAAGCTTGATTTGATGGCTTTTTAACAGTCATATTTTCAAAGTTTAGGAGAGTGAAATCAGTTTGAATTTTGATTATGCTTGAAACTGCTTTTGAATGTGTAAAGCTGAAGCAATGAGCCCCAGCATTTTTTAAATCAGATCCTAAAAATTTTCTGTGCCACTCAAAGCAAGTAGGGAGGATAGAATGTTTTTGTTTCTTCATTCCTTCTGGCTTCTCTGAGGCTCTCACATGAATTAATTTACATTCTCCCCGTTTGAAGAATTTGATTTTTTTCTCAAGTGCCAAAGTACACAGTTCATCAAAAGAGCTCTAGTAGCTTTAGGTTTGGATTCTAGTTCTTCTCTCAAGTCCATCTCATCCTGCCCTCCAGATGAACTGTAAAGAGAGGTCTGGAGGATGAGTCAGACAGCAACAATTAAATCATATTTACTTAAAAAATTGGAGAATGTATATACCACTTTACAGTTGCTACCAAATAAAATTTATTTGCTGTACTTATGTTTATATATGCATATGATTATGCACTACCACCATTCTTTAAACAATGTGCTGTTTAAAAAGTACTTTCTTCAAGGGCATTGATTTGTCATCTTCAGTAGTTTAAAATGCAGCATTTAATCTTTCTGTGCCACAGGCATAATAAATGGGGAGCTAATATGAGACACAGTATTGCTGGTTAAGTGAGACACAGTAAAAGTAGTTGTTATTTTTTTATTTGTTGTGTAAATTGAGGGCATTTTACACCAGAACTGCTGCAGCAAAATCTCCATAGGCTGGAGAAATCAAATAGATAACACTCATATTCTAATGCTACATTTGATCACTATGGATGTGAAGATCTATGCTACCATCTAATAAACTGTAAGTTGGTAAAATTCTACTGATTCAAATTTAAGTTCTCCCCATTTTCCACTTAATGCAAAACATTCAGATTTATATGAAACAATTTAGTGTCTAGCGGGGAATTTATTTCTGTCAAATAATTTACAAAAATATTGAAATTCACAATAAACTGCACTATAGAAGGGAATAGAATGCAATAAAGACTTCAAAATCACTTTCTGTTTTGTATCATAAACTTAATTATCATTATTAATGTACACACCATGCTAAAAAGAAATTTAATTTCTTACAAAATTCGCACAACAGAGATGTGTCACAGTGGGGTATATATTGTTTTCAATTCTATGAGCTTTCATGTATTTCACAGCCTCTAAGGGTTTTATCACCCTATTTAGCATGAGGAAAACTGTATGAGAAGAGCTGTACTGTTTTGAATGAAACAGTATCAGTACTTCAATATCTAGAATTCTCTGGAACTATCCACAGACTTAACGCTTTTCAGAATCAATATTTACACTACACTTAATTTAGCGTATGTACTGGCTACAATCATTAGGTTTCCCCATTGATGCTACCTTCTGAATCAGTAGAATATATTATTTACCAGAATTTATCTGAGATAATTGAGCTTATATATAAATGTAGGATACTTGAAAAGATATCTGCTTTTAAAACCTGAAAGATGGATTGGAACATTTGTAACATCATGAAATATTTTCTTCTGTCAAAAATAAAATTTTATGGCTTCTTTCTTCTTCTTTTTCTTTTTTTTTCCCTCCCACTGCCATCTTCCAAAATAAATGTATGCACTGAAATACTACAGAAAAGACAGGTTTGTTTTAACTGTAGACAAGTGTAAAATGAAGGCAAGCCTTTAAAGCATTTTTCTTTTTCCCACAAGATTTGCCTTATTATTTTTTTGAACTATACCATTCACATAGTTTTACTGTTTACTGGATGTGAATCAAAATGTCATTTCTCTTGATGTTTCAACTTTGCTAGCATGAAGCCCAAATGAGGAGGTGGGACAGTTATTGTTATGGCATACAAAAGGATTTGTTCTCTTTAACTGTATTATCCCTGTAGTTTCTAGTAAAGATCTACAAGATCCAAAGTGACCTCTCCACTTACATCCTCCTTCCCTCTTTTGTCACCTACTCCTGTCAGTGACTTCATTTCTTCCCACTTCAATACCATGACTTCTTGAGCCCTGCTGTCCTTTCTCCCGTTTCTTCTCATAACAATATAAGCATACAGTAATACCCAGCAGCTTCTGAAAGTCAGCCCTTCATGCCCCCTTACTATTCTGTATCACTTGTTCCCTTCATTGGTGAACTCCTTGAACTCTTAGATTATAGAAATTGCCTCAAGTTCCCTTCCTCTCAATCCAACACAGATTCTCTTCAATTTTACTTTTGTTGCACACCAAGCATATGGTAACATCAAGGCCTACAATGACCTCAGTCTCAGGGCCTTTGCTCCATAGTTGAACTTTGCTGTTTTTATCATACTGATCATACATTCCTTTTCAAAATCATGCCTTCCCATTGCAACTCTGTCCTCTCCCCACCACTTAACTATTCTGACTTGTAGGTGTAATAGACAGGCCAGAAGTGGAAGAGAAAGGGAACTGCACTAGACTGCCAAAACTCTATTAACTAAAATACAGATATTTTCTGAAAAACACCCTGTCATATTGCAGTGTGAAATTTTTAATGTAAGTAACAAAGGCTTGATTTTCCATGGCTTTTACAGTTCTGTCATTTTGAGTAAATTTATATTCTACTTCTCTTTTTTTATTATTTTGAGTTGTGGAGGAGTGGTAAAGGCAGCCAGCAGCATTCTATCACTCTGTTTTTTCAGTTTGTTTTTTTCAGATGAACAGGTAATGCAGGTAAAACAGGTATTATCTCATGAGACAGTATAGCTAGGTTGCACTACCATAACCTTTCTATCAGGATTCCAAATAAAACGAAATTGAAGGTGTAACGGGAAAAATAAGAGAAATCACTTCCTTGTAGCTAAATGAATATGTGTAAAACTTTAGTTACATAAACCATAATGAGTTAATCATTTGGACCTGGACAACCAATGAGGTCCTAAAATTTCAGTGCTTTAATTTGTTACTAATTACCGAGTCCCAGTTTTGAACTCAGTGAGTATCGCCATAAGCTTCTATATGCATTTCAGGATGTTGCCAAGACAGTCCACATTCTTCCCAACTTAAAAGAAAAAAAATTGTAAGAGAATGTAAACTCTATGTAGTCATAAATAGTGTAATTTTGAGTTTCCTATATTTTTCACATTACTTCATTACTTATTTGGTGTTATGAGCATTATTGAGTTGAAGATAGGAAGACAATATGGCAATTTGAAAAAGATGGGGAAAAAAATGGTTACCCAGTTAGTTATTTTACCTGTAATTCAAGAAACACATTTAGGATTCTAGATGAAGAAATTATACTTGACTATCTCTTTTACTCTGTAAGAGAAAACTCACCCTTCTAAACAAATTAGATTAATTCTAACTATTGCATAGACATATTTAATCACTTTTTAATGAAGTTCTGAAGAGAAACAAAACTAATCTTCCAGAATACGGGAGGAATAACATGGAAAACTGTTTTAGCACTTATCATCATGAATGACTTTTCAATTACAAAATCATGAAATGACCTTATATTTAATAAGCAACATGCTTAGCATAAATACTGTTTGAACTCTGATTTGGGGTGTTTTGACTAAGCAGGAATGACACAGGAAGTAAGAAGGCAAACAAAATACATCTCCTAAGATTAACTCTCACAGTATAAATAAGTCTAATTTATGGTTTAAAATGTTGTGTATCATGCACTGTACAAAATACTGTCAAAATATTAGTGTCTATCATCATCTTCCTTAGGCTTTGCTGTAATATGTAGGCACAGGAGTAAGAAATCTCAACAGCTTAAATCCAAATCCCTACTAAGTCCTATTTGTATCACCCTCACCCTTAGTTTTGCAAATATAAGGTACTCTGATTCTCAGCAGTTGTGGTAGTCTCTTTTCCATTCTTCTTCTATGTTTCTGTCCATATTGGTCCTGAGAATGTATTGTCGTTCTTGGGAGTTCAGGAGCTGATCTACTTGTCATAGCTGCTGCACACAGGAATGAAAAAAATGTTTGCCAAACAACTTTAAGGAAAATAAATGTCAGTTGATGTTGTAGTGTGATGGTTTAACCACCCAACATCAATGAAAGCTCAGCTGAGCCCAGCTGGAGAAGCGAATCAAACTGTATTTTACAAGCAATAATGGAATGCAATGAATATATACAAAATATACAGTATTTACAATATTATACAAGAATTTACAAAAAGGAAACAATACAGAAATCCTGCTTGGAGGCAGATTCCACCTTGGGTTCCCCCTAGCATCTCTCCCTCCCCTCTGTCCCTTGTTAATTAGAAGAAAAAGAGAAAAGAGAGAAATATGTTAGGTAAATTTCAGTTATCTCAAAGTTTTGTTAAGAAGTTAGTTTTTCTTATCTGAGAGTTCATTAGATTAAAGGCCTTTCTGTCCAAGGACAGCATGCATTCCAGTCTGAGTCAGAAAACGGAGAGACTGAGAACAAAATGTAAGATAATAAAACTACATCCCACTCATCTACCAATGAAATTAGTTTAGAATTATCTTTGTTTACCTTTTTACACCAAGACTTTTCAGCTAGAGAATTCTGCAGCTATCCTTTTCTTAAAGCCACAGCCTAAACTGTCACAATCCACCCCTTTTAAACAATTTCATTGGCTGTTAGTACTGTCCATCTAATCTAAAACAATATCTACAATTCGTAAGTAAAGTTCACAGTCCATTCTGGCTGTCCTCAGATGTAGATGATTTAGAAGTCCAAGAAAAATCAGGAAACAAGAAAATACAGAAAACAGTTTGTCTCTTCACAGATGAAGTGAAGAAATGGAATCAGGGAACCATCCAGTGTTTGCCTAGTTTTTCTTACCTGAGGGTTCGCTAGATAAAAGGGCTTTCTGTCCAAGGTCGGCATGCATTCCAGCCAAGGGACAGAAAAATGAGAGACTGAGAACAAAATGTAAGATCGTAAAACTATATCCCACTCATCTACCAATGAAATTAGTTTAGAATTATCTTTGTTTACCTTTTTACACCCAGACTTTTCAGCTAGAGAATTCTGCAGCTATCTTTTTCTTGAAGGCACAGCCTAAATTGTCACAGTTGGAAAAAAAAATCACCAAACAGACATAAAGAACTGCTTTTTTTTATCCTTACAAATGCTGCCTCCAGTATTAGGTAGACTACTAACTCTGGAGGCATAACTGTAATAACAGGCAGAAAAAGCTAACTGTTAGTTCAATTAAGGGTCAACACAGCATTGTAAAATATAAAGAAGTAGTAAAGACTAACTCTGATACTGTATCACAGTGTCAGAATATATTAAAGGTTGGAAGGGACCTCAAGAGATCATCAGGTCCAACCCCCTGCCAAAGCAGGATTATTTAGGGTAGTCTTCATGGGAATGCATCCAGGTGGGTCTTGAAAGTCTCCAGAGAAAGAGACTCCACAACCTACCTGGGCACCTGTTCCAGTGTTGCATCACCCTCACTGCAAAGAAGTTTCTCCTCATGTTGAGGTGAAATCTTTTGTGTTCAAGCTTGAAAGCCTTGTTCCTTGTCTTATTACTGTGCACCACTGGAAAGAGACTGGCCACCTCCACTTGACACCCACCCCTCAGATATTTATGCACACTGATCAGATCCCCTCTCAGTCTTCCCTTTTCAAGACTAACAGCCCCAGAGATCTCAGTCTCTCTTCACAGGGGAGATGCTCAAGTCCCCTAATCATCCTCATGGCTCTCCGTTGGATTCCTTACAGTAGTTCTGTCTTTCTTAAAGTGGGGAACCCAAAACTGGATGCAATATTCCAAGTGTGATCTCACCAGGGCAGAGTAGAGGGGGGGGAAGAACTTCCCTAGATCTGCTGGACACACTTTTGTTAATGCATCCCAGAATACCATTGTCTCTCTTGGAAACAAGAGCACATTGTTGTTCCATGGAGAACTTGCTGTCCACCAGCACTCCAAAGTCTTTCTCCATGGAGCTGCTTTCCAGCAGGGCCACCCCTAACCTGTACTAGTGCCTGTTGTTATTCCTCCCCAGATGCAGGACCCTGCATTTGTCCTTATTGAACTTCATGAGGTTTGCCTGCACCCAGCTCTCCAACCTGTCCAGATCTCATTGGATGGCTGCACAGCCTGACGGGGTGTCAGCCAATCCCCCCGGTTTTGTATCATCAGCGGACTTGCTGAGGGTGCTCTTAGTTCCCTCATCCAGGTCATTGATAAAGATATTGAACAAAACTGGACCCAGTACTGATCCCTGGGGAGCACCACAGGCCGAAGACCTCCCAACCCTCACTAATCATAGAATCACAGAATCACCAAGGTTGGAAGAGACCTCAAAGATCATCAAGTCCAACCTGTCACCACAGACCTCATGACTATACCATGGCTCCAAGTGCCACGTCCAATCCCCTCTTGAACACCTAACACTTGAACTATTCTGTGATTCTATGAATTTGTCTTGTATGTCTAAATATTGATGTATGTAACTATGAATGGTGCCTTGCACTTTTCTTCCTTTATATAATAGATTTTAAAGTATGAAACAGAAATCTGCTGGGAACTTAATTCAGCAGGGAGGAGGCAGTCCAGAAGGTTCCTAGAGCGTATGGAGATCAGCTTCCTGATGCAGCTGTTAAGTGAGCCTACCAGGGGTCAGGTTCTGCTTGATCTGCTGTTCTCAAATAGAGAAGGGCTGATGGGAGATGTGAGGGTAGGAGGTTGTCTAGGATGCAGTGACCACGAGAGAGTGAAGTTCTCAATATTCAGGGAAATAGGGAGGAGCACTAACAGAACCCTTACTTTGGACTTCCAAAGGGCAAACTTCAACTTGGTCAAGCAGCTTATTCAGAAAGTACCCTGGGCAGCAGTCCTTAAGAACAAAGAGGTCCAGGATGGTTGAACCTACTTCAAACACAAGCTCTTGAAGGCACAGGAACTGGCAGTTCCCACATGCCAAAAGATGAGCCACCGAGGAAGGCAACCAGCCTGGATGAGCAAGCAGCTCTTGAAAGAATTAAGGGAAAAAAAGAGGGTGTATCACCTTTGGAAACGGGGGGAGGCAACTCAAGATAGAACATGTAGGAGGAAAATTAGAGAGGCCCAGTTAGAACTCAAGCTGGCCACTTCCATGAAACATAATAAAAAGCATTTTTATAAATACATTAATGGCAAAAAGAGGGGCAAGAAGGACTTCCACTCCTTATTGGACCTGGAGGGGAACATTGTAACTAAAGATAAGGAAAACTAGAACAGGGGGTGACTCTTAGTGAAACAGGGAGTTTGGTACCTTCTCATCAGCAAGCCTCTCAGCCTCCCTGCAGTAACCCACAAGGGCAGGGCCAATGGGTGCAGGTCTCTGCCCGACGGAAGAAACGCAGACGGAGCAAGCCTGCTACTTTGAGCAACACACTGCCTACAGTGCAGGTACAGAATAGGTATGAGGCTCTGCAGGAGGAACAGGTCATAGGTGAGGACGAGGACTCAAGGAAGGCAGAAGCTGAACCAATGACAGGTTGCCTCAGGCCAGCTATCAAACTAGACCAGAAAAGAAACCTCGCAGGGTCATCGTTATAGGAGACTCCCTACTGAAGGGAGCAGAGGGCCCAATATGCAGACCAGACCCCTTTCATAGGGAGATCTGCTGCCTCCCTGGTGCCCAAGTAAAGGACATAGTAGGCAAAATTCCCAACCTCCTGAGTCCTTCAGACTACTACCCCTGCTGGTCTTTCAGGTGGGTAGTGACGATGCAACAACAAGAGGCTCGCAATCAATTAAAAGTGATTTCAGAACCTTGGGGCACCTGCTAAAGGGATCAGGAGCTCAGGTTGTGTTCTCTGCTATCCCTCTAATGTCAGCGATGGATGAGGGAACACTGAGGAAGAGCCAACAGGTCAATTCATGGCTCCGGGGCTGGTGCCATCGACAGGGATTTGGGTTCTACAATCATGGCTTGGTTTACAAGGCACCAGAGCTGCAAACAACTAATGGGGCACACTTGTCCCAGAGGGGGAAAGGATCCTGGGGCAGGAATTGGCAGGGCTCATTGATAGGGCTTTAAACTAGATTTGAAGGGGGAAGGGGGTAATAGTCTCCTGCTGGCCTGTGAGAAGCAGAGGGGCAGCTCACCAGAGGCAGTGGGATGGAGAGCTGCTAAGGGCTCTCAACTTGCTGCCCTGAGGCCAGACACAGATGACACACCAGGACACCCTGTGAAAACCAAGGGGAATTGGCACAAGAGGACGACAGGGCCAGCCCAGCTGAAGTGGTTCTATGCAAATGCACGCAGCTTGGGCAACAAACAGGATGAATTAATAGCCACCGTGCTGCTGGGAGGCCATGACATAGTGGGCATTACTGAAACTTGGTGGGATGATTCCCATGATTGGAATGTAGGGATAGATGGGTACAAGTTTTTTAGGAAGGATAGGCAGGGAAGGAGAGGAGGAGGTGTTGCCCTCTATGTCAAGAACCAGCTGGAGTCAGCAGAACTCCACCTGGGGAGGGATGATGAGATGGTTGAGAGTATATGGGTTAGAATTAAAGGCAAGACAGGGGGAAGGAGATATTACTGTGGGGGTCTCCTACAGGCCACCTGACCAGCAGAACCAAGCAGATGAGGCCCTCTACAAGCAAATAGAAGCGGCTTCCAGGTCACAAGCCCTGGTCCTCATGAGTGATTTCAACCACCCTGACATCTGCTGGAGGGACAACACAGCAAGGCACCAGCAATCCAGGATGTTCCTGGACTGCATAGAAGACAACTGCCTCCTCCAAATGGTAGAGGAACCAACAAGAAAAGGTGCTCTGCTGGACCTTGTTCTCACCAACAGGGAAGGGCTGGTAACCAATGTGAGGCTCAGAGACTGCCTTGGCTGCAGTGACCATGAAGCAGTTGAATTTAATATCCTCAGGGCTATCAGGAGGACCTATTCTAAGCTTATGTCCCTAGACTTTAGGCGTGCAGACTTCGATCGCTTCAGGAGTCTGCTAGCCACAGTGTCATGGGACAAAGCCCTGGAGGGAAGAGGGACCCAGGACAGCTGGTCAGTATTCAAGGACCACCTCCTCTGTGTCCAGGAGCTATGTATACCAACAAAGAGAAAAACAGGGAAGAACGCTAGGAGGCCTGCCTGGATGAACAAGGAGCTCCTGGACACACTATTACTTAAAAAGAAACTCTACAGGAAGTGGAGGGAAGGACAGATAGAACAGGGGGTATATAAGGAAGCTGCCCGAGCAGCAAGAGGCCTGGTTAGGAAAGCCAAAGCAGAGTTTGAATTGAATCTAGCCAGGGAGGTCAAAGGGAGCACTAAGAATTTCTACAGGTATATTAATGGCAAGAAGATGAGTAGGGAAGGTGTGGGCCCCCTCAGAAAGGAAACTGGTGAATTGGTCACAAGTGATGTGGAAAAAGCTGAGGTACTCAATAACTTCTTTACCTCAGTCTTCACTGCAAGGGCCTCCAGCCACACTCCTGGAGTCATGGCAGATGATGCCAGGGATGGGGAGGAAGAACTGCCCATGGTAAGTGAAGCTCAGGTTCGTGATCACCTGAAGAACCTGAAAGTGTTCAAGTTCATGGGACCCGACGGGATACACCCACGGGTGCTGAGAGAACTGGCAGATGAGGTTGCTAAGCCCCTCTCTATTATATTCCAAAAGTCATGGCAGACTGGGGAAGTCCCCACAGATTGGAAAAGGGCAAATATTGCTCCCATTTTCAAAAAGGGTAAGAAGGAGGAACCAGGGAACTACAGGCCGGTCAGTCTCACCTCTGTGCCCGGAAAGATCATGGAGCAGATCCTCCTGGAGGCACTACTGACTCAGAAGAGTAGTGAAGAGGTGATTGGGAGCAGTCAGCATGGCTTTGCCAAGGGTAAATCCTGCCTGACAAACCTGGTGGCCTTCTATGAACAGGTGACAGCATTAATAGATGAGGGGCGAGCAACTGATGTCGTTTACCTGGACCTGAGCAAAGCCTTTGACACTGTCCCACACCACATCCTGGTCTCCAAGCTGGTGACACACGGGTTTGATGGATGGACCACCAGATGGATAAGGAACTGGCTTGATGGCCGCACCCAAAGAGTGGCTGTCAATGGGTCCATGTCCCAGTGGAGGCCAGTGACAAGCGGAGTCCCTCAGGGATCAGTCCTGGGACCAGTCTTGTTCAACATCTTTGTGGGTGACATGGACAGTGGCATTGAGTGCACCCTCAGCAAGTTTGCTGATGACACCAAGCTGTGTGGTGCAGCAGACACGCTGGAGGGAAGGGATGCCATCCAGAGGGACCTTGACAGGCTGGAGAGGTGGGCACAGGCCAACCTCATGAGCTTCAACAAGACCAACTGCAGGGTCCTGCATCTGGGTCGAGGCAATCCCAGGCACAAATACAGGCTGGGCAGTGACTGGCTGGGGAGCAGCCCAGAGGAGAGAGACTTGGGGTGCTGGTGGACGAGAAGCTCAACATGAGCTCTCAATGTGCACTTGCAGCCCGGAAAGCCAATCAGATCCTGGGCTGCATCAGGAGAAGTGTGGCCAGCAGGTCAAGGGAGGTGATTCTCCCCCTCTACTCAGCTCTGGTAAGACCCCACCTGGAGTACTGCGTCCAGTTCTGGAGCCCCTATTACAAGAGGGATCTGGAGGTGCTGGAGCGTGTCCAGAGAAGGGCCACGAGGATGATCAGAGGGCTGGAGCACCTCTCCTATGAGGACAGACTGAAGGAGTTGGGGCTGTTCAGCCTGGAGAAGAGAAGGCTCCGAGGTGACCTCATTGTGGCCTTCCAGTATCTGAAGGGGGCCTACAAGAAGGCTGGGGAGGGACTTTTCAGACTATCAGGGAGTGATAGGACTAGGGGGAATGGGATGAAGCTGGAGGTGGGGAGATTCAGGCTAGATGTGAGGAGGAAGTTCTTCACCGTGAGGGTGGTGAAGCCCTGGAATGGGTTGTCCAGGGAGGTGGTTGAGGCCCCGTCCCTTGCGGTGTTTAAGACCAGGCTGGACGAGGCTCTGTCCAGCCTGATCTAGGGTAGAGTGTCCCTGCCCATGGCAGGGGGGTTGGAACTAGATGATCCTTGTGGTCCCTTCCAACCCTAACTGAAACTATGAAAACTAAAAGGCAGAGGTTCTAGATACCTTCTTTTGACTCCATTTTCAACAATAAGGCAGGAGGACTCCAGCATAACTGGCCTCCTGAACTGGTTGATGGGGTCAGGGAGAAGTGTAGTACCCTTGAAATCCATGAGGAATATGTTTGGGACTTGCTGAGACACTTGGATCCTCACAAGTCCATGGGACTAGATGGAATCCATCCTAGGGCAATGAGAGAGCTGGCAGATGAGCTGGCCAAGCCTCTCTCCATCATTTTCCACCAGTCCTGGCTGTCTGGAGAGGTTCCAGGGGACTGGAAACTGGCCAATGAGATGCCCATCTACAAGAAGGATCGGATGGAGGAACCTGGAAACTACAGGCCAGTCAGCCTGACCTCAGTGCCAGGGAAAATGCTGGAGCAGATCATCTTGGGGGCAATCACTGTGCACCTGAAGGATGGCCAAGGGCTCAAGTCCAGCCAACATGGATTTAGGAAGGACAGATCCTGCCTCTCCAACCTGATCTTCTATGATCTGGTGACCTGCCTGGTGGACGTGGGGAAGGCTGTGGATGTAGTCAACCCGGACTTCAGCAGGGCCTTTGATACCATCCCCCACAGCAAACTCCCAGTCAAGCTGTCAGCACATGGCTTGGACAGGAACACTCTGTGCTAGGTTAGGAACTGGCTGGAGGGCTGTGCCTGGAGTGGTGTGGTGAATGGTGCCACATCCAGCTGGCAGCCAGTCACTAGTGATGTCCCCCAGGGATCAGTGCTGGGCCCCATCCTCTTTAATATCTTTATTGATGATCTGGATGAGGTCATTGAGTCAGTCATCAGCAAATTTGCATATGACACCAAGTTGGGGGCAGGTGTTGATCTGCTAGAGGGTAGAAGGGCTCTGCAGAGGGATCTTCACTGGCTGGACAGATGGGCAGAGTCCAACATGATGGCATTCGATAAATCCAAGTGCCAGGTGCTGCACTTTGGCCACAACAACCCCATGCAGAGCTACAGGCTGGGTCAGAGTGGCTGGAGAGCTGCAAAACAGAAAGGGACATGGGGGTACTGGTTGATAGTAGCCTGAACATGAGCCAGCAGTGTGCCCAGGTGGCCAAGAAGGCCAATGGCATCCTGGCCTTTATGAGGAATACAGTGGCCAGCAGGATCAGGGAAGTCATTGTGCCCCTGTACTCAGCACTGGTTAGGTCACACCTTGAGTCCTGTGTCCAGTTCTGGGCCCCTCAATTTAAGAAGGACATTGAGACTCTTGAATATGTCCAGAGAAGGGCAACGGGGCTCATGAGAGGCCTCGAGCACAAGCCTTATGAGGAGAGGTTGAGGAAGCTGGGATTGCTTAGCCTGGAGAAGAGGATGCTCAAGGATGACCTTATTGCTGTCTATGACTACCTGAAGGGTGGTTGTAGCCAGGAAGAGGTTGGTCTCTTCTCCCAGGCAACTAGCATCAGAACAAGAGGACACAGTCTCAAACTGTGCCAGGGGAAGTTTAGGCTCAAGGTGAGGAGAAAGTTCTTCACTGAGAGAGTTGTTGGCCATTGGAATGGGCTGCCCAGGGAGGTGGTGGAGTAGCCATCCCTGGAGGTGTTCAAGAGGGGATTGGATGTGGCACTTGGTGCCATGGTCTAGTAGGCATGAGGTCTTGGGTAACAGGTTGGATTTGATGATATTTGAGGTCTTTTCCAACATTATTGATTTTATTCTTTGAAATTCCTCCTTTGGAATTTTTTGTTGAAAGACGTTTCATAAATTCTACACTATTAACATTTTTTTCAATGTAAAAAAAAAAAAAAAGAATCCACAGATAAAACTCAAACCTTGTGAAAGGGAACATAACAGTTAATTATCCTGATCTGCCTCGCGATGTCCCTGCTTACTCCAGGAGTGTTGCACTAGATTACCTCCAGAGGTCCTTTCCAACCCAGTGCATTCTAAGATTCTCTGTTCACCTGGTAGCAAAATCTGTTGTAATATGTTACCTATTCTTAATCTCTGAAATTCTAACGTGAAAGAAGAAGTTTACATCCACTATGCCCTTTAGAAAATGGATTCATAGCCTCAGTTTTCTGGTGATTGAATTTTATTCTTTATTTCATTTTCCAGAATAAATTTAAATAGTCACTTTGCTTTTGTTAGCTGCATTTCACTGATATATTCAAAATTAAATCCTCTCAAGAGTCCAATTTCATTAAGACAGAAAAGTAATCACAGCTCTTCATATAGTAAAAGATTAAGCAATATCCATTTTAAATTACTAATATTGATTACATGAGTTTTCTGAAGCTCTTTTTCAGTTTTCACCCCACAGCATATAATCTACAAAGGTTTTATTTGCCATTGTTTATCATGATGATGTACTTGCATTTTTTTTTTTTTTCATAAATAGTTTCTTTAGTTAAATTATTTATGTTAGTCCCTCTCGGGTAAGTTTCTATTGAGTAACATCACTGTTTTACCTTTGAGATTATATTTGTTATACAGACACTAAATAGGAATTCTTGGTTGTGTGTACTTTGTTATCCACAGTCCACACCAATACACTTCCCTTGAAAAAAAAGTCTTTCTTTCTTCTCCCTCTTACTATGTTGACTTCAGTATACCTTCACTGTTTTCCTTTTGATATTTTACATCACTTTAATGGTCTTGTTCAGCTCTTGAGAATATATCCTGGTTATTTTAACTTGTTTAGTATCTACATTTTTCCCTGACTTTTTTGCTTGTTGTTGTTTTGCTTTTTTAACTTTTTTCCTTTCCCAGTCACATGGAAACCATCCTGTGTTAAAGTCTTCTTTTGACAAGATCTCTTCTGAGTAATGTTTATGCACATTACCTTTATGCCTTCTCTCAACCTGATAAGGTTAAGTATTAACCTGATATGGTTAAGTTCTGGTTAACTCAGGTATCTGAATTTCTCAATGTGGCTTGAACCTGTATGCAATAGTATACTCAGTTACCTGGAAACTTTTGTGAAGTCTGAATTCTATCAAAATAACTATATTAATTATACAGCATTTTATAGCTCTTCTGAAGAAAAATCCATAGATAAAAGACAGTTGTATTTGCCAATATGTTCTTATTGATCAAAAGCTGTCTTCAGTATGGTTTCCAAAATTCCAGGGTCCCATATTAATACTAACATTGTCTTGACAATTTGCTTAACAAGCTAGTAATTTTTAATTTTAATTTTATTGCACAGAAATTTTTTTGTCTGTATTTTAAGTTGCCGATATATTTAAAATTTAAAGTATACCAGGAAGACATGGCAGACCAGAAGGCATTGTTTCATAAAATAAAACCAAATGTCTTTACATTCTGTGTAGCACTGCTAGTGCTTGAGTAAATTTACTCTCAGATACCCAGAAGAATGTGTCAGAATTTTATCTCCTTTAAAAAAGCTCCATTAGCTAGGAGGTTTTAACCTAGAAAATACATATGAGTAAATAAAATCAGGTTATTTCTTCTTCAGATTACATATTGCTTTATTGTGCTACCTCTTTTTAAAAAGAAGTAAGCATACAAGCATTCCAAGCAAGACATAGAGTAAAAAAAACAAACAAATAAACCCAAAAAAACCCCACCCAAACCCAAAAACAACCCACAAACATTACTGAGAGGGACACAACAAATTCCTAAAGAACAATACTAGCAGGTTCCAAATATTCCTTCTGTTCTTTGTTGATAAGATAAAACTCTTAATTCAAAAAGCTCTGGTACTGCTTTTTCACCTTTAAATAAAGTGGAAAAAAGGTTTCAGAACAGAGGAACAAAGCAATAAGGACCTACAGAGACATTAGAAATACATGCTTTTAAAATTAGGCTTCATACTCAGAAACCCCCTTCATTTTGGAATGTTTTCCAGACAGTTTGTGTTTGGGTTGGGTGGGGTTTTTTTTTGTTTGGTTTGTTGTTTGGGGTTTTTTTGTCATACAAAGAAGGTGTATCAGAATGAAACAATAACTATAGTTTTGGGTTGGTTTTGTGTTTTTTTTTTTAAGCTTATTTTTATCCCTCAAGCTCTAAATAAACTATTACCACAAGCAATATTAGTGAGTACAAACTTGACCTAATCTGAAATAAGGATGAATAGAACTAAATATACAAATTATCACAAATGTGTTTGCAGCAGTTGCTTGAAATGGAAGATGATTTCAGAGAAAAGGACACAACCTGTGAAAATCCTCTTATGTTAAATATGAGATTCAGCCATTAGAACCAAATTAAGAGATTTAACTTCATTTTTCAGAACAGCATCCTTGACTTTCCTGCTTTGTAATTCCATAACACACTGCACAGATCTGTGAGATTTTGAAATATCTCACCTGACACAGAGTTTAGGAAGTAGGAGAGACAAATTAGACAGGAGTTAGTTTGTGTTAACCTTTTAAACCATTTTATCACAGTCATGTGGTTTTCAAACACATGTTCATCATGGGGACTAGATTCTTATCACCTGTCCTGACACACAGAACAATATTTCAGTTTTTTTAAGAAGTTCAATGTACATGCATAAATGAGTTTGAATATTCATATTCAGTCTGACATAGGAAGGGAATATCCTTAAAAATTAGAAGGAACTCACCAGTATGAAATATTTTTGTCTCATTTTTTAATACAATATTCATTTTGTGTACCCTAAATTGTTCAGATATTCTTCTCTTGGAGTGGAACAGAGGTGTATCTTCCAAACAGGAAAGCTGTAATTTTTTGACTCCTTAATATAGGGGTAGATTAGTTTAAATTTGCTGTAAATTTTGCCTACATACCTAAAGACTGTAAACAGACACATTTGTATACAACACTACATCTATGTTGCTGCTTTTGTGTCTCTGCATTCATTAAAACATGAGGCAAATATTAGTAGGTACTATTGCTCCATGTGTTAAACGTGAAAAAGACCTACACAAGAGAATTCTCTAAAAAGAGTATTTGGCCTTAAGAGCAGTTTTTCCTAAATAAACTGAACTAAATGCTGAAAAATAAGAATATTGTCTCTAAACACACTGACAATAGAAACATTGTTGCTGTCAAGACTCTATCATTTATTCTGATATTATGCTATACATTTTCACCTTTTGAAGGGCTCAGTGAATTTTTCATAAAGAGAGTATCCTGTTTTACAATCTTCTAAATTGTCACATAACACACACCCCCCAGAAAAACGTAATCTCTAAAGTAGTTCACTTGAGCAACAGATTTTAGGGATTCATGGGAAGTTTACAAGATTCTCTCTCTTTTTCACAGAAACTCAATGAAATGAAAAAAAAAAGCAGCCAACCATGTTAAGAGGACAATCTTATGCCAGTAAACAGTATTACATAACATTAGCCTGGAGCTATGTGAACTTCAAAATATAGATGTATGCATTTAGCTTTCTAAAGACATTTGCAACGAAGTTTGTTACTCAAATGCTAAAGCTTCTACTGCTGCCTAATAGTGAAAATATCTTCTTACTCTTTGTTCCCTCCCTTTTCTTTTGTGTTCGTTTATTTTTTCTTTGTGCTGTTCCCTTAGTAGGAAACAGAAGTTGCATGTAAGTCCTAATTTTGATATATTGACATAATAAGACTATGTCTTTATTTTTATATGCATTTCTATGGACTACAGAATAATGTGTATGTATAAGGATTTTATATATCCTTGGGGGAAAAAAAAAGAATGCAAGCATGAAACTTTTATTTTTAAGTGTAGATTTTGGAAAATAATACACAGATTACTTCAAAAGAGATATGAGAATGGAAAGGGAAGAGTAACTATTTTTCACAGAACATTAATAATGTAAAGGAGAAACGTGGGGAATTCTACTGTTTGAGATCAACATACAAGAACAAAAGAAGACGTCTATTGCTGGTTGGGGTTTTTTTTTTGTTGATTTGGATTTTTAATATGTATTCTTATTCAGTCTTAGATAAAAATAACTTTTTTATCATTCTTTACAATTTTCTTATGACAAACTTAAATAAACAAGATGTCCATTAATTTGAAAATATACTTACCAGTGTTATAAATAGTATACATAAAGCAAAATGTTTCTTCTCTATTTCTTCCCTCATACTGCTGACTTTAGAAATACATCTCTTAAGTCCACCTTTAAGGCATTTAATTAGATGAATAAGACTAGAAGCTACAGAATAAAAATAGGGTATTATATAGAGACAGGAGAAAGAAATATTGTTGCATTTCTCAGGTAAAGAATAATTTCTGCCTAATTTTTACTGTTATTTGAAAATACTTTGTTTATGTCAATCTCATATGTTTGTATAGAAAGAAACTAAACTTGATAGCTATAAACTACTCACAACTAACTTGTAGCAAAATTATACAGCAAAATAGCCAATCAACTATGCAAATATCAGAATAATCAGTTTTTGAACATGCTAGCAATAAAATAATTTTGCAAATTTTCAGAATTTTAAGTCATCCAGCATGCAGGTATAGCTTGATTCAAATTCATTATTTAAAGAACTTCTTATATGTTTTGAGTTTTATTCCTCTATCAACAGATATTCTTACCAACTGTATAAAGCATATATATATATGTTAAGTTAGTATAGTCCTTTCTAGGCTTCAGATTTCTATTAAACCTAACAGCTGATTTGATCTGTTAGCAAATAGCCTGTTTAACTTACTTTTCTTCCTTTTTTTCCCTCCCCTCTCTCTTTTTTTCTTTTTTTCCTTTTAACATTCAGCCTCAGACTTCAGAGGAATTTCGCTTTTGCTTTTTTAAAGCAAGGCTTAAATATTTAATTTTTAAATAACCTTTCTCTCATGACTCTGGATGTTGAATTTATTATTATGTCTATATGTTTGTATTTCCCTCATGATTTTACTTCAAATTGCTTCAGGATATGGGTATATTATTGACTCATAATACTTACCGGTACTTCACAGAATGTTAAAAAACCTCTTCAAGAGATCAGAAACTATGGACAAACTTCTACTATTATTCACATCAGCACATACTCAGCACAAGTAGGATATTAACCTGTTGGAATAAGTCCAAAGCTGGGTCAAAATAATATTTTCTCCTATGAGAACAGGCTGAGAGTTTGGGTTGTTGAGCCCCAAGAAGAAAAGGCTGAGATAGGACCTTTCAGGGGCCTGTCAGGGGACTTTCAGTACTCTGGGAAAGGTGAAGACAATACTTTTAGCAAGGCCTGTTGTGACAGGAAAAGGGCATTTTAAACTAAAGGCGGGTAGATTTAGATAAGATACATGGAAAAAAAATTTTTCAATGAAGGTGGGGAACATGGACGTGGCACTTGGTGCCATGGTCTAGTCATGAGTCTGTGGTGGAAGGTTGGACTTGATGATCTTTGAGGTCTCTTCCAACCTTGGTGATACTATGATGTTGCCTAGAGAGGTTGTAGAAGCACCATTCCTGGAAACATTCCAAGTTAAGTTGAATGGAGCTCTGAGCAACATAATCTAGTTTAAAACCACATAATCACAGAATTATCAAGGCTGGAACAGACTTCTGAGATCATCAAGTCCAGCCCATGACCTAACACCACTACACTGATGAGGTCATGTCACTAAGTGCCACATTCAGCCAGTACTTAAACATGTCCAGGAATGACAACTCCACTGCCTCCCTGGGCAGTGCGTTCCAGTGTCTAATCACCCTTTCCATGAGGAAGTGCTTCTTAACATCCAACCTAAACTTCCCCTGGTGCAGCTTCAGGCCATGCTCTATTGTCTTGTCACAAGTTGCCTGGGAGAAGAGCCTTACCCCCACCTTACTACAACTTCCCTTCAGGTAGTTGTAGAGTGTGATAAGGTCCCCAGTGAGTCTCCTCTTCCCTCACTAAACAACCCCAGGTCCCTTATCCTCTCCTTATAAGAATTTCCCTCCAGTCCCTTCATCAGTATAATTTCTCTCCTCTGGAGCCACTCCATTATATTGCTCAACATACTTGGGAAATGGTAGCTCTTTTTCCAGGAAATAATCTAACTCTTCACCATTACCCACAACATACCAAGGGTTTGATCCTTAAGTGAAAAGCTGCAATAAAATTAATGAAGCCCAGATTATTATTTTTTGGTGGTGGTGGTTGGTTGGTTTTTAATAAGGAAACTATGCTACTAGTTAATTTGTTCAGATCTATACTGTCATGATGGTATATCAAGATCTGACATTTGTTAATGGTAGTTTCAATTTCACCTATCCATAACCACCAAAAAGTTTAGCTGATCAGCTTTACAGCTGATACAAATTCCTGCAGTGTTGATTCAAATGATTAAGCTAAATGAAGATCTGGTTGATTCTTTCCTGTTCCTGTAAAGGCAGATTGAGAAATTAGTTCTGGCTAGCTGATTGGATTCTAGAGGGTGAACACCAATGACACTGATCCCACTTTCTCTTCATGTATGAATACAGAATGTGGTTCAGAACTTAGAATTAGTTTGTGTATGAGGTATCAGTCCAACTGATAGGATTTTGTAGGGAGGTAAACATAAGTCTACCTGTGCTTCTATTAATGGAATGGGCATGAAGATTTAAAAACTTATGAGCATTATCCATGTTGAATTACTTAGAGTCAGTCTCTGTGTTGCAGGATGATTTACAGAAAAATATAATTTGGTAATATTTTTCATCAGTGCTTCCCATAGTAATTCTCTATCTGTTGATGCCAATAGTTGTTAAATTTTTAAAAAATAGGTCAACAATTAAAATTAGTATTTTTACTTGTAGAACATTCCTAGTCATTGTTCTTGCCACAACCTATTTGTTGTCATTTCCAATAATAGAAATATTAAATGTTAGTTAAAACTTAACAGCAAGTATTAATATTATATTTCCCTCTCCACTTAACTAAAATGTAATGAATACTTGGGCTTGTTTGGGTGTTTATTCCTTCATGGAATAGAATGTAATTTATACATTAGTCTTGACTTGGTTTCTATTGCTTCATAGAATTGCTTTCTCTGTTAAAATTAAATAACAAATTCTAGATAGATAACTCTTTTATGACTCCATTTTATCTCTGACATTTCACCATTAGACATATTATTAGCAACCAATTCGTGGACATGCATTACAATCCTGTGAATTTGTTACATAACAGAAACTGAAGCTGGAAGAACTGATAGAAATATTTAGACATCTGGTCCATTTAATTTCATTTAGCACTGTTGCAGGCATTGGTTAAGCACTTGATATAGCTATGAAATGGGCTATCACAAGTTTTTTAGAAGATTAAAGAGGATGCTGGGAGTTACTGACTAATCAACATCACCTCTGGGCCTGAAAAGCTCATGGAACAGATCCTTCTGGAAGACGTGTCAAGGCATGTGGAAGACAAGAAAGTGATTAACATGGCTTCACAATGATCAAGCTGTCACTTGCTGAGTGTTGCAGCTGACATGCCGGAGGGAAGTTCAGCAAATCCAGATCCAAGATCCTATACCTGGGCCAGAACAATCCCCAATATCAGGTGAGACTGGAGGATGAATGGATTAAAAGCAGTCCTTTGGAGACGGACATGAGAGTCTTGGTGGATGAAAACTTGAAGAAGTGCCAGAAATGTGTTCTCACAGCCCAGAAACCAAATCATGTCCTGGACTGTATAAAAATGAGTATGGCCAGAAGGCTGAGGGAGATGATTCTCTCTGCTTTGTTCTTGCGAGACTCAACCTATAGTACTGTATCCAGACTCTGGGGCCTCCAGTACAAGAACAATATGGGCCAGTTAAAGTCAGTCAAGAGTAGAGCCACAAAAAAAATCATAAGATTGGAGCACAACTATAAATAATAATACAATAATACAAAAAACCAGGTTGGAAGAGACCTTCAAGATCATCGCATCCAACCTATCAACCAATCCAACCCACCTAAACAATTAAACCATGGCACCTAGCACCCCATCAAGTCTCCTCCTGAACACCTCCAATGATGGTGACTCCACCACCTCCCTGGGCAGACCATTCCAATGGGCAATCACTCTCTCTGTATAGAACTTCCTCCTAACATCCAGTCTAAACCTCCACTGGTGCAGCTTGAGACTCTGTCCTCTTGTTCTTCTGCTGGCTGCCTGGGAGAAGAGACCAACCTCTGCCTGGCTACAACCTCCCTTCAGGTAGTTGTAGAGAGCAATAAGGTCACCCCTGAGTCTCCTCTTCTCCAGGCTAAGCAACCCCAGCTCCCTCAGCCTCTCCTCATAGGGCTTGTGTTCCCAACCCCTCACCAACTTTGTTGCCCTTCTCTGGACACGCTCCAGCAAGTCAACATCCTTCCTAAACTGAGGGGCCCAGAACTGGACACAGCACTCAAGGTGTGGCCTAACCAGTGCAGTGTACAGGGGCAGAATGACCTCCCTGCTCCTGCTGGCCACACTATTCCTGATGCAGGCCAGGATGCCATTGGCCCTCTTGGCTGCCTGGGCTCACTGAAGGCTCATGTTCAGCCTACCATCGACCAGTACTCTGCCTGGCTGCTCTCCAGCCACTCTAACCCCAGCCTGTAGCACTGCATGGGGTTGCTGTGGCCAATATGCAGAACCCGGCACTTGGATGTGTTCAATCTCATGCCGTTGGATTCTGCCCATCTGTCCCCCTGTCGAGGTCCCTCTGCAAAGCCTCTCTACCCTCCAGCAGATCAACTCCTGCCCCCAGCTTGGTGTCGTCCGCAAATTTACTGATGATGGACTCAATGCCCTCATCCAGATCATCAATAAGATGTTGAAAGCATGGGGCCCACACTGATCCTTGGGACACACCACTAGTGACTGGCCGCCAGCTGGATGTGGCACCATTCACCACCACTCTCTGGGCTCAGCCCTCCAGCCAGTTCCTAACCCAACGCAGTGTGACCCTGTCCAAGCCATGGGCTGCCAGCTTGGCCAGGAGTTTGCTGTGGGGGACAGTGTCAAAGGCCTTGCTGAGGTCCAGGTAGAGCACATCCACAGGCCTCCCCACATCCACCAGGCGGGTCACCTGATCATAGAAGGAGATCAGGTTGGTCAGGCAGGACCTGCCCTTCCTAAATCCATGTTGGCTGGGCCTGAACCCCTGGCTATCCTGTAAGTGCTGTGTGATCGCACTCAAGATGACGTGTTCCAGAATCTTGCCTGGCACTGAGGTCAGGCTGACAGGCCTATAATTCCCTGGCTCTTCCAACTGGCCCTTCTTGTGGATGGGCACCATGTTGGCTAGCTTCCAGTCTTCTAGGACCTGTCCGGTGAGCCAGGACTGATGAAAAATGATGGAGAGCGGCTTGGCCAGCTCATCTGCCAGATGTCTCAGCAGCCTAGGATGGGTCCCATCTGGTCTTGTGGGGGTCCAAGCAGCTGAGAAGATCTCTAGCTATCCCATCCTGGAACAGAGGAGAACTATGCTGCTCCCTGGCTCCTTCTCCAGCTCTGCAGGCCAGCTGTCTGGAAGACATCTGTCCTGCTAGTAAAATTGAGGTAAAGAAGGTGTTAAGTACCTCTGCTTTTCTCATCCTTTGTTACAACGTTCCCCTCCGTGCTCACCAAGGAGTGGAGGTTGTCCGTACCCTTCCTCTTGCTATTATATATTATAGAAGGACTTTTTGTTGTCCTTCACAGCAGAGGCCAGCCTGAGCTCCATATGTGCTTTTGCCTCCCTAATTTTCTTCCTACAAGACCTAGCAACATCCCTAAACATTCCATGGGTTGCCTCCCCTTTTTTCCAAAGGTTATACACCCTCTTTTTTTCCCTTAGTTCCTTTAGAAGTTCATTGACCATCCAGGCTGGCTGGCTGTCCCAGCGGCTCATCTTCCGACACATTGGCACAGCCTGTTCCTGCACCTTCAAGAGTTCTTCCTTGAAGTAGGTCCAGCTCTCCTGGACCCCTTTATTTTTAAGGGCTGTTTCCCAAGGAACCTTCTGAGTTAGTTCCTTGAGTAGCCTGAAGTCTGCCCTCCAGAAGTCCAGAGTGGAGGTCTTCTTAATAATAATAATACAATAATAATAATACAATACACCAGGTTGGAAGAGACCTTCAAGATCATCACGTCCAACCATCAACCAATCCAACCACCTAAATACAATACGTACAATACAGTACAATACAGTACAAACAACCCACCTAAACAACTAAAAAAACTAAACCGTGGCACCAAGCACCCCATCAAGCCCCTCTTAGCTTGACTGAATACAGAAAGGCTGAGGCAATTGGATTTTTCCAACCTGTGACCGGTTTAGGCTGTGCCTTTAAGAAAGAGACAGTTGCTGAACACTCTGGCTGAATGTTTTTTGATATTTAAACAAAAACAAGATAGTCTAAACTAATTTCATTGGTAGGTTTAGGTTTTGTCAGTTCTGTCTGGGTTCTGGCTGAGTTCAGTCTGTACCTTTCCCTCTGTTCCTGTGGGCTGATCAGCTTCTCTCTCTCTGAAGCAAAAGCTTTGTCGGACAGGAGCGTCCTTGAATTAACAGAGTTAACCAGATAAGAAAACTAATTCTTGCATACACTTTGAGCTAACAGAATTTTTCTTCCTTAATTGCCTTTCTCTCTCTCTCTAACCCTTTTTGGGGAAAGGGGAGGTAGGGAGGGAGAGAGGGGGATTCAGGGAACACCCTTGGCTGGCTGGAGGGAAAAGGTTTTTCTGCATTACGTTCATTGCTGTGTATTTCTGTATATATATTATAAATATTGTGTATTTGTGTACATATTCATTGCATTCCATTGATGCCTGTAAATATAGCTTTCATCTGCTTTTCCGACTGAGCTAGCTGTGGTTTCTTTGTGTGTGTGTAGGAACTTTCTCACCCTACCACACAACCTGGAGAAGACAAGGCCCAGGGACAATTTATAGTGTTTTTTTCAATACTTAAAGGGGTGGGGAAACCAAAAAAGGGGGTGATGACAGAAGTTTA
Organism: Colaptes auratus; assembly: GCA_015227895.2. NCBI lineage: Eukaryota > Metazoa > Chordata > Aves > Piciformes > Picidae > Colaptes > Colaptes auratus. The sequence goes on along the minus strand of CM037631.1, from coordinate 79,391,915 downwards.
GATGGCCTTCATGTCTTGATTAGGCCTTGGAGGTGATAAGAGATATTGTAAATCCAAACCATGTGAGAAAAGTATAGGGGTAAATATTAACAAAGTGTTGCATCTTTGAAATGGATGGGAAGGCAACTGGGGAGAAGGGCACCTGTTAAAATAAAAATAAATCAGTGGGCTTAATGAGGCGGGCTGTGGGAAGTGGAATTGTACCATTCACATACATGTCAATAAATAGCCACCCATTCTGTGACTCTGGGCCACTTTGCCCACCGTGTGGCCAGTGGTCACCTCCTCACAGCTGGTCTGTTGGTTGTATTTCTGTTCTCCATGTTGAGACTGGCAGGTCCAGGATCAAAATATCACTCAATGCACTCAGGAAAACCCTCACAGGGGTTTTATAGGAAAGATCAAGAGAGACTTTAACAAGGTCTGCAATGAAAATACAAGGGGCAATGGTTTTAAAGTGGGAGACAATATAGTTTAGATTGGACTAAAGGAAGAAAGTTGGTGTTGTTTTTTATTGTGAGGGCAGCAAGATGTGGAAACAAGTTGGCCAGAGAGCTGTGGATACACCATTAGGAAAGGTTCAAAGCAGACTGGACAGGGCTTTGGGCATTAAACGTACTCAAGCCATGCATGGGTGTACTAGACAATTCTTAAACATACCTTTCAATCCAAAGCATTCTGTGAATCTTAAGTCACTGAAAGTGGAGTTATTTGAAACTTCCTGTAATCGTATTTTAAACTGAATGCTTACTTTTGTACATATTTATATCTCCTTAGAGATTCTACTGGAAAAAACAAATTTCCATCATACACAAATAAGCCCTCAACTGAGCATATACAATGCATAACTTGCACACTAAATACAGTTATTTATGAACATTGGCATAAATATATGAACAAATTTAAATGAGAGTTTACGTGTTAGAGCACACCCACCGATGAATGTGAAATCCAGATACACACATTTTTTAAAAAGATAGTCTTTGTAGCTGTTCCTACAGAGATTTGAATTCTCTTGCTTGTTCATTTTAATTGACCTGAGGGTAGGACTCACACCAAATTGCTTTGTGTCTTCTAAGCTGTAATAACTGTCTGTTTCAGTTCCTAGAAAATGCAAAGTAATACAGTCTCATTTACACATTCAAATCATTGATCAGGAAAAAATCTAAACTATCTAAAAATAAATAACAAATAACAAATAGAGTACTCACATAAGCATACTCATGGTTAAAATGTATTTCTTCTTTGATGCATATCGCTGAAGTTATCTAAATGAGAATGCATGCAATAGAGTGGTATTGCTAGGCTAGACTAAATGTTTTGATGTGTCAGAAGTGTTCGGTTTGGGTAGCGGTATTGGTTTGGCGGGGGGGGACTTTTGTAATGTACAATAGTCCCTATTCTCATTTACAATTATTGTTTTAAAACACATTATTCATAAAATACAATCCAATGTAAAATAAGGGGTGTACATTAATAAAGCCTTTTCAGTATTCAATCACAAACCTATCTTTTACTTTGTAACCATGTTTTAAAATAATTTACTTACATTACTTGCAACAAGTGGTTTACTAAAAGGATTCATAAACAACAAGAAAGATATTTTAACAATCCTTCCTCATTATATTTTTCATAGTTTCTTGCCTCAGACTTTTGTCATATCAGTTTATGAATAGGAATCATTCACAAAGTAAAAATGACAGAATCTTTATTTAGGTGAAAAAGCCTTTTCAGCTTCATCTAGAATGAGCTTTGGCATCTGTACCCATGACTATACTGGGCAGATGGTAACACAACGGGGAAGGT